>CM039729.1:31891159-32465619 GCA_022539455.1 Dendrobium nobile
CAGTGATTGTTATGAACTACTTTAAAACTTTTATGAAGCTTAATAAAAGCTTTATTTGGAAACGCAGTGGATCGTCCTGTATGATCGTGGATCGTCCTGGACGATTTTACTTAAAGTGCTGGAAACGAACCTAATGTAAATTGGTACGAACTATGTTCGTACACGCTCATCGTCCCGTACGAAACGGTTATTTCATAGGTCGGTTTCCAAAAATTCTTCAGGACGTAACCAACTGATGTAAGATGGTTCAATTCGTCCTGGGACGAACAGGTTTCGTCCTGGGACGATTTTAAACAGAGAGTTTCGTCCAAGGACGAAAATATATTTCATCCTGTACGATCTCATACAGAGAGTTTCATCCCGGTACGAAAATTAATTTCGTCCTGTACGAACTCATACAGAGAGTTTCGTCCCGGTACGAAAATTAATTTCGTCCTTTACGAACTCATACAGAGAGTTTCGTCCCGGGACGAACCTTATTTTTCGTCTGGATGAACATTGCGAGTGAGAATCCTGAGAGTTTCGTCCGGGGACGAATATTAAATTCGTCCTGGACGGTTAGGACTTAGAAAATTTTCTCATCGCCCATTCGAACCAGTGCTCTTCTGAGGGTTAATTGACATGATCACCCCGTACGAACTATGTTCGTCCTGTACGATCAGTTCATAAAAAAATTATCCCCCAAGAGTGTGTGTTGTGATTTTTCACTCAATTACCATCACTCCATTTCATTTCAAAAACTAGTAATTTACAAAAGAATAATTTGAAGTTTTCATCGTTTGGAGTTGATTTTCCTGAAATGTTAGTACACACTAGAGCAAAAATAAAACTTCTAAAAACTATTAGGAGATATATAAAAACAATAATATTTGAAATCATCAAAATAATATAAGTTGCAAGAATATAAAACATGCAAATAACAACTCTCTCTACAATCTCCCCCTTTTTGATGATGGCAAAACAATTATTGTTTGTAGGGTTTAAAATTTTAAGTATCTCCTAAACTCCCCCTGAATTTATGAACTCATGAAAATAAGGAGGCATTTGAATTACTTAAAAATTTTTTGTTTTTCGAAAATTTATACAACACAAAACAACACTAAAGATAAAATAAAGAAAACAATCAAATACAACAAAAATAACACATACGAAAATCAAACAGTGCGAAAACATACGCAACCACAAGACGCAACAACAAACAACAACAAACAATTTCTCCCTCTTTTTGACAACATCAAAAGGTGAAGAAGAAAAGAATGTTAGAAATATAGACAGAAATATGAAATTCATTTGATATTTTAATATTGAAAGTGATTGAAATAAGGTATGCAAATAAAATTGAAAAACATTAGAAAAATATAAAATTTCATATAATTTAAGAAGTGATATAACTTAGAAAATAAAAAGAGTTTTTCAAGGGCATGTGTCAATTTAGACATGATGATAAAGAGAATCATTGCACTAAGGACGAGTAAAAAATTTTATAT
The DNA here is from genome assembly GCA_022539455.1 of Dendrobium nobile. Taxonomy (NCBI): domain Eukaryota; kingdom Viridiplantae; phylum Streptophyta; class Magnoliopsida; order Asparagales; family Orchidaceae; genus Dendrobium; species Dendrobium nobile. The sequence goes on from CM039729.1 coordinate 31,892,647, forward strand.
TTCAAATTTCAATATAAATTATAAATGAACATTAGATCAATTTGAATTAAGAGATAAAAAGAGTCTGGAAAGAAGTAATTACCACATGTGGCGCTTTGCGCATCTTGTTCTATTTTTATACCAGCACATTTTTGTGCATCTTTTTGATTTGGGCTTATTTTGTGCCTTTTTTTGTCATTGCAAATTTTTTGCACACTTCTTTTGATTTTTGTACATTTGTACGATTTTTCAAGAGTATTTGAATTCTTTTCAAGATCAATAATCTAAAATTTCAAATTTTTCTAAGTGCATAAATACTAATTGAAAAGAGAAATACAAAATAAGAAAGCATCGAAATTGCAATAATAATACCAAGATAATGTAGTCTAAATAAGAGACATGGAATTAAAAAATCTAAGAATATCAAGTTATAAGCATGTCTTAAATTTTGAAAAATCATATTTTCTAATGAAATTAATTTAAATTTACAATTTAAATAAAACACTATTAAGATTAAAATAAAATGAATGTCAGAAAGTCTAACACACTTTTCTAAAACAATTAACAGCAAAACATTGAAACTTATATTGATATCGGATAAAAACTATTACAATTTAAGCTCATGATATCAATAATACACAACTAAAACATGGAAAGATAACACACAAAAGGAAATCACTAACACAAGAACAATACTGAAGTACATAACAGACATAGAGCAAACACTGAATAAACACTGAACAAATCAATCAGATGGACCCTGATCTGGAGGAGGAGGTGGTGCTGCACCAAAAAAGCTGAAGTAACTACTGATCGTGAACATGTTGGTATTAAAGGCATTTATTTGTTCACGCATATATCTCATATCCTGATTATGCTGAAAATCTTGCTGCTGTAGATGAGTTTCAATTTGATCAAATCTTTGATCAAAATGAGCCTCTAAATTTTCAAATCTTTGAACCAAATCCTCATAATTTGGTCCAGCAGCATGTGAAGGTCCGACTTCTTCCTCTATTTCACTTAGAACTACATGAGTTCTGCTGGGCTCGTCCTTATTGAATATAGCTCTAAAGGATGCATCGTTGTAGTAGAGCGATTCTTCAAAGTCTTGTTCAGGATGAGTTAAATTATACTTCATCTCCAGAATATAAGCAATCAGATGTCCTAAGGCTGTGTTCTTTTTCCTTTTGTGATCAACATGACCAATTTCAGAGAGACTATAAATATAATCAATTAAGAGTTGAGCCTCATCTATAGGTTGTCTAGTCATAATCAAGTAGGTAACAGTAGAAAGAAGAGGAGTGATGTTGATTCTATCACCAGCTTTAGGGATAATGGAAGTTCTTAGAACATGCTGGATGATTCGGGCATCACGCAATAAAGTTGAAACTTTAGGTTGATGATCCTTAACTCTTATTCCTCTAATCACCCTATTGACTTCAGTCCAGTCAAAACTTGAGTTTGTTAAAGTGTGTGCTCTTAAGCCTTCAGTCCTTAAGTTTAGAAAAATACCAAAGTCATCTTTGGTGATTTCAACTTTCTTTTTGAAAACAAAAGAACTGATAACAGAGTGGTCAGAGTTGAATGACATGTTTGCCAGAAAATAGTGGAAGGTTTCTTTATTGTAGAAGTGTTCTAAAGTGAGGATCAAACTAAATTGAGTATGGGTAAACAAGTGCATTACCTTGAAGGTTAAATGATCATGTAGGAGAACTCTAGATGGAGTGATTTTTGCAGAGACAAACCTAGGAAAAGATTCTTCATTGGCTCTAGACAGGAAGTTTTCGGATGTATTCCTAGGAGGGCCCTTAGCCAAAGTCTTTTGGCGCTTGCTAGAACTTGCCATTGAAGGATTTGAAAAGATGAAAGCTTTGAAAAAGATGTGTGAGAGTGACTATTCAGTAAAAATTGCCGTCAATTTAAAGAAAAATGACTGTTCGTAACGGACAAAATTCCATTCGTCTCGTACGAATTAAATTCGTCCCCGTACTAAAATATTTCGTAAGGATGAACGAATGAGTTTAAAAAAATAACGGTTTTTCGTAATCACACAATTTACGAAGCGTCCTTTCATACAGACTTTTGACCAAGACGATCGTACATACGAACATGTGTTCGTACAGACGAACACGTGTTTGTACAGACGATCAAGATTTAATTCATTTTAATGGCAGTTGAAAATCGTCCCCCGCTATGAACCAACATCTGTTCGTCTGGACGAACCAAAGGTTCGTACGGACGAAGTTCATAATAAAAACTGTCTTATTCGTTCAACTGCTATATTCAATCGTCCCGACGTTTGAGAAAAATATTTTATCCCAGACGATCGTGAGGATCGTACAGACGAACTACATTAAAAACTACTCTTAAGACGGTTTGAAATCACGCAGATTGACATTTTACACACATCGTCCTGTACGAAAATTTTTTTCGTCCTGGACGATTAACACAAAATTTCAATTTTTGTATTTTTATTAAAGAAAACCAAATCAAACACACAAAACACAATAAACAACGACAAATGTACAGACTCTAAATAAAAATCACTCAATAACAAACAAAAATCATAAAAACATAAACTACGAAAACAAAATATTAATGTTGCAAACACATTTTTATTTAAACATTTAAATCAATCACACCAAGCCTTGTTCTTAATGCACTGAAAGTATCAAAGGCTAAAGGTTTTGTAAAAATGTCTGCAAGTTGATTTTCAGTTGAAATATGGGTATGTTCAATTTCTCCCTTGGATACATGATCCCTTATGAAATGATGCCTTATGTCAATGTGTTTGGTTCTAGAATGTTGAATACGAGTTTTGAAAATGCAAATTGCACTAGTATTATCATAATAAATTAGAATAGTGCCTATAGTTAATCCTTAATCAATCAACTGTTATTTTAACCAAAGTACTTATGCCACACAACTTTCTATTGCAATATATTCTGCTTCTGCAGTAGATAGGGCCACTGAATTTTGTTTTCTACTAGACCATGAAACTAATAAATTTCTAATGAATTGACATGTTCCAGAAGTGCTTTTCCTATCTACTCTAAAGCCTGCAAAGTCAGAATCTGAATAACCAATAATTTCAAATGAAGAGCTAAACTTAGGATACCAAATTCCTAAGTTCTGAGTTCCTAGTAAATATCTCAAAATTCTTTTCACTGCTGTCAAATGTGATTCTTTTGGATCTAATTGAAATCTAGCACATAAGCAAACACTGAACATAATATCTGGTCGGCTAGCAGTCAAGTAAAGTAAAGATCCGATAATCCCTCTAAATTTCTTTTGATCAACAGATTTTCCCTTAAGGTCCTTATCCAACTGAACTGAGGAACTCATTAGTGTACTAACAGGTTTCGCATTGTACATTTCAAATTTTTTGAGGTTGTCCTTAACATATTTAGTTTGACTAAGAAATGTACCTTCCTCAAGTTGCTTAATGCTAAAACTTAGAAAGTAATTTAAATCTCCCATTAGACTCATCTCAAATTCACTACTCATTATTTTAGAAAAATCATCACAAAGATTTTTATTTGAAGATCCAAACATGATATCACCCACATAAATTTGAACAATGAGTATATCCTTTCCAAATTTCTTTAAAAAGAGAGTTGTATCCATACTTCCTTTTTCAAAAGATCTTTCAACTAGGAAGGTGTTCAACCTCTCATACCAAGCCTTAGGTGCATGTTTCAATCCATATAATGCCTTTTTTAACTTGAAAATATGATTTGGGTATTTAGAATTTTCAAAACCTGGAGGTTGTTCTACAAAAACATCTTCTTCAATTACCCCATTTAAAAAGACACTTTTCACATCCATTTGAAATAATTTAAATCCTTTAAAACAGGCAAAGGCCAGTAAAACCCTAATTGCTTCAAGTCTAGCTACAGGGGCATAAGTCTCCTCAAAATCAATTCCTTCAATTTGATTAAACCCCTTAGCAACTAATCTAGCCTTATTTCTAATGACTACTCCCGAGTCATTCTTTTTATTTTTGAATACCCACTTAGTTCCAACAACACTTTGATCTTTTGGCATTGAAGTTAATTCCCAAACTTTATTTCTTATAAATTGATTCAATTCTTCTTGCATGGCCAAAATCCAAAATTCATCAGATAGTGCTTGATCAATATTAGTGGGTTCTATAGTTGAAATAAATGCTGAATGATTGACTTCTTTGTTTAATCCACGCCTAGTTCTAACACCCTCACTAGGTTCACCTATAATCAATTCACTTGGGTGGATTTTAAAAAATCTCAAATTTCTAGGTAAAGGATTTTCTATTTTCAAATTCTCTTCCACATTTTCTTCCAAATTTATTCTATCAATTTTTTGGGAGTTATCCTCAATCTCATCTTCAACAACATTTGGCTCTTCTAAATTTCCAGATTCATCAAATACAACATGTGTGGTTTCTTCAATGACCAAAGTTCTTTTGTTGAATACCCTATAAGATTTTCCAACACTTGAATATCCAACAAAAATTCCTTCATCTGATTTCGGATCAAATTTTCCTAAGGTAGATTTTCCATTATTATGAATGAACACCTTGCAACCAAAAACATGCAAATGAGACAAATTAGGTGTTCTACCTTTTAGTAACTCATAGGGTGTTTTATTTAAATTCGATCTCACATTCACCCTATTCAGAACATAACATGCAGTGCTAACCACCTCAGCCCAAAAATATCTAGGAAGTGAGTATTCTGCCAACATTTCTCGGGCGGCTTCTATTAATGTTCTGTTTTTCCTTTTGACTATCCCATTTTGTTGAGGGGTTCTAGGTGCAAAAAAATTATGATCAATTTATTTCTCTTTACAAAAATTTTCAAATCTTTCATTCTCAAATTCTCCTCTATGATCACTTTGTATAGAAATTATTTCACACCCTAATTTCCTTTGAATCCAAGTTGAAAAATTTCTAAATTCCTCAAATGATTCACTCTTATGAAATAGAAATCTAACCCAAGTGAATCTTGAATAATCATCCACTATAACAAATTCGTATACCTTCCCTCCTAGACTTACAGTTCCTACTGGTCCAAAAAGATCCATGTGTAAAATTTCTAAAGGTTTACTAGTCCTAAGATCCTTATTGGACTGAAAAGAGGACTTCACTTGTTTTCCTAATTGACATGCATCACAAAGGTGGTCCTTAGTAAAGTCTAGTTTTGGTATACCTCTCACTAAGTTCTTTTGGGTAATTCTCCTAAGGTTTTTCATACTAGAATGACAAAGTCTCCTATGTCAAAGCCATGATTCATCAGAAACAGTTTTTAAATAAAAAGTAGTAGGAGATTGAATGCAATTTAAATCTAGCATATAAACATTGTTTACCATTTTTCCATTTAAAACATCTTTTCCAATTAGGCTTAATATGCAAACTAGTAGGAAAAAATTTTACACTATAGCCCTTATCACATAACTGACTTATACTTAACAAATTATGCTTTAAGCCTTCAACCAATAACACATTATCTATAAATTTTTTTTTTCAAATTTCCAATCATATATGATCCAATCACTTTCTTTGTGGTATTATCTCCGAGTGTAACCTTGCCTCCACTCCTGGCTTCCAGCATTATGAATTGAGCAGTATCTCCAGTCATATGCTTTTAACATCCGCTGTCCAGGTACCATATGCTCCCACGAGGTCTTGTGTGAGAGCAACCCTACAAAAATATCAAATGTTAGACCTGGGAATGGGTTCACCTTTTAGTAATTTATAATCAAATACATATATGATATGTCTAGGTTTATGCATCTTAGGTCTTCACACCAAATTAGATTTCATCTTCAAAGTACTGGTGTGAGATATATGTCCAAAAAATCCACAATTATTACATTTGACATTAGGAAAAGTATTCCTAAGTCTTCTACCATTTATTTGTCTTCTAAGGGATTCCATATATTTGGGATAAAATTTAGGATTTGTAAAATCTTCAAGTTTGGGGGTTATCCTATTATCCTCAAGAGCTCTTATTTTCAACTTATAAAATGAATTCATATCTTGTAATATTCGATTTGTATAATTGATTCGATATGTTTTTCTCTCAGATTCATCCTTAAATATTTTAAATTCTTTTTCAAGATCAATATATGATGATTTTAAAATCTCATGATTTTTATTCAGATCATCATATTCATCAAGTAATTTCATGTGGTTGTCATCTATTAAAGCATGATCTTTCCTAAGGATTTCATGTTCTTTCTTAAGTTCTTCCAATTCTAGACTTACACTAGCATGCATCTTTTTCATTTTCCTATATGCATCATGCATGTGTTCAAAAACTTCAAATAATTCATCATAACTTAAGTCACATACCTCTTCTTGATCTAATTGATCTATGCTATCTGCCATCAAGCAAAGATTGGTGACTTCTTATTCCTTTTTAGTCTCTAATTACAGTAATTTTAGCATCATAAGCAGTAGGTAAACAACAAAGAATCTTATTAACCATTTCAGCATTAGTTAATTCCCTACCAAGTGCATACAAAGAAGTGACAATTTGTGTGAATCTTGTGTACATGTCAGAAATAGATTCATTTGGTTTCATGCGAAACAACTCATAATCATGTAACAAGATATTAAGTCTTGATTGCTTAACCCATTAGTCCCTTCATAAGTTAAACAAAGTCTATCCCATATGTCCTTTCCACTTTTGCAAGTGGAAACCCGCATGTAGTCTTCAGATTTTAAAGCACAAAAGAAGCTATTTAAACATTTGGCATTTAGTTGAGCTAAGTCACGTTCTTCTATAGTCCAAAATGCAAAAGGTGTTTCTACCCTAACTTCATCAACTAATCTAGTTGGTTTTGTATAACCTTTCTGGACTAGAATCCACATACGATAATCAAGTGACTGTAAGAAAGTAGACATGCGAGTTTTCCAAAAATCAAAAGGTATATTGTCAAACAGCGGAGGTCTAGTAATAGAGTAACCCTCAGGTGTATTTCGATTTCCAAATGTAGCCATCTATGTTAATCAAAAAGTAGTTTAAACTTATGATTTTGAAACGGAGCTTTGATAGCACTTGTTGAGTCTAGTGAATAGATTGTTAGACCTAAGTTAATGTCCCAAGGGGTGAATTGGTAGTTTTAAAACTTAACCCTCTTTTAAATTTTGTTGAACCAAAATGAAACTTTTTAATGAAATTTTTTATAGAAAAGATTTTCAACCACAGATTTTTTAAACTAAAGAAAAATGCGGAAAATAAAAAGCAGTAAAGTAAAAGACACAAGATTTATAGTGGTTCAGTCTAAATCAGACCTACATCCACTCCCCAAAGGCACCCTATGAGTATTGCACTAATACCAATAGTGTCTCTCATTTTGCATCCACAGCAAGGTGGAGAAGCCTTTACAAACACTCTTTTCACCACTACTCGATGCGGCAGAGAACCGTCGTCCTTTTACACAATCCCCAGTGTGGGCAGAGAACCCTTCGTCCTTTCACACTCTCCTAGTGTGGGCAGAGAACCCTTCGGCTGTTCACACTCTCCAAGTGTCGTCAGAGAACCGGATCTCCTTGACAGATCTCCTCACTAGAAATCTAGAAGGAAGGAAGAAAAAGAGTGAAATAATCTCCAATCACAAGTCGGAAATCTTACCTTTGAATACCAAAGGAAGCCTTCACACTCTAGTGGTAGAAATCCTTCTTTGAATGCTCTCTCTCACTCTCTACTTTATTCTTCTTCCAATGGACACGAAGTTCAATGAGCAAAAAGATTGGGTGGCAGTCTAATTTGGACTATATATATATAAAAGACAAGAAAAACCGCCCAAAAACTGCAAGTTTTCAATTCTGTACGTAGTGGATCGTCTTGAATGATTTTACTTAAAGTGCTAGAAACGAACCTAATGTAAATTGGTACGAACTATGTTCGTACACGCTCATCGTCCCGTACGAACCATGTTCGTCCGGTACGAAACAATTATTTCATAGGTCGGTTTCCAAAATTTCTTCAGGACGTAACCAACTGATGTAAGTAGGTCAATTCGTCCTGGGACGAACAGGTTTCGTCCTGGGATGATTTTAAACAGAGAGTTTCGTCCAGGGACGAAAATATATTTCGTCCTGTACGATGTCATATAGAGAGTTTCATCTCGGTACGAAAATTAATTTCGTCTTGTATGAACTCATGCAGAGAGTTTCGTCCCGGTACAAAAATTAATTTTGTCATGTACGAACTCATACAGAGAGTTTCGTTCCGGTACGAACCTTATTTTTCATCAGGACGAACATTGCGAGTGAGAATCCCGAGAGTTTCGTCCGGGGACGAATATTAAATTCGTCCTGGACGATTAGGACTTAGAAAATTTTCTCATCGCCCGTTCGAACCAGTGCTCTTCTGAGGGTTAATTGACATGATCATCCCGTACGAACTATGTTCATCCAGTACGATCAGTTCATAAAAAATTATCCCCCAAGAGTGTGTGTTATGATTTTTCACTCAATTACAATCACTCACTTTCATTTCAAAAACTAGTAATTTACAAAAGAATAATTTGAAGTCTTCATTGTTTGGAGTTGATTTTCCTGAAATATTAGTACATACTAGAGCAACAATAAAACTTCTAAAAACTGTTAGGAGATATATAAAAATAATAATATTTGAAATTATCAAAATAATATAAGTTGCAAGAATATAAAACATACAAATAACAACTCTTTCTACATTCTCCCCCTTTTTGATGATGTCAAAAGAATTATTGTTTTTAGGGTTTTAAATTTTAAGTATCTCCTAAACTTCCCTTGAATTACTTAAAATTTTTTTGTTTTTCAAAAATTTATACAACACAAAAGATAAAATAAAGAAAACAATCAAATACAACAAAAACAACACATACAAAAATCAAACACTACGAAAATCAAACAGTGCAAAAACATACGCAACCACAAGACGCAACAACAAACAGCAACAAACAATTTCTCCCCCTTTTTGACAACATCAAAAGGTGAAGAAGAAAAGAATGTTAGAAATATAGGTAGAAATATGAAATTCATTTGATATTTTAATCTTGAAAGTGATTGAAATAAGGTATGCAAATAAAATTGAAAAACATTAGAAAAATATAAAATTTCATATAATTTAAGAAGTGATATAACTTAGAAAATAAAAAGAGTTTTTCAAAGGCATGTGTCAATTTAGACATGAAGATAAAGAGAATCATTGCACTAAGGATGAGTAAAAAATTTTATATTTCAAATTTCAATATAAATTATAAATGAACATTAGATCAATTTGAATTAAGAGATTAAAAGAGTCTAGAAAGAAGTAATTACCACATGTGGCGCTTTGCGCATCTTGTTCTATTTTTATACCAACACATTTTTGTGCATCTTTTTGATTTGAGCTTATTTTGTGCCTCTTTTTGTCATTGCAAATTTTTTGCACACTTCTTTTGATTTTTATACATTTGTACGATTTTTCAAGAGTATTTGAATTCTTTCCAAAATCAATAATCTAAAATTTCAAATTTTTCTAAGTGCATAAATACTAATTTAAAAGAGAAATACTAAATAAGAAAACATCGAAATTGCAATAATAATACCCAGATAATGTAGTCTAAATAAGAGACATGGAATTGAAAAATCTAAGAATATCAAGTTATAAGCATGTCTTAAATTTTGAAAAATCATATTTTCTAATGAAATTAATTTAAATTTACAAGTTAAATAAAGCACTATTAAGATTAAAATAAAATGAATGTCATAAAGTCTAACACACATTTCTAAAACAATTAATAGTTAAACATTGAAACTTATATTGATATCGGATAAAAACTATTAGTTATTTTTTTTTAGATAGTGAGGTAGAGTGCTGGTGGCTAGGCTAGCATGAGGAGAAGTTTCAGGGGAGGATAAATTCCCTGATAAATTAGGAAAGAGTTTACTGATGTATTCTGAGTGTGATTTGTACCTTCTTTTGCACATCAGTAGATGCAGGAGATATTTTTTAAGCTTATCAAGGGAATAATAATTATTATATAGTATGAGGCTGAGTTTGCTACATTGATCATTTATGCTTCGTAGTTGATTAACACTCTCAAAGAGATGTTCTATAGGTTTTTGAGAGGGCTTCACGATAGTTTGAGAGAGCTGGTGGTCCCATTTCATATTTCTCAATCCTCCAAGCTTTTGGAGAGGGTATATTTGATTAAGAATAATTTAATAATTACTTAGTAGAGGTGGAATATCAGTAGGAAGTAGTTTGGCAATGACTTATAGTAATTGTTTTTCTAGGAAGAGGAGCAGGTTTGGACTCTGTCAGTTCAAGAGAGGTAGATAGTCTGTGTTATTCTCTTATAGTATAGTGTGTCCAATTCTAGTTCTGTTAGTTGGGAACCTATGTGTCATAGTTGTTGCAGACACCACTTGGGTTAGCACTATAGGATGACTAGACAATGTTTTTGGTGTGTTCAATTTGGACACATGATAGCTGAGCTCCCACAGGTGATTTTAGACTGACATTTTGAGCCCATGTTTAAGAGTTGTGTCAAACTAGGAAGGATACCAAGGATAATTCAACCTTTCATATTTATTGAATGATCTTTCAATAAAGACAATAAATTTAGTTCTAAAACAAGGAGACCACCATCAGGTTTGAGAGAGCCTAATAGTTCCATTGCTCTAGCTTTAGTTTAGGTACATGTACATAGTTTGACTAAGCATGAGGCTATCTTTGAATGTAGTTACATGTACGACATATATTTTTGATCTTCCCTATTGCATTTTATGTGTTTATGGAGTTAGTCCCGCATTTATTTTTGAGTGCTACTAAGACTTACTATACTTGCCTTCTATATTATTGCCTTTTACTCTGTCTATTACTTTGCCGACTGGAGATGGTATGGTAGTCAGTAAGGTATTCTTCTATGACATAGAGATATGTGATAAGAAGTAAAGGTCTAGTCTAATTTTGTTGCCTATATCTAAATTTTATGTCATTTTGGGTATAAATGGTTGAGCCAGTAAGAGGATCAAATTTAATATTTGAGAAAAATGTCATTATATTTTTTGGTAGTGAGAGCTGTTTCTTTCAAGGAGAAAGGGGTGTTATATTGTGTATAATTTCTATTATAAAAGTAGATAAGTTGTGGAAGAAATGTTATGTGATATTTCTAGCATCTATTTGGGATAGTGGCATAGAGTTTGCATTTCTTTCTAATGCCATGATAATATAAGAGTTTTTTTTTTATGTTATTATGAGGAGTTAATAAGTCTTCCTCTGGATAGAGACATAGATTTTTGTATTGATATATTTGTAGCTATGACTTTGAAATCTTAGGCTCTATATAATATGATACCTAAGGAGATTCGAGAGTTGAAATTATAGCTTCAAAAGTTAGTTGATAGGAGATTTTTCTATGCTAACATGTCTTTATGGGGAGCTCCTATTCTATTTATAAAAAGGAAAGATGGTAAATTTGTATTTATATCTATCACAAGGAACTTAACAAGGTCACTATTAAGAATAAATACCCTCTCTCAGGGATCAAGGATCTGTTTAATTAACTAGCAAGATCTTCTATTTCTTTTAAGATTGATTTGAGATTTGGTTACTATTAAGTATGTTGCAACTCAGGCTATCGAGTTTATGATTTTGATGATAATAAATATTATTAATTTCCTCTTTATTTCTTCTAGTATTTGTAAAGTATATTTGTTTTTATGTTGACTAACATTTTAGGTACACCATGCACCATTCTTTGAAAATTCAGGGTGGTATAATATGTTATATTAAACGAGTCTCTAATTTTCATTTATTTTTTGTCAAGCCCTGTAAGGATGTATGTTAACCTGGTGATCGTGCACACACACACAAGGGGAGAAAAATTGATTTTAAATATTTTAATTTTTCTATACATCATACTGTATGATATAGATTATACTTTACGATCTGGTGTTACAAAAATTAATGAAAATATTTTTTCTGGGAAATTTTAAATATAATTAATTGTATAGTATAAATACTACATCATACTGAATGATCTCTTATAATTAGAAAGCCTGCCATCTATTAAATTAGGTAAAAATTTGAATTTGAAAAGTTGTTATAATCAGACTGTATGAATCTAATTGTATTGTACGATGTTTAAAATATAACCGAATTTAATCTTGTGATTAGTCAATCAAATTTTCTTAATTTTAATATTTTGATCATACTATTCAAACTGGATCATGCTATACGATCAACATAGATGATTTTGGTCATCCCATGATTCATCTTGGATGAACTACATTTTGGTTGAACTAATCATCTCACATGATCGTATAAGATTATACTAGATGATCAGTACAAATTTGAACTGATTGTATTGGACTGTCTAGTGATCGTATAGGACTATCAATCAAATTCTCCACATCGTACTGGACTATCATGTGATCGTACTGTACAATCTTTTACGATAAAATTGATTTTTTAGAGTTTTTTGAAGCCCTCAATTTAAGCTTTCTCATAAGACTTTATAAGAGTCTTTGGCAAGCATTGAGTCTTCATTCTTTTGGAGAAAACCTGAAGAGAGAGTAATGAAAGGGAGAGAGGAAAGGGCGGAGTTTGAGAGGGAGAAGATCCTTGTGGATTTCAAGGGAGTGTAGAGGGGGTTTCACATGGCTGCTTTGGCAAGATTGCATCTTAGTACCATCAGATTCATGGTTTATCTTGAGGGAAGTTTTGAGAAGAAGAAGATATCTTTGGTGTCAAAGGACTCGGCTACTCCAATGCACCGAGGAAAGTGAAAGTGATTCAAGGTTCTTTACCTCACCAGGATAGTGAAAATGAATCCAGGTTCTTAGCCTCATCAGGAGGGTGAGGGTGAAAAAAGTCAAGGTTCTCTACCTTTGAAAGGAGTTTTGGTTCTATATGTTGCAAATCTATTTTTTCATGTCTTATGTTTTGATGATTGACAAACACTGCTTTTCTTGGACAGCTTGTTGCTTCTAACTTTTCAGGAATCGACGATCGGACAATCAAAAAGGAGCCAAGTTCAGGAATGCGTAGGGTTAGGGTTGAGTCAGTCTGTACTTTTATTTTTACCTTTTGAGTCCACTTGTAATAGTCAAAAAGACTGATACTTTGTAACCCTTCACACACACACTTGAGAGAATTAGAAATTCTGTTTTTACTCATATCGGCCAGGACGATATCTTAGATCGGCCTGGACGATCAGCTTAAAACAGAAAGTCTAATTAAGGGTTCTTGATTAAGGCAGCCAACGTTAACCGATCGGCCTGGACGATACGTGTATCGGCCAGGACGAAAAGCTCAAAACAGAAAGAAGTAGCCGCCATGGACAAGTATGGTATAACATATCTTTAAATTATCGGCCAGGACGATCCTCGGATCGGCCTGGACGATATTAACAGATTATGCCATAATTGTTCAGGAAATCAAGGAAGTAATTAAGGATGATTGATACGATCATATCGTCCTGGACGATCGCAGGATCGGCCAGGACGATCTAGTCAAAAACCTTAAGTTACTTCAGGACGATCAATATCGGCCAGACCATATTCAGAGCTATTGTCAGGACGATTTTCGTCTGATTTGAACTGATCGGCCAGGACGATCGTGAGATCGGCCTGGACTATCAAGCTAATTTTCAATCGTCCACTCTGGCATCCAGGGCTATGCTCTGGCCGATCTTCATTAATTTGTACTGATCGGCCAGGCCGATGTCCATATCGGCCTGGACGATAAAGTCGGCAACTTGCAATTAATGAGCTCTTTTGAAGCTCTTCTATTTAAAGAGCTCTTGTTCAACGTTTTTAGAAGACCTTTGGCTGCTGCCTTGACCTAAGAAGACCTTGAGGAGAGAAAGAGAGAGAGAAGAGAGAGAGAGGATCTTGTGAGGGGGAGCTTGTGAGGGGTTTCACAAGGGTTGCTTCAAGGATCTCTTTGCGTCGTCTTCGTCTAGAGTTTCTCGTCCGTGGAAGGGTCGGTAGAGGTAAGGAGTTGTGCTTTTGGTTCTGGTTCTCTGCCAGCTTCAGGAGGAAGCAAAAGGAGAGAGGTTCTCTGCCTTGCCGGGGTGGCAAAAAGGAGGTTCTTGTAAGGGTTTCTCCACCTAGCCGTGGGGGCTAAAGGAGAGTCACTTTTTGTGTAGTGCAATACTTGGAGGGTGCCTCCAAGGAGTGGACGTAGGTCGAGTCGACCGAACCACTATAAATCTCTGTGTTTCTTTTCTTGCTTCCGCACGTTTAAAATTCCGCATTATTTCCGTTGTGTGATTTGGTTTATGCAACTTTATTTCTTTGTTTAAAAAAACGAAGTTTTTAAAATACCAATTCACCCCCCCTCTTGGTTAGTTTGGGACTAAGTTCATAGGGCTTAACATCCCCATCGAACTTTCAAGTGGTATCAGAGCTCTTGATTCGAAAATTAAAGTTTAAAAACTTTTTGAATTTGATCCATGTCTAACTTTGGGAATCGCAACACTACGGAAGGGTATTCTATTACCCGACCTCTTCTGTTCGATAACCTACCTTTTGATTTCTGGAAAACTCGCATGTCAACTTTTTTACAATCTACTGATTATCGCATGTGGATGCTTATACAAGAAGGGTATTCTCCACCTTCTCGTGAAATTAACGGTTTTAAAACGGAAGTTGCTTTTACCGAATGGACTTTTGATGAACGAGATTTAGCTCAACTAAATGCTAAGTGTTTGAATTGTTTTTTCTGTGCATTAAAATCTGAGGATTACATGCGTGTTTCAACTTGCAAAACTGGTAAAGAAATTTGGGATAAATTGTGCATTACTTATGAAGGCACTAATGAAGTCAAACAATCCCGTTTAAACATTCTCTTGCATGACTACGAACTTTTTCGTATGAAACCTCATGAATCGATTTCTGACATGTACACTAGGTTTACTCAGATTGCTACCTCATTACATGCACTAGGAAAAGAGCTTTCGAACTATGAAAAAGTTAACAAGATTTTGAGATGCTTGCCTTCAACCTATGATGCAAAAATTACTGCAATTACTGAATCTAAAGATTTAAACACCTATTCTATTGACAACTTGCTTGGCTCACTCATTGCTTACGAGCAAGGGGTGAATCAAAGAAATCTTGATACAGGTGAAAAGAAAAAGGAGAAAACAATTGCATTGAAGGCACACAAATCGGATTCTGAATCTTCTGGGTCTGAAAGCGATGGAGTTGCCTTCATCACAAGGCAATTCAAAAGCTTTCTAAGGAAGAAACAAAAGCATCATCAAAGTTGGAGAAAAGGTAAGGATCATAAACATATTAAAGGATCTTCTGATGTTGTTTGTTTTGAATGCAGGAAACCTGGACATGTAAGAGCCGATTGTCCTACACTTCAAGATCATTCAAGCAAAGAAAAGGAAAAAGGTGATGAGAAAGCAAAGTCTAGGAAGGACAAGAAGAAAATCCAAAGAAGCTTCTGGGCAGAATCTGGCACTGATTCCTCTGAGACTGAACCAGAGGAAGAAACAACAAACTTGTGTTTCATGGGAGAAAACCAAAGTGATGAGGAAGAGGTATGTAAACCAACATATGATGAATTGTTTGAAATATGTGAAAAAATCCATACATCATACAAAAAACTTAAGAAAACTCATTCTAGCCTAAAATTAGAACATTCAAATCTACAAAAAGAGCATGAAGTTTTTCTCAAAGATCATGCAACGATTGATTCAAATCACATGGCTCTACTCGATGAATTTGATGAATTAAACAAGACGCATTTGGAATTAATTGATAAAAGTAATGCATTAAAAGCTTCACACACCTCACTTAATGATGATCTTAAGAAATCTAAAGAGATTGAGAAAAATCTGAGGATTGAGAATGATGCATTAAAGAGAACTAACTTGAGAATTCAAAATAATTTGGAAACATGTAAGAAAGCTAGGATGACACCAATGTTTAATCAAAGGCCAGAACCTAGGAAGAGGCATTTTTACTCAAACCATTTAAGAAAACCTTTTCCTGGAATTCAATGTTTTTCTTGTGGCATGTTAGGACACATCTCACACACTTGCACAGTTCACCGCAGTACACATTGGGTATGGAGACCTAAGATGCATGATTCAATACATACCACATCTGCATTGCACTCTACATTTCCTAAGAAGGAGCCCAAATCTGTTTGGGTTCCTAAAACTAACTGTTGTTGAATTTTGCAGGAGTGCTCTCACCAAAGACCTCGTGGGAGCATAGGATAACTGAACATAAGGAGGCTTACAGCTCAATTGCTAAAATCTGTTGTTTTATCACTTGCTTGATATCTTTAGTTTTTGTGTGACTTTTATTTTTAGTTTTTGTGTTTATTTTTTGTTGTCTTTTAGTTTGCTTATTGTTTGTTTTTGTTTTTCATTTTGGTCTTTATTTATTTTTTGGGCTTCCATATGATAAAACTTCTCAAGCTTTTAAATATTAGAGTTTTTTCTTTTGATAGGGTTTAGCTTTTCTAAATTGGTTAAAGAGAGTAAACTGGTGATGTTTTTCCTCTTCTGACTTTGTTTAGTGGCATGATTTTTCTTTTATAAAACAAAAAGTCTAAACTCAGTTTAACCAATGGCTTTTTAAGATATCCTTCTAATCTTGCTACATTAAGTCATCTTATGCATAATAGTCAAAATTCTTTGATATCATTCAAGCTTTTGAAATCTTACCATTGCTGTCATCACGTGATCTTGATTTTTGTGTTGTGGATTGTTCTTCCCTATGTTAGAGAGAGAGCCCCTATTCTCTAATATTTGGAGGATATACTCACAACTAAGTATCTTCCTTAAGGGTATATTAAAAGAGTTATTAGCTTGCAAAAGATAAAAAGGAAAGAGGCCAATGAAGCCAAATTGAAAAGAAAAATACACAAAAGTGTATCAAAAATCAAAAGATGCTCAAAGAGCCAATAAAAGTGAAAAGAGGCATAAAATTAGCCCACTAATTGCAAGCTATCATCTCTTTGATAAAACTCTTAAAACTTAGAAAACTCATTGATTAGGTGATACGTTCAAAGATTTGATTTCAAATTCCATGATTGAGAAAAACTATTTTGGTTTATTATTTATAAGATTCTTTAGTTGTTAACAAGTCTTGATTGGATCTTCTTAAAACCTCTTGTGTTATTCCATGTTAGGACTCTGTTGTTTTTAAAAGATTTTTGTACCCTGAAGAATGTCCGATCTAGGGTTAATAGAATCAGTTTTTCAATCTTCTTCTAATTAGATTTTGTTAAACCTCTTGATCTCCTAAAAACCTTAAATGTTTAAATTCATGAAAAGAATTCTCATATGATGCCTTCATAAAACAAAAAAAAATAGAAAAATTAAAATCCAAAAATATTCGATGTTTGTTTTATTTTTGTGTCTTTGACTGTCTTTTCTTTTGTTTTATTTTTGAGGGTCTTGATCATCACCATTCCTTTCTTGATTTCAATTTCAAGTCAGATCGGCCTGGCCGATATTTATATCGTCCTGGCCGATAGGACAAATTCTTTCCAAAATCCATCTGCTGACCTTTTTCTGTGCTTAATGAAAATCATCGTCCTGGACGATACATTATCGTCCTGGACGATTTGATCAAAACTCATGATAATAGTCCTGGCCGATAGTATATTTGTCTGGCCGATGCATTCTATGTGCATCGTCCTGGCCGATACACTGGACCGTCCCGGACGATCCACGTGTCAGTACGTTTTGATCTTTAAATTCGGCCCCGGACGATCCATTATTGGACCATCGGCCGGGCCAATCCACTGTTCGTCCCGGACGATACACGTGGCAAGCATTTAAAACGTTTTAACTTCGGCCGGTACGATCAATTATTGTGCATCGTCCTGGACGATACACCTAATCGGCCCGGACGATCTGCTTTTTCAACGGTCGTCCGGACTGACTCCTCGGGCCGATAGCCTGTGTCTAATCGGCCTGGCCGATATCTGATCGGCCCGGACGATTGGACCGCCTTTTTGACCAATCGGCCTGTACGTAATTATTGACACATATCGGCCTGGACGATTCTGCTATCGGCCAGGACGATATGAACGTTTCTTTAAATTCAGGCCGATCCAGCCATGTTTTCTCACACCTTATCCTTTCTCCTTTGATTTTCTGCTTAAAGTTCTCTCATATGGCTGGTGGGAAGCGCGTCCGTCAGACCTCTGGAAGTTCCTCGAGGGCAAGGGTTGACCCTCGGTTCCGTGAAGCAGAAGATGAAGCTGCTTATCATCGCTATAAGGATTGTGGAATTACGGTCTCCAGAATTATCAATCCGACCCACATTTCCTACCCGGTAATGGATCTCTTCGCACACACTTCTTTTTTTTTTCATTCTATCACTTGTTTTTCCTTTCAATTCTGAGTTCCTGTTAGAATTCTTTGCAAACCTCCGCATAAACTCTACCTTCACAGCCCTGTCCTCCTATGTGAATCGACGCCCTGTCGAAATCACATATCAAGACTGTGTTGAACTTTTACAACTATCCACCACCGGAGATAAGCTGCACCTTATTGCCTCTGACCCTGATTTTGACTGGTCCACGGCAAACCACTTTCTTCGCCAGACCAATGCCCGTTACCATGTTGGAGAGACTAGCTCTTTAGTCAGAGATGCTAGGACAATCCAACATGTCCTTCGCACATCTGTCATTCCAAAAGCCGGCGACCGTGTCCACATTACCCCTCTACTTTCCCTCACTACCTTCTACATCATGGCACATAGGGAATTTAACACTGCAGATCTATTTTTTCGTTACATTGATCACCTCACAACAATTCGCAACCCAGGCCACAGAAGAAAGCCAAATCTAGCCTTAGGACATATCATAGCCTATGTTCTAGAAACCAAATACCAAATTCAATATCCCAATCCACCAGATCTCCCAACTCTCTTCTACTCAAACAATTCCTTCAGCACCCTGCACAGTACTCGTCTCCACCCGGATGAACCACGGGAGGCTAGAGAGGAGGAGGCTCCCGCTCCAGCTTCCTTTCCTGACCCTGTCCCTCTTCACCAACATTCTCCGGTAGATCAGTTGATTGCAAGATTTGATCGTTGGGAGACCAGGTTTGATGCATATGTTGCTGCCCAAGAGCAACAACACTCTGAGGACATCGCCCGCTACGAGCATCACCGCGCTGAGGACCTAGCTCGTTTTGACAGTTTTCTCACTCACCAGCAGCAGCAGCATGACCAGGACATCGCCTGGTTCACTGCTCAGTTTACTACCCTTGCCAGTCACTTTCAGCAGCCACCTCCACCTCCTCCATCTGATGATCAGGATCCCTCGTTCTTTTAGTTTGTACTTTGAGTTATTGTTTCTTGTCTTTCTGTAGTAGTCTTTCGTGATGTTTGTTGTTTTTTTTTTTTTTTTTTTTTTTTTTTTTTTCTGTTTTCTGGACTCTCTTTTTGTGATGACAAAAAGGGGGAGTAGGATAGATGTGGTAAGGAAAAGATGATGTTGTAACCTTGTTTTTTTTTCTAATGTTTTTTTTCTCTACTTGTGTTTTGTCATCATCAAAAAGGGGGAGATTGTTGCAAATCTATTTTTTCATGTCTTATGTTTTGATGATTGACAAACACTGCTTTTCTTGGACAGCTTGTTGCTTCTAACTTTTCAGGAATCGACGATCGGACAATCAAAAAGGAGCCAAGTTCAGGAATGCGTAGGGTTAGGGTTGAGTCAGTCTGTACTTTTATTTTTACCTTTTGAGTCCACTTGTAATAGTCAAAAAGACTGATACTTTGTAACCCTTCACACACACACTTGAGAGAATTAGAAATTCTGTTTTTACTCATATCGGCCAGGACGATATCTTAGATCGGCCTGGACGATCAGCTTAAAATAGAAAGTCTAATTAAGGGTTCTTGATTAAGGCAGCCAACGTTAACCGATCGGCCTGGACGATACGTGTATCGGCCAGGACGAAAAGCTCAAAACAGAAAGAAGTAGCCGCCATGGACAAGTATGGTATAACATATCTTTAAATTATCGGCCAGGACGATCCTCGGATCGGCCTGGACGATATTAACAGATTATGCCATAATTGTTCAGGAAATCAAGGAAGTAATTAAGGATGATTGATACGATCATATCGTCCTGGACGATCGCAGGATCGGCCAGGACGATCTAGTCAAAAACCTTAAGTTACTTCAGGACGATCAATATCGGCCAGACCATATTCAGAGCTATTGTCAGGACGATTTTCATCTGATTTGAACTGATCGGCCAGGACGATCGTGAGATCGGCCTGGACTATCAAGCTAATTTTCAATCGTCCACTCTGGCATCCAGGGCTATGCTCTGGCCGATCTTCATTAATTTGTACTGATCGGCCAGGCCGATGTCCATATCGGCCTGGACGATAAAGTCGGCAACTTGCAATTAATGAGCTCTTTTGAAGCTCTTCTATTTAAAGAGCTCTTGTTCAACGTTTTTAGAAGACCTTTGGCTGCTGCCTTGACCTAAGAAGACCTTGAGGAGAGAAAGAGAGAGAGAAGAGAGAGAGAGGATCTTGTGAGGGGGAGCTTGTGAGGGGTTTCACAAGGGTTGCTTCAAGGATCTCTTTGCGTCGTCTTCGTCTAGAGTTTCTCGTCCGTGGAAGGGTCGGTAGAGGTAAGGAGTTGTGCTTTTGGTTCTGGTTCTCTGCCAGCTTCAGGAGGAAGCAAAAGGAGAGAGGTTCTCTGCCTTGCCGGGGTGGCAAAAAGGAGGTTCTTGTAAGGGTTTCTCCACCTAGCCGTGGGGGCTAAAGGAGAGTCACTTTTTGTGTAGTGCAATACTTGGAGGGTGCCTCCAAGGAGTGGACGTAGGTCGAGTCGACCGAACCACTATAAATCTCTGTGTTTCTTTTCTTGCTTCCGCACGTTTAAAATTCCGCATTATTTCCGTTGTGTGATTTGGTTTATGCAACTTTATTTCTTTGTTTAAAAAAACGAAGTTTTTAAAATACCAATTCACCCCCCCTCTTGGTTAGTTTGGGACTAAGTTCATAGGGCTTAACATCCCCATCGAACTTTCACTATACAGTATCAAGTTGG
This sequence comes from Dendrobium nobile, assembly GCA_022539455.1. Lineage (NCBI taxonomy): Eukaryota > Viridiplantae > Streptophyta > Magnoliopsida > Asparagales > Orchidaceae > Dendrobium > Dendrobium nobile. Next base: position 31,913,648 of record CM039729.1, read on the forward strand.
TGGAAGAAAGTTTGCAACGGTTTCTCCCAAGCTGTGGAGGCTAAAGGAGAGACACCAAAGTGATAGTATAATACCCGGAGTGGGTGACTCCAGGGAGTGGATGTAAATCATGGTTTGACCGAACCACTATAAATCTGGTGTGTTCTTTCTGATTTTATTTTTTGCAGTTTATTTTTTTGCATTTTATTTTCTATTATAACGTATTGGTTGAAAATATGTACTTTATATTATGTTGTATTGATTATATTATCATCACCTTCTTTTTTGTAAATTTTGATAAGTGTACTAGCTTCTACATCAAGTGATAATATTACTTCCATATTAGTGAGCCTCAGGGACAGTTCATTGAGGTCTAATAACCCTCTCAAACTTTTAATTGGTATCAGAGTGGGATTCATAAATTAAATTTTAGAAAACTTTTGAAAAACGATTAATGGCTAACTTTGAAAACCATAACATTGCAAAAGGCTATTCAATCACATGACCACTTTTATTTGAAAATATTTCTTTTGATTTTTAGTAAATTCATGTCAACTTTCTTGCAATCAATTGATTATCAAATGTGGCATATGATTCAAACTTATTATTTTGTACCATCACGTGTCGTATATGGAGTCAAAATTGATATTCCTTTTACTGATTGGAGTAGATTAAAATAAATCAATGCTTAATTGAATGCTAAATGCTTGAATTATTTTTATGTGCTTTAACTTCTGAAGATTATATGATTATTTTTACCTGTATGAGTGGCAAGAAAGTTTGGGATAAATTATGCATTACATATGAAGGTAGTAGTGAAGTTAAACAATATAGATTAAACATATTATTGCATGACTATGAACTTTTTCACATGAAATCTTATGAGACTATCTTAGACATGTATACTAGGTTTACCCAGATTGTGAAGTCATTGCATGCTTAAGGTAGAGAACTAGAGCTTTCAAGTTTATTATTTTGATGATAAAAAATATTATTGATTACCTCTTTATTGCTTTTAATATTTTTAGAGCTTATTTGTTTGTATGTTGACTAACATTTTAGGTACACCATGCACCGTTCTTTGAAGATTCAGGGCTCAAGATTGGGTAAAACAAGTTATGATAAATGAGCCTATAATTTTCATTTATTTATTTTTTATTTCTAGAGTCAAGTCCTATAAGGATGTACGTTAGCATGTTGATCGTGCACACACACATAAGGGGAGCAAAAATAATTTTAAATTTTTTAAATTTTTTATAAATCTTACTGTACAATATGGATCGCACTATACGATATGGTGTTATGATAATTAATTAAAATATTTTATTTTTAGGGAAAAATATGTTTTAAAATATAACTAATCACACAATATAAACACCCCATTGTATTGGATGATCTTTTATAATTAGAAAGCCTGTCGTCCATTATATTAGGCAAAAGTTTGAATTTGAAAAGTTCTTCTAATCATAATGTACAAACCTAATCATACTGTACGATATTTAAAATATTGCCTAATTTAATCCTATGATTAATCAATCAAATCTACTTAATTTTGATATTTTGATCATATTGTACTAACTTGTTCATATTGCATGATCAATAGAGATGATTTTGGTCATCCTATGATTCATCCTAGATGAACTACATTTCGGTTGAACTAATGTCCCAGATGATTGTATAGGATTATATTGAATGATCCGTACAAATTTGAACTGATCATACTAGACTATCTGGTGATCGTATATGATTTTAGGCCAACTTCTACATACCGTACTGGACGATCATGTGATCATACTATACGATTTTTGATAGAAGACTTGATGTTTTAGGGTTTGTGAAGCCCTCTATTTAAGATTTCTCATAAGACTTTGTAAGAGTCTTTGGCATATATTGAGTCTCCATTCTTCTAGAGAAAACTTGAAGAGAGAGTCTTGAAAGGGAGAGAGAGGAAAGGGTGGAGTTTGAGAGGGAGAAGATCCTAGTGTGTTTCAAGAGAGTGTAAAGGGGGTTTCATACTATTGCTCCAGTAAGCTTGCATCTTATAACCATCATATTCAAGGTTTATCTTAAGGGAAGTTTTGAGAAGAAGAAGATCTCTTTGGTGCTAATGGACCCAGCTACTCTGCCACACCGAGGAAGGTGAAAGTGATTCGAGGTTTTCTGCCTCACCAGGAGGGTGAAAAGGAGTCCAAGTTCTTTGAATCACTATGATAGTGAAAAGGAGTCAAGGTTCTCTTCCTGTGAAAGGCATTTTGATCCTCTAACACACCGGGTTGGTGGAAGAGAGTTTGTAAGTGCTTCTCCTCCTAGCTATGGGGCCTAAAGGAGAGATATTATAATGATAGTGTAATACCCAAAGTGGGTGACTCCGGGGAGTGGACGTGTCAAATTTTGATCGAACCACTATAAATCTGGTGTGTTCTTTCTGATTTTATTTTATATTATAAGTGCTTGGTTAAAAATCTATAATTGATATGATATTGTATTGATTATATTATCTTCATCATCTTTATAACTTTTGATAAGTGTAATAGCTTATGCATCAAGTGATAGTATTACTTATATATTTTGCTGAGCCTCATAGATAGTTCATTAAGGTCTAACAACCCTCTTGAACTTTCAAAGTAAATGTAATAGAGGTAGATGTGATGAAGATTGCTTTCAGTACCCAATATAGACAGTATGCGTTTTTAGTTCTATTTGTTGAGGTGACTAATGCACTCTTTTTTTAGGGGAAACCCACGAAAGGGTTTACATATTTAATTATAGAGAAAAAGTACAAAGTCCCTAAAGGGGCCTTGAGATCTCTAATGCTCAAAAGAGTTACAAAATTAAAACAAAAAAAACTATGAGCTTAAGATCTCTACTAGGAAAAAGTATAATAACACCTATATACATTCTACGGTGCACAAGAAGGAGCACCCAAAAAGAAGGAAGATAACAAAAAACAACATTAAGGTCCAGCTTCCTATCGAAAAAATCGACAGCATAATCACCTATACAAGAAAACTCCTGCAAAAAAGGATCTTGGCCACAAAAAAAAAAGCACAATAAACCACAATCTATAAGAGGAAGAAAATACCACCACTAAATTGTGTTATAGATAGCAAAAGGCCAACAGGGAAAACTACCCATATTCCATACAAGCTCGGTAGAGTAACTCGAGAATACACTATAAACTAGATAAAGTAAGATAACATAGCAATAATTAGTGCATGAAGAGTCAATCAGGCAGCCCCAGAAACCGGTCACCTAAATATAGTCCCAGGAAATAGAGAGCCACCTCCAACTCCCCAACATCAAAAAAATAAGCCTACCATGACTACTAGGCTACAAATACGATAAGAAGAAGTAGTATCAATGAGAAATATAATGACCAGCAATAAAACGTGAAAAATAGACCCAAAGATGATCCATGGAGTAAACCCGAAAATCACCTTAACTGCTTAGACCCCACAATAAACGAACAACCATGGGAAGGTTGAGAAACCTCCTAAGACAACACCAGGAGATCATCAGACCCAATAGAAACCACCAGAAAACCACCAACCAACCACATACTTAAAAAATAAATAGAGATGGACTCCAGCAAATAACATAAAGTCCACTCCAAATACTAAAAGCAAAACTCTCCCAGGAAGGAGAAAGGCACCAAGATATATAGAAAATCCAGGTTACCCCATCGACAAACAGAAATATAAAATGGCCCAGAATAAAGTAGCTTAGTAGAAAGTACCCACCAGCATGAAACTCAAGCAAACAATGGATCAAAGCAAAATAAATCACCACACTAAAACAAGTAGGAAAGAAAAAACCCAGAAAAGAGAAGAAAGACAGAATAGGAAAAAAATTGAGAGCATGGCCTTAAAAGCCAAAGGCATTACGGACCTCCGAAAGGGTACCACTCAGTGGGTGACAGAGTGCAAAGGAGTATATGATCGCACCATCCCAAAGGATGAGATGATTGTAGGCTTTTGTACTATTCGTAAGCAAGATAATGGAAGGGAATATTAGATCACACATACGATTAACCATTGAGGATAGTGACTCTCACCAACACACCTCGATGGGTAATAATATGCATAACCTGATCAAAATAATGGGTTTCCCCCACCTGATACGTCAACTTGAGTGGGTTTATTTGATAGTAAAATTCTATTTCCTACGAACGTAAGCCCCCATGAGTAATTATATCTCAGGCTAGAGCCTGAGAATACTCTCGATTAAGGATCCAACATTATTCTTTCCAGAATGGGATTAGCACAAAGGGGAGACTAAGAAATCCTACTCAAAGGAAAAGAAATGGTTCAAGTGGGCTTAGTCAACATGCCTGGTTCATACCAACATACAGAGGGACTAAGACACTGAGAAGGAAACTAGAGGGAAAATGAAACAACGTACTCAAAGCATGTAGAGGGAAATGATGGAGGTAGAATCATTCATGTGATGTGGATATGTAGGATTTATAGCCCATAAAGAATAGAAAACTTACACACTGATGAGACATACTATAAGACACCCAATGTTGTAGCATTGAACCCTAAATTTAGAGCGAGTTCACTGTTTTACACCCAACACTAACACCCGTGTCCTAACTAATGAATCATAGGCTTATATCCTGCTTGAGAAGGAAAGCTAGCTAACCTCCTAGGCACATAAAATCCATGCTATCCAGTCTTTATGAAAGATGGGTGGGTAGATCAATTTTTGGAAGTAAGGTCAACATCTATAGAGTTTCCTAATTGGCATTGGACTTATGTAGGGTGAATGCTACTAGAGCTAATGCAATTAAAGTTTTCATTTAGTTAATTTGTAATACAATGTATGCTGATTAAGGGCTTCAAATCAAATATGCATGAAATTTTAAAAAAATGCCTATAAAAATATATTTTTTTAGAAAAAATTGGGCTTCCCCAGGTCTGACACCTCATCCTCATAGGCCAGATTATCCGGACCCTACCAGCAGGCGGGGAAGTATCATATAGCAAGGGAGAAGAGAAATACAATAATATGCATGTAACCCCAGATCCTTAGCAGCCGGGGAAGTTTCTAAGTTATTTAATTCCTAAATATTAATTTTTAGTTATGAGTAAAAAAAAAAAGGTTTTTAGTCATTAAAGATCCTAGCGAGATCAGGCCATACACATGCAAGAAAAAAACCTATAAAAGCATATAATTTCTACTGCACACATAAAGTAAATACATCAATGTAAATTAATAGAGCAAAAGAAAGTGCACAGTCTATGGCAAGTGCCATATAAGTATAACTCAGACTCTATAGAAAAGTAATGGTGGACAGGCCATACCAATAATAGCTTGGATTCTAATCCTACTTAATGACACAAGTCTTAAAAATAAGGCATTTCATCTTCAAGTCTTCATCTTTAGGTGGATTGTTCTCCTTCGAATCATCTTACTTCGAATCTTCTTCCTTTGGATCATCTTCCTTCGGATCATATCTTTTAGGCTCCATAAGGTTTTTCCTCCAGAAGGGACCAAATCACTTTTAACAGACTTTCACAACTCGATTATGTTACAAATTACTTCATTTAAAAAAGAAAATCTAGACTCTCCCACATGGTTATCCTAAGCAATTAAATAAAGAAACATCCCAAATAGTTTATATATGGAAATAAACACACATCGCCAATCACACTTGGCTATGCTCTTTTAATTTTTAAAGGGGCTTAAGTAATTTCTGGAGCACCTATAGAAAATATTGTTAGTCTTAGAGCTTAATTATTTTGGCACCTTTATTAGCGCTGTATGAGCATGGCCACGTGTATAATATATCGTTAGTAGCAAAAGCACCCCTCGACCATGGATAATTTATCATACAAAATAAATCACAAGCAAAGTATAGAAAGCACAGTAATAAGATAAATATCATGACATTTGTAGCATATCAAAGCAAAGCACTCAAGTCAACCAACACATGTGCCACGTACATACAAGAATAAAATATCATAGAAAATAATAGAAAAGGAAAATCATCGACCTAACCTAGAGCTAAAAGTTATGCCCTAGTATTCTATGTGTGTGTATAGTTCCTATATCAGATAATTAGCTTAAGTTGCTTTGTGTTAGAGTTTGCTGGAAGTTAAATGGGGAAATTTGATTAAGGTGTAAGTATTAATGAATTGGGGTCCATTTTATTTAATTTAGTTTATGAATCCATTTTAACAATTAGGGTAATAATCTTTAAAGTTTAAGTTGAATTAATGAGTTTTAGCAGGTTCGGGGTCGTCCTACCTACTAAGTTAAAGGGGTCCAAAAGATCAATATTAGAAATATGTTAGGTTTAGAGGTTATAGCATTTTAACTAAATATTAGGGCTTAAGGGGAGTAATTATACTATGAGTTTGCTGGATTTGTAGTTTTCTACACAAACGTATGAATTTTAGAAGTTTTGGACACTAACTAACGAACTATAATTGATCGGAGAGTAAACTATTTGATTTAGGATGGTTTATGGAAACCTCATATTTTTAATAAATACTAGATTTTAATTAAAGTTGAATGCCTTTTCTTTTGATTAATTTGAAATTTTCTGGAATTAGTTATAAATTTCCAAAGTTTGGGCAATTAATGAATTATTGAAATTATTTAATTAGAGGTGTTTTAGCGGTTTTGATCCAAATCAGCTCCAAACTACTTGGAATCCCTACCGAAGGTCAAAAATGGCCTAAAGAGATGTTCCAAAGTGTTTAAGGAAAATTTGGAATTTTAATAACTTTTAATTATTTAATTTATTAAAAAAGGTGATTTTTATTCAAAATAAAATTAAGGTTCAAATTGTAGTACAATTAAAAGGGTTTTAAATTTTTTAGATTAAGGGTTATTTGGATAAATTATGTTTAATTTTTGAATTCAATATGAATTTATTAAAATTTTTTGAAGTTATTAGGGCTTAATTAAGGGTTAAATTAGGGTTTGTTAATTAAAGGGTTTACATGCTCTTAAGATTTCTTAAAAAATTTTGGGTGGTTTAGAATGTCACTACTTTCAAATTTTTAAAGTTTCATATTAATCAGGGATCTATCTTTGCTCCTAGAGTTTTTCTAAGTTTGCTAGATGGGTCCTTAATTATTGTCCTTAGGGTGTCACTACCTTAAGTAGGTTTAAATCACATGTTCAAGACTAACCCTTGAGATAACTTAAAGGGAATGCTTAAAAATATAAACACACCAAATCCTAGGATCTATGAGGGCCTAAGCAAAGTGCTCGTGCGTCATACACATGTAAAAGATGATAAAATAGAAATTAAGCATACTTAACGATGTGATTAGCCAATGATTGGAGCTCAATCATTCACTAATCAAACACCCATGAATGTTATTCATAAGCACAACCTATTTTTTAAATTTTACGAAGTGAATCTCCCAACATTAGGGTGATTTAATACATATATAATTTTAAAATTATATATATATATATAAGTTTAAAAATAATATATTTAAAAATAATTTAATGTTCATATTAGTGAGAGATCCACTGGTCACTAGAGAGAGGTTTCAAATAATTTCAAAAGTTTTTTAATTTCAAAATAATTAGTATATTAATCATTTGAGTAATAGTTAAGTAATTAGGAACTAAAATAATAAACAAATTTATAAAAAATAAGTTTTAATATCTAAAAATAATTTAAAATGAAAATACATAAGTTTCTAAAAAAAATGAGATATTATACATAATATTTGGATTTCAAATGAATTTATTACAAATATTCAAAGTTAAATGTATTAAAAGTATTTTTAAAATAATTTAAAATAATAAGTATTTAAGAATAATTACAAAATTAAGTTAAATTAAATATTAAAGTTTCAGAAATTTTAAAATAATTTAATAAAAATATTTTCTTTAATTTGGAAAGTAATTGAATTTTAAAAGTCATTAATTATTAACTAAGTATTTTAAATAAATAATTAATAAAAATAATTTAAAATACGAAAATATTTATTAATTTAAATTTAAATATTTAAAATAATTCTCTGATTTCAAAAAATAAAAATAAGTATTTATAAATTTAGAAAATTGTTAATTAATTATTGATTAATAATTTTAACATTTAATTAAGTAGGATTACTTAAACATAAATTTTTTTTATTATATTATACTTAATTTGAAATTAAATAATTATAAATATTTCTGATTTTAAATAAATGAAATATTATTATCATTTTTTTATTTAAGAAAAATAATAATTAATAATATATAGCTTATTTAAATATTAATAATAATATATTACTATATGATAATTATTTAAAGTAATTAGATTTTAAATTAAATTTGAAGTTAAAATATATTAGATATTTATCAGAAATTATAAATATGTTTTTTTTAAATAAAATTATAATTTTTATAAAGTATTTTAATAATTTACAATTAATTTATTAATTAAAAATAATAAATGTTTAATATTATAATTACTTAAAATATAATTAAAATTTTAACTAATTTTATTTTTTGATCAAAGAAAATAGTTTTCTAAAAATAATAGTATATATTATGTTTTTTTTTATTTTAAAATAATTTATTATAATTATTAAAAAAAAGTTAAAAAAGTCTTAAAAGATTTAAAACAAGATTTTTAAATAGAAAAGGTGTTGGAAGCTCTCAGGATCAATGGACAAGATTGTGCCGAACGGGATGCGGGAATGCAGGATCGAATCCACAATCAAACGAGATCATGGAATGACCAGATCTTGACCGTTGATCACGAGATCAACAGTCCAAGGCTCGTCCTGCGCATGCAAGCTCGGATCCGAAACCTTAATTTGTTTTTTAACTTGTTCTCTCGAACGAGTTAATCAAACATGATGAAACTTTAGACTTAGGTAATAATAATGAAGAGCAATAATGGGGTTCCAATTTTGTGTTTCGAAATTCACTACACTTAAATTTATTTAACCCTAAGTGTCCTAGACTAGGGTTAGGCATTTCACCTTGGTTTATGGACGATTTAACCCATTTAATGACTTGTTGCACTTATAGACTATCCACACTCCTATTTGTACAAAACACAGTGGATTGATGTGGATTCTCTTTGAAGTTCATTGGCCTCGGTTCGCTGGAGATCACCTCACCGGCATTTTTAACCAAATCTCAGAGGTTGAGGATGCTTGGAGAGAGAACAAAAACACATCCTTTCTAAACAAACCCTAAGTCCTTATTTATACCTCTAACCCTATGATCAACAGATTGGATTAAATCTAGAGCTCATTAGGAGGGAGAGGAGGTGATTATGATGGGATTTTAATGAAAGAGCCCATTAGGAAGGTGTTTAATGCTTCAAAGGGGTTTTAATTGGCTTAAATAGGTCAAATTTACCCATTAAGACTTGGGTTGACTAAGTCAAAGATTGACTTGGTCAAACTTGTCAAATAGGTTTAAGGGGGGTGGGGTTTTGAGCCAAAGAATGGTTTGAAATGATTTAAAATTGAATAGGGAGTATTTGGGTCAACCTAGGTTGATCGAAGGCCTGGTTCAAGGCTTAGCAGACTTGGCTTGACCCACTGAACACAGGGGAGGTGGGCTTGGGGCCTAGCTTGGTCAATTTGACTAGGTCAAACTCCTTGACCCAAGGTTTGAGTGAAAATAAGGTCAACAGGCACATGGTGAAAGTCCACATCTAGCAAAGCCAATTATGAGCTGACATAAGGCATAACAATTCTATCTAAATTTAAAAGACCCCACAAAGGTGCAGGGAGGTTAATAGAAATTAAATCAGTTATATAGTTAAGGCCAACACCCCAAAATACAATCTAATTAGCACACGCATTACCATCCTTCTAAATAAGAGAGAAAGAGACATTCATAAAAGTCAACAGATGCTTAATGTCCCTAACCAAATAGAAAAGAGAGGAATTACACACCGACTCCTCAAAATCATTAAAAATTTGGAAATAAAACTTAGAATCCACTTCAATACTAATGTTGGTTAAAACAAGAGAAATGCAAGTCCTAACACCATAGAAAATAGCCAAAGTAATAACTTTGTTATCATCACAATTCTGTAAAGGGCTAGCAAAAGACATAATGAGGCTCCCATAATAATCTCTGATAACCCCACCCTAACCCGAAGAACGCCCAAAATTAGCACTAGCCACATTCAATTTATAAGAGTTAAGAGGTGGCTTGATCCTATAAATAAGCCTTGAATCTTTAAGAATATGCTCAACCACCAACTTTATACCTAACTCAGAAGAAACAAAATAATTATTCTTAAAATTCTTGACAGACAGAAGATTAATAGAGAAAAGAGAAACAACCTTGTCTTTCACCCTTTGAATAATCCTTTGGTGGCTCATAACAATACCATTGAAGATAGAGTTATTCCTATCCAGCCATAAAAACCACAAAATGAGGGAAGGAATAACGTTTCTAATATGGCCTTTAGTTTTGATAAACCAACAGTTAAGTAAAGCAGAAATAGACATTTTAGCATTAAAATAATTCAATTTAAAAAAGTCATCAAAATAAATCTAAGTTTTAAAAGCTAAGTGGTTGGAAAGAAAAACATGATGAATATTTTCAACATGAAAACAATATTGGCATTTGGACGGGAGGGTAAAACCTCTTTTAATTAAGATGTCATCTTTGGGGTTGAATTTATGTAAAAATCTCCACACAAAAACCACAACGGTGGTTGGAATGCTTTTATGCCATAGTAAATGGAAAATATGAGAAGTCTAATTCTTAGATCAAATGGCATGCCACACATCCTTTAATCCAAAACACCCACCTTTGGACAAGCCACATAAGAGGAAATCATCAGAATCAATATTAAGAGGGAGATTCAAAATTTGTTGAATAATAAGATCAAGAAGAACTTTAGCAAGTTTGTCATAATCCCAACAATTATTAGAAAAGAAATGATTCACCTTAACCTCCAAGTTGGAAGAGGCGTTAGTAAGGGAATCAATAGAATTTGCCGGTAACTAATGGTCTTGCTAAAAGTAAATATCACCATTACCAAGCCCCAGAGAAAAAATGGTTCAATACTCCATTTAATATTGCACAACCTCTACAGAACCTTAGAGTCACCAAGGTTAAAGCAACAAGTAGTCGGATGCTTACCCACACAATACTTAGCAAACATGAAATTGGCCCACAAGCTCTTTTTAGCATGAAAGTTATACCATAACTTAAACAAAAATGCATGAGCCAAATCATTCATGTTCTTAAAGACCAAACCCCCTTCATCGAATGCCACAACACTTATCCCAAGAAGCCCAAATAATTTTGGAATTGTTACTAGCCCCTTCTAAAAAAATTTATTAAAAAGTCTAGCAATCCTATTGCAAATCGCCTGAGTATGTAAAAGAGTTTGAAAAATATAAACTAGCAATGAACAAAGAACACTACGAATAAGAATTAAATGACCTCCAAAAGAAAGAAAAAAAGAATCCCAAGACTGAAGTTTGTTTTGCACAGAAGTAATCAAGTCATCAAAAAGGAAATTCTTCTTTTTACCTTTAAAAAGGGGCACCCCAAGGTATTTAATAGCTAAATGACCATTCACAAAACTAGTAAAATTGTGAATAGCCAAAAAACGATCAATAGGCACTTTCTTGGGAAGGATAAAACAACATTTATGTTTATTAAGAGCAAGACCACTAACTAATTCAAATTGGTGAAAAAAGACCAAAAGTTTTTTAATTCTATTAACAGAAGCATTAGTAAAAAAAAATGAGATCATCAGCAAAATAAAGGTGAGAAATAATAAAGCCACCCAAAGTTCTAAAATAGAGGCTAGGATAAATTTAAAAAAAGGTTAGCAAGGCCTCTAGATAAATAATCAACAATAATAATTAAAAGTTCAGGGGATAACAGATCTCCTTATCTAAGACCATGAGAAGATTTAAAAAAGCCATTACTTTTACCATTAACAATGATAGAGATGTAAGAACCCTTATTGCAGCTCTTAATGGGATTACTAAAAGTAAGGTCAAAACCAAACAAAGTCATGATATTATAAAGAAAGTTCCAATAAATGTTATCATAAGCCATAGCAATATCAATTTTTAAAATCATGTTGCTACCTCTCACCCTAACATCCAGATCTTGGAAAAATTCTTAGGCCAGAAGGATATTATCAATAATGACCCTCCCTTTAACAAAACCCATTTGGTAAGGCGAGATAATTTTAGGCAAATATGTAGTTAAGCGATTTACAAGAATTTTAGAGAGCAATTTTTTTAAAAAAGTGTATAGACTAATATGACTAAAATCATTCCAGGTATTAACATGGTTATTCTTAGGAATAAGCATAATAGAAGTAGCAGTAAAAAACTTAGGAATAAAATTTCCAGCAAAAAAGTTAGTGACATCAAAATGAAGATCATGACTAATAATAAACCATGTTTTTTGAAAAAAAAATAGTGGTAAAATCATCTGGCCCTGCCACAAAATCACCCTTTATGCTAAAAATGATCTCTTTGATTTCCTTGATGTTCCAACTCGAGCTTTGAGTTTATGTTTTTGATGATAACAAATATTGTGGCTCACTTTCTGTTGTCTACATGTATTTGTAATATATTTTTATTTGTATGTTTACTAACTTTTCAGGATTTTGGTGCACCATTCAAGACTCAAGATTTGGTTGATCAAGCTTGATTTGTATTTTTTCATTGATGTTTTTTTATTTCTTGAGTCATGTTCTGTAAGGGTGTTCGCTTGCTTGTAACCTTGCACACACACACTTGGAAATTTTTTTATCTATTTTAGAGTTATTTATTTTTTATCACATTGTTTGAGATGATCTAAAAATTATACTAGATGATCAATTAAAAATAGAAACTGTAATTAGGACATCCTGGTTAAGGCAGCTGTCATTAAGTGTATCGTTCTGGATGATATTTATATTGTCCGGGATGATAGGCTCAAATCAGAAAGAATCTGCTGCCAGATCTATTTAGGTATATGTTATTTATGGACATTATCCTAGACGATGCAATGCAGTTATTCCAAAATTAATCTAGTAATTAAGGTTTGATTGCTCAAACATATCGTCCTAGATGATCGTAGGATCAGCCGGGAGGATCAGTTCAAAAACCTTAATTTTCCCTGGATGATCAAACATCAGCCAGCTTCTATTCAGGGTGATGTTATGGATGATATTCAACGATTTGTACTAATCGTACAGGATGATATACTATCGTCCTGGATGATATGAACAAAATTCTTCTGATCGTCCCAAATCGTCATGATGATTGAACTAAATTTATTCTGATTATATAGGATGATATTTATATCATCCTGGATGATATTTATATATCATCCTGGATGATAAAGTTGGTTTGTTTCAATTAAGAGCTATTCTAAAGCTCTTCTATTAAATACCTCTTATTATACCTAAGAGAATGTCTTTGGTAGCCATTGAAGCTTCGTTCTTCTAGATGAAACTTAAAGAGAGAACATGAAAGGGAGAGAGGAAAGGGTGGAGTTTGAGAGATGAAGAAGATCCTTGGAAGGGATTTCAAGGGAGTGTGGAGGGGAGTCCACACCGTAGCTCTGGCGAGCTTGCACCTTAGTACCATCAGATTCAAGGTTCGTCTTGATGGAAGTTTTGGGAAGAAGAAGATATCTTTGGTGTTAAAGGGCCCGGCTACTTCACCGTACCGGGGAAAATGAAAGTGATTATGTAAGGGCTTCTTCGCCTAGCTGTGGGGGCTAAAGGAGAGACACTGAGTTTAGTGCAATACTCAGAGGGTGCCTCCGAGGGGTAGACGTAGGTCAAGGTTTGACCTAACCACTATAAAATCTGGTGTGTTCTTTCTTATTATTGCTTCTGCATTTAATTTCTGCACTTTAATTTTAGTGGTGAATCTTGGTTTGGTTGTGAATGTGCTTTTTCTTAAAGAAGTTTTAAATATCCAATTCACCCCCCTCATGGTTAGCCTCAGGACTAGTTCATAAGAGCTTAACATCCCTATCGAACTTTCAAGTGGTATCAAAGCAAGATTTGTAAAATTGAGTTTTTGAAAACTTTTTAAATTTTGATCAATGACTAACTTTTATAATCATAATATTGTGGAAGGTTATTCAATCACCCGACCACCTTTATTTAAAAATATTACTTTTGATTTTTGAAATATTCATATGTCTACTTTCTTGTAAGCAACTGATTATCAAATGTGGCAAATGATTTTAACTAGTTATTCTTTACCGTCATGTGTTATAGATGAAATCAAAACTGATATTCCTTTTAATCAATGAAATAGGGAGGAACAAATCAATGCTTAATTGAATGCTAATTCATTAAACTATTTTTTCTATGCTTTAAATTTTGATGATTGTATGTTGTTTCCACATGCACTATTGGCAAGGAAATTTGGAAAAAAATATACAATATATATAAAGGCACTAGTGAAATCAAGCATGAAACCTTATGAGATGACCTTAGACATTTATACTAGGTTTATTCAAATTGTGACATCGTTATATGCTTTAGGTAAAAAATTTTCAAACTCTGAAAAAGTCAATAAAATTCTGTGTTGTCTACTTGATAAGTTTGATGCCAAAGTTATTGCTATTTATGAATCAAAAATTTTAAATGAATATTCTATTGATAATTTGATTGGCTCACTCATTGCCTAGGAGCAAAGTTTGAGCCAAAGACTTTTAGATGCAGGTGAAATGATAGTACTAAATGTTGAAGACTTAGAGAAAAGTGACTTAGTTGGTGATGAGAGAAATAACTTAATAAGCAAATTGGAAAGCCCACTAAAACATAAGCATCAACAAAAGTGGAATAAGGGTAAGAATGGTAAGAATGTTAAAATTTCTTCTGATGTTATTTGCTTTGGATGTAAGAAACTTGGACATATGAAAATCAGTGCCCTAATTTGAGAACTCTTCCTACAAAAAAAAAATGTAAAGCTAACCAAATTGTAAAAAGCGCAAATAATGAAAAGCAAAAAATCTCCTGGGCAGACCTAGCTTCTGAATCATCAGACCAGGAGCAAGATGATATTTAAACCCTTGTTTGTGTGTTTATTTGTTTGTGTATGTATTTTTTTGGTTCATTTTTTGTGTGTTTTCTCTATTTTTCTTTGGATTCTTTCTTTTTCATTCTTTTTTCTTTTCTTTTTCGTTAAAAATTTAAATTTTATTTTACTTTTTCTTTTTGTGATGTTTTCTTTGATCAACATACACAAATCTCCATTTGTTTTTAAAAAGGATCATTTTTTTTTCTAAAAATGAAAAACCTACCTCTTATTTTTTTTGAATTCTTATGTAAAGTTGTGGTTGACTTCTCTAAAAACAGTCAAAGGAAGGAAACTTATGATTTTATCTCTCTATCTCTTTTCTTAAATAGGTTATTTTACTTTTGATTCAAAATCTTCATCATATTTTAAATTGGATTTTGAAATTGAACTTTTTCATCTCCTTTCATTTTGTCTATCGCATAGGGATCTTTCTCAAGTTGTTGAATCCACCTCATAATTTTCTTAATCAAGTAGTTCATTTTGTCAATAGACTGAGTTTGCTTTAGTTCTTAAAATTTTAGAAAGGTAGCATTTTTGATTGAAAAAAAATGGCCAATGATGCCATATCAAAAGATGCGCAATGAAGCCAAATTGAGAAAGATACATAAAGTGTATCAAAAATTAAAATATGTGTAAAGTGTGCCAAACAACTAACAAGAGACATAAAATGAGCTCACAAAAAGTAATATTACCTTTCTTGTACTTCTTAAATCTTAAGAAAACTCTTGATATTTTCGATACCTGAGCTTGAAAATCATGATTTCTGATTCACCAATTTTTGCATTAATTTTCTATTAGATATATTTTATGAAAGGAGTTTTGAAAAAAATAGTATTTCTTTTTCGTTTTTGTTCCTTGATTTAGATATTGGATTAAAAAGTTTTTGAGCCTTTAAAAAGAACTTGAGCTTGGATTAACAATTTTTGAATTTCTAACATTTCTTGGTAATGCGTTGTCAATATATTCCTTACTAAGTTTTTGAATAAAATCAAGAGGTAACTTTCTCATTTAAATTTTTTTTTTTCACTAAATGAGGGATCATTTTTTTTTGTTTTATTATTTGTGCCCCTCCTCTTTTTGATAACGTCAAAGAGGAGAACGTACTGTTGTATTTATATATTTTTATTTATATATGTATCTTTTTATTTATAACTTTTTTTAAAAAATAATAATAAAAGAATAAAAACAATAAATTTTTTTTGATTTCCCATGTTTTTAATTTTTATTCTAGTAAGGGGGAGATTAGAAGATTTTTTTTTGTGTGCAAATTTAGCCAGTAATATTTGCCATCATAAAAAGGGAGAGATTATTGCAACTCGAGCTTATGAGTTTATGTTTTTAATGATAACAAATATTGTGCCTCACTTTCTATTGTCTACCTGTATTTGCAATATATTTTTGTTTGTATGTTTACTAACTTTTAAGGATTTTGGTGCACCATTTAAGACTCAAGATTTGGTTGATCAAGTTTGATTTGTATTTTTTCATTGATATTTTTTTTATTTCTTGAGTCATGTCCTGTAACGGTGTTCTCTTGCTTGTGATCTTGCTCATACACACTTGAGAAAATTTCTATCTATTTTAGAATTTTCTATTTTTGCTCACATCGTCTTGGACGATCAAAAAATCAATTTGGATGATCAGTTAAAGAAAACCCTAATTAGGGCATCCATGTTAAGGCAGATGTCATTAAGCGCATCGTCCTGGTCGATATTTGTATCATTCGAGATGATAGGCTCAAATCAGAAAGAATCCGCGGCTAGATTTATTTAGGTATCTATTATTTTTGGACATTATCCTAGATGATGCAATGCAATTATGCCTAAATTAATCTGGTAATTAAGAAAAATAATTAAGGTTTGATTGTTCGATTATATCATCCTGAACAATCGCAGGATCGGCCAGGACGATCAGTTCAAAAACTATTGTTGTTCCTGAATTATCAAACATCAGCCAACTTCTATTCAGGGTGATGTTCTGGATGATATTCAATGATTTGTACTAATCATATAGGATGATAAACTATCGTCCTGGATGATATGAACAAAAACCTTCTGATTGTCCCAAATCATCTTGGCTGATTGAGCTAAATTTGTACTGATCGTACAAGATGATATTTGTATCGTCCTGAATAATAAAGTAAATTTGTTGCAATTTAGAGCTTTTCCGAAGCTCTTCTATTTAAGACCTCTTGTTCTACCCAAGAGATTGTCTTTGGAAGCCATTGAAGCTTCGTTCTTTTGGAGGAAACTTGAAGAGAGAACTTGAAAGGGAGAGAGGAAATGGTGGAGTTTGCGAGAGGGAGAAGATCCTTGGAGGGGGTTTCAAGGGAGTGTGGAGGAGAGTCCATAATGTTGCTCTAGTGAGCTTGCACCTTAGTACCATCGGATTCAAGGTTTGTCTTTAGGGAAGTTTTGGGAAGAAGAAGATCTCTTTGGTGTCAAAGGGCCCAGCTACTCCGTCGCACCGGGGAAGGTGGAAGTGATTTTTTAAGGGCTTCTCCACCTAGCTGTGGGAGCTAAAGGAGAGACACTGAGTTTAGTACAATACTCGGAGGGTGCCTCTGGGGAGTGAATGTATGTGAAGGTTTGACCGAACCACTATAAAATCTGGTGTGTTTTTTCTTATTATTACTTTCGCATTTAATTTTTGCACTTTGATTTCAGTGGTGAATATTGGTTTGGTTGTGATTATGCTTTTACTTAAAGAAGTTTTAAATATTCAATTCACCCCCCTCTTGATTAGCCTCAGGACTAGTTCATAAGGGCTTAACATCCCTGTCGAACTTTCACTTGATAGAAGGAGGTTTGGAAAGAAGATCATTGTCCTCTTGAGAAATCAAATTAGGAATAATATTAAGGTTTTCAATAGGAGCAGGGGTAAAATATTTATTAAGATGCTTTTGAAAGTGACTAACAGTAAGATTAGTAATCTCAAGAAAATCCTCAAAAATGGAACCATCATCACGATTAATTTTAAAAATAGAATTTTAAACACATTTCCTCTTCACCAAATCATGGAAATACTTGGTATTATTATCACCTTCAATAAGATGTTTAGCCTTTGCTTTTTATTTCCAAAAAAGATTCCTTTTGAGCTTGTAATTTAAAAAGCTTCTCTTTAGCATCTCTCAAAAAGACTAAAATTAACATCAGAAGGAGGGAGTTGACATTTAGATTCAGTAGTGTTAACATCTGCTCAGCATTCAAAATGTTAGAGAAAAGATTTTTAAAAACATTATGATTCCACCAGTTTAAAACTTTCTTAAGTCTTTTCAGTTTAAACCAAAGTCTCCTCATACCAAAGATAGAATTATCAGGATGTAAAGGAGCCGACCAATTTTCCTTAACCAGGTCAAGAAAAGTATCAGGAAGCAACCACATGTTTTGAAATCTAAATTAGGCAGGAGGGTTCACATGCCTAAACTTAAGGTAAAAAAGTAACGGAGAATGATTAGATAAAGACTTGCTAAGATGCTCAATAGAAATAGAATTAAAGGGGTTAAGCCAATAATCATTAAATAAAACCCATTCCAACCTTTGCCATAAATGGCTATGGTTCCAAGTAAACTTATTGCCATAGAAACCAATATCCATTAAATTACAATCCATAATCATGTTATTAAATTCCTTCATAGATTGATAGATAAGAGAGGAACCCCCAATACGCTCGGAGGTATTAGAGATAGTATTGAAATCTCCTCCAACCATCCAAGGAAAATTACAATAATAATGAAATTGGATAAGTTGCTCCCATAAGACTTTCCTAGCATAACTAGATGAAGCAGCATAAATAAAAGAAGCCTAGCAGTGTAAATTAAAAACCTCAATATTACAATGCAAAACTTGAGTGAAATCTCCAATAAAATCAATATGGACAGGGTCCTTCAAAAAACCCAAATCTTATTAGCAATATTAGAGACGACATAGTTAAAACCTAAATATCTAAAAGTGCCAATTAACTTAGAAGAAGAGATAAGAGGTTCTAATAAAACAAGAATAGAAATATTATGAATACTACATAAATTCTTAACACGAAGCTTAGAGGAGTGACACCCAATGTCCCGAACATTCCAAATAATAGAGTTAAACATAAAAAAATGGGGTTAATGACTAGTATGTGAACGTGTACTTCTACAAGATCGCAGAATGAAAATTTTTCTTTTTCCTCCCTCTTCTACTCTAAAATTTAATGTAACTAGTGTCATTATCATATTTAGAAAAACATTTAGCCATAATATCCATATCCTCAGTATCAGTAAAGGCATCACCATGATAATGAGAGTTTAAATGAAGCTTACTATTATTGTTTATACCAGACTGCCTCTCATCACAGGGAAGTTCACCCTCCTTAAAGATAGCACCCTCTTCCTCATAAGTTTTATTTCTCAAATCATTACCAACATTAGCCTCCACCAAAAGGATATTCCTATCCACATGGTCATTCACATAAGATTGAGAAGGCATTTTATTAGTACCACTAATATTTAATAAAGGCACCTCCATATCAGTAATTTTTGGTTAATAATACAAAGATTAGTAAAAGTAGAAGGAAAATTATTTAGGTTAGTAGTGAGAGCCATCATTTACTCTTCTATATTTTGAGAATCATGAGATAAAGAAGAAGTAGGATTGAGATTATCTTCCTGAAGAGCACCATTTGTGGGAAGCAAATCTTTTTGAGGTAAGGTAAGTTGTGCATCTTCTTCAACATTATCCTACACTTTAGGAATAATTCCTTCATTACCATCAGGAATTGGGATGTCATAATCATGTTCAACCGCAAGAACATCCTTTCCCTTGGATTTCTTTGAAGAATCCTTTTCCTTTCGAAGATGGGGGTGCAGCCTGAAACACTCATTAAAGTCATGACCATATATTCTACAATGAGAGCAAAATATAGGTAAATTCTCAAATTTAACTTTTTGGAAATAGCCATTAAATTCAAAACCAATCCAAATCTCATTAGGATGCTTTTAGAAACATCCAGCTCAACTAAAACATGGGCCACTGACGGACGAGATACGAACGCCGTAGCTTGATCCGTTTGTAAGGGCCTACCAAGAATCGAGGCTAATCCAAATAAGATTTATGAGTTTAAAAAATGTAAATGTAAAATGGGGAAGGAGATCTACACAGGTGCAATTAGAGATTCCTCACGGACATCAAAATCTGGTGTCTACTTGAGTAATCTCATTTGGTAAGCTTGAATATAGTAGGATATCCTAGAAAAAATATATCTAATCTAAGTAATTGCTCAATTGAACTGCAACATGTCTAGGGTTCAATAAACCAACATGAAAAGAGCTCGAGAGTTTCAAATTTAAGAAAAACTTGCGAATCACATTTAGATTTGGTCACCTAAGAAGGAATTTGCCTACTAAGGTGAGATCAAAAGGAGAAGCTAGTTGTGACACCACCAAATCATCAAATATCAAAGCTGGGCAACCTTTAAAAGAGCTATGCATGAAATGAAGCTTAGGGTTTCAGGTGACTAATGCACCCATAATTTTCTTGAATATGATGAATATGGTATTCAAGGAATATCTGGATTAATTTGTGAATGTAATTATAAATAATATTTTGGTTTAATTTTCTTCTAAAAAAGATCATGCAATATATTTGAGGATTGTTCTAGAGATATTAAGACAACATCACATATATGTTAAGTTCTCCTAGTGTGAATTTTGATTGAGGAGTATTACATTTCTGAGGAATGTGGTGAGCAACAAAAGTATTTTTGTAGATCTTTAGAAGGTTCAAGCTATTACTAGCTGGATAAGGCCTACTACTGTATTTGAGGTACATATATTTTTAGGCATAATCATTTATTATAGGATGCTTATGAAGGGATTCCCTCAAAAATTTTCACCTTTGACCAGACCAACTTAAAAGTTAGTTTCTTTTTCTGAACACTTGATTGTGAGGCAAACTTTCAGAATCTAAAGGACTATCTAACGTTTACTCCAGTTATGGCTCTACCATCTAGTATGGAAAGATTTCATATGTGTGATGCTTCAGTGAAAGGGTTAGGATGTGTTTTGATGAAACATGGGAAAGTTTAGAGTATGAGTATAGGTAGTTAAGCCACATAAGAGAAATTATAAAGCACATAATTTGGAACTTGATACTATAGTGTTTGGTTTGAAGATCTGGAGACACTATCTATATGAAATTAGGTGTGAGATTTTCATTGATCATCAATGCTTGAAGTATATTTTCACTCAAAAGAATTTGAATCTAAGGAAAAAAAGGATGGCTTGAGCTAATTAAATATTATGATTTGACTATTTAGTATCAGTTTAGTAAGGCCAATGTGGTAGTAGATGCTCTGAGCAAGAAGTCTTCTGAGATATCAAGCATCTGGTTTACTTATAATAATTTTTTTATTCAGGAAGTGGAAAAGTTAGAGTCCAAGGTAGTTTATTTTATTGATCAAGATTCTGGTATTTTAATGCAGATGATTATCGAACAACCCCTATAAGAAAGGATTTAGGAAGCCTAGAAGTTAAATGTAGAATATCTTAACTACTTGATCAAACTAATTTTGGTAAGAACACTGAACTACGATCATCTAATTCAAGTGTTATTTTCTTTAAGAATAAATTCCTAATTATAGAGATATGCTATAAGATATTTTATATGAAGCCTATTATTTAGGCTATACTATTCATTGAAGAAGCAATAAAATATATAATAAAAAATCTTATGGTGACCAAGATTAAAGAAGAATATGGTAGATTTTATTTTAAATGTGAGTCATGACAGTTATGGAAAGCATAACATCAACAATCAATAGATTTTTTGCAACTGTTGACTATTTCATAGTGGAAATAATAAGAGGTAATAATAGATTTCATTATGGGAGTTCCTAGGTTTAGACATGGGCATGATGCCATCTAGGTTATGGTATATAATATAATAAAGTTTGATTATCTTATTTCAAGCTAATAGTTTGATTTGGTGGACAGATTGACATATGTATATGTGTAAATAATTATCTAATTGCATGGGATACAAAAATTGATTATTTCAGATAGAGATGCTAAATTTACCTCTAGGATATAGAAAGGAATTTAGAAAAGGTCTAGGAACTAAACTACATCTCAGTATGACTTTTCATCTATAGATTGACAGATAGTCAGAGAAGACTATTCATATATTGAAAGAACTTCTAAGGTTACATGTTTTGAATTTTGATAAGAACTGGGAAGATTTTATTCCTTTAATCAACTTTTCTTATAATAAAAACTTTTAGTCAAGCTTATGTATGACCCCGTACGAAGCTTTATATGGCAAAAAGTGTAGAATCATATTAGTAGATCAGCTTTAGTTGATGATACTCTTAAAAAGATCTATCTGGTTAGGGATAGATAAAAGCTACGCATGATAAACATAAATAAGATGTTATACATCATGTTATGGAATTTTAGGTTAGAGATTTTGTATATGAAAAAAAGGCTGAAGAAGGACATCAACAAGTTTTGAAAAGAAGGAAAGCTGAGTCCAATGTATGTGAGACCATTTGAAATAATTGAAAGGATTTGAAAATTTTGCTTACATTTCTTAGTTTCTAGAGCATATGTCTACCATTCATGATGTATTTCACATGTCACTTATGAGGAAATATGTATCTAATTCTAAGCATCAAATGTTTCTAGAAGAGGTTGCGAGTTAGAGATAAGAATACTCAAAAATGATTCTTGCTTATGAAGTTTGAAGGTTAAGAAATAAACATATCTTAATGGTTAAAGTTTAATGGAAGCACAAATATGAAAGAGAAGCTACTTCGGATAATGAATTTGAGGTTATATAGTCATACCTTAATTTGTTTTGCTGATCTTAGCGATGAAATGTTAAGGGTAACATTTTTTTGAGGGGAAAATCATAATACTTATGGATGAACATTACACCAATCTACCCATCTAAACAGATTAGAAAAAGGTAATCAATTAAATTTTTTCATTTGAATCCTTCTACATGTATATGAGAATGTTTTATATACATTTGAAAGTTTGCATGTGTTTTGAAGCAGGTTCGTGGGGGTTGATGTGCATGTTTTACTACTGTGTCATGGTACTACACAGGAAGCACCGCGACTTTGAGCTCTATGTCTTTTTATCAATATAATTAAGGGTTATGGTGCCTAGGGGTGGCAGTTAGGCGTATTGCTATCCTAAAGGGAGTGTTGTAGCGTGCAAGTGTTGCGAATATGTTTTCAAGAATTATGATTTTGATGATAGCAAATACTTCTATTTCTCTACGACTGTCTTGCCTACTAACATTTCAGGTCCACAAGATCAGAGTGTAATTGGAACCAGCTGAAGATTGGATAGATTAGGTCTGAGTCAGTTTGTAATTTTTCCTTTCTTGAGTCTATTGTAAATGAAGTGGTTCTTGATGCTAAGTAACCTTGCACACACATACATGGGGAAAAATTTCTATCTATTAATTAGAGTTCTATATTTTGATCACATTGTCCGGGCCGATCCTAAAATCATCCTAAACGATCAGCTAAAAATAGAAACCCTAATTAAGGTATCCTGGTTAAAGCAGCCGTCATTAAGCTGATAGTTCTGGATGATAGTTTTATTGGCCGGGATGATATGCTCAAATCAGAAATAATCAGCCGCCAAATCTATTTAGGTATTCTTTATTTTTGGACATCATCCAGGACATTGGCCTGGATGATGCAGCTCAATTATGCCTAAATTAATCTTGAAATTAAGGAAAGTAATCAAGATTTGATTGCACAATCACATTGTCTGGGATGATCACAGGATCGACCGGGATGATAACTTGGATGATTGACATCGGTCAGCTTCTATTCAGGGCGATGTTCAGGACGATGTTCCTCGGATTTGAACTAATAGGCCAGGACAATCGTGTGATCGGCTGGGCCGATCAAGCTATTTTCTCATCATCCAAACATCCTTTCAAATTGATTTCCTAGAAATTATTCAGAGAATTATACTGATCATATAGGCCGATAGTATATCGGCCAAGATGATATGACCAAAAATCCTCTGATCGTCCCAAACCGACTAGGCCGATTGAGCAAAATTTATGCTGATCGGCTAGGCCGATATTCATATCGGCCTAGATGATAAAGTCGGTTTGTATAAAATAAGAGCTTTTTGAAGCTCTTCTATTTAAGAGTTATTGTTCTACCATAGAGCTCATCTTTTGCTGCTGCTTTGACCTGATAGAGCCAAAAGGAGAGGGAGAATAAGGGAGAGAGAGAGAGAGGATTTTATGAGGTGGAGTTAGTGAGGGGATTCACAAAGGTTGCTCCAAGTAAGGATCCATCGTTGTTTTCTCCAGTCATAATCCTTGCTTCCTTGGGGGTTCTAGAGAGGTAAACTTTAGCATCTGGTCGAGGTTTTTTGCCTGCTTCAGGAGGAAGTAAAAGGAGTTGGGTTCTCTGCCTGCTTCTGGAGAAAGAAAAAGGAGTTAGGTTCTCTGCCTCACCTGGGTTGGTGGAAAGGAGGTTCGTAAAGGCTTCTCCATTTTGTTGTGGGGGCAAAGGAGAGACATTGAGTTTAGTGCAATACTCAGAGGGCACCTCCGAGGAGTGGATGTAGGTCATGTTGATCGAACCACTATAAATTTATGTGTTCTTTATTATTGCTTCTACATTTAATTTCCGTACTTTTTCTTAGTGGTGAATTGTGGTTTGAGTTTTATGTTTTGATTGAAAGATTTTTTAAAATACCAATTCACCCCCTTCTTGGTTAGCCTTAGGACTAGTTCATAAGGGCTTAAATCCCTAATGAACTTTCAAGTGGTATCAGAGCGGGATTCATAAAAACAAATTTTTGAAAACTTTTGAATTTTGATTCATGGCAAAATTTGGTAATTATAACACAACAGAAGGATATTCTATTACACGAACACATTTGTTTGATAATATTTCTTTTGATTTTTGGAAAACTCGCATGTCTATATTTTTACAATCGCTCGATTATCGCATGTGGATGCTTGTTAAAGAAGGATATTCACCACCTTATTGTGAAATTAATGACATTAAAATTGAAGTTCCTTTTATTGAATGGTCTTAAATACTTATTCTATTGATAATTTACTTGGACCACTCATTGCTTACGAGCAAGGGGTGAATCAAAGAAATCTTGATGCAGGTGAGTAAAAGAAAGAGAAAATTGTGGCACTAAAGGCCAACAACACGGACACTGATTCTTTCGGATCTGAAAATAATGATGTTTCCTTCATCACAAGTCAATTTAAAAGCTTTTTAAGGAAGAACAACTAGTATCATCAGAAGTGGAAAAGAGGTAAGGATAGCAAAAATTATAAGAGTTCTTCTGATGTTGTTTCCTATGAATGCAGAAAGCCTAGACATGTTAAAGCTGATTGTCTTACACATAAGGAGCACCCAAGCAAGGAGAAGGATGAGGAGAAACCCAAGGATATGAAGGATAAGAAGCAGTATCAAAAAGCTTTCTAGGCGGATTATGCATCTGACTCATCTGAAATTGAAGCTGAAGAGGAGATAACAAATTTGTGCTTAATGGGAGATCATCTTGATTCATCTGATCAAGAAGAGGTATGTGAACCAACCTATGATCAATTAGTTGAAATTTGTGAAAGAATTCATGCATCATATAAAAAACTTAAGAAAAAGCATGTTAGCTTAAAATAGGAACGATGAATTCTTAGGTCGAGTTGGATTTGAACCAGCGTAGAGATCTCGCCAACAAATTTATAGTCCGTCCCCATTAACCACTCGGGCATCGACCCAGGAGAGGAAGAGATCCCCAGGGAAGCCATCAAAGAACAAACAAACTACAGGCCACCGCCAATTACAAAGCTACTATAAGGATATGGGGGATTGATATGACAAGCCCTGGGCCACGCTCCAACTTGTTAGTTACCTAACAGTGACAGACGTCCTGAACCAGTTCAAGCTTTCTTTATCAAACGAGGCAGAATGCCGTCACCTATTGTCACTAAGAAAATGATAGAGAAAGAAACCTCAAAAATGGAAGAAGGGGGAGAATGAAAGGAAGAAAGCGATGTAGAAATAACTTTCGAAATGAAGGAGACTAAACAGGAAATCCCGCTTAAGAATAAGAATAAGAATGACTTGCATAGAGTTTTTGAATTTGCAAAGAGAGCATGAAAGTTTAAGTAAAGATCACACTCTACTTAATAGAAATCACGTACATGTCTTTACTTGATGAATTTGATGAGTTAAATAAAAAGAATTCTGAATTGATTATTGAATAATGATTCTTTGAAAGCTTCTTACACCTCGCTTGAATATGATTTTAAAGCTTATACTAAAGAATATGAGTATAAAAAGTATTTTTTAGATGTTTATTTAGAAAGTGCAAACTTAAGGTTTAAAGCTAAATTGAACACATTTGAGAGAAATTGGAAGACATCAACACTTGATCTAAAGCCAAAACCTACGAAGTGGCATTATAGCCCATACAGATTAGTAAATTCTTTTCCTAGAGTTAGATGTTTTTCATGTGGCATGTTAGGACATATCTCACATACTTACACTGTTCACTGTAGTACACATTGGGTGTGAAGACCAAAATTGCATGTTTCATAGCATAACACAAATGCATTGCATTCTTCTTTTCATAAGAAGGGATCTAAACCAGTTTGGGTTTCTAAATCTGACATTTGATGATCTTGCAGGTGTGCTCTCACCAAAAACCTTGTGAGAGAAAATGGTACTTAGATAGTGGAGGCTCGCGACTCATAATTGCTTAAACTTGCTGCTTAATAATTTTTGGATTACATCCTCACTACTCTAGTTGATTATTGTTATTATCTACCTTAATTTTTGTGTTAGCTTTTCATGTTTGTTGTTATAGTTGTTTTTACTTTGGTTTCTTTTTACTTTATGATATTTTTTCTTAGATTTTATTTTTTGGAGATTTATAGTCAATGTTTAAACATCTCTAAATCAGTTAATGGGAGAAACATCGTTGATGGTTTCCCTCCCTCTAACCTCTTTTAGTGGTATAATTTTTTTTTCTAAACAAAAGTTTATCTCAAATTAACATCTGGATTTTGTAATAAATATCATTTCCATCTTGCTACAAAAATCTATCTTATATATATAATATTTAAAGTCTTTATATATCTTTCAAGTTAATTGAAATCTTGTCATTGTATTTATCATATGATCTTGAGTATGTTTTGTGGTTTAATCTTTCTTATATTAGAGGGTGAGTTTTTCTTCTCTAATATCTAGAAGATCTACTCACAACTAAAAGTATTTAAGTGTTTTGAAAAGGGATCTAGCTTGGAAAAATAATAAAAGAAAAAAAAGTGGTCAATAATGCCAAAATTAAAAGATGTGCAATGCCGCCAAAAAATTGAAAGATACACAAAGTGTATCAAAAATCAAAAGATCCGCAAAGCGCACCATTCAATTGACAAGTGGCATAAAATGAGCCCACAAAAGACAAGCTTACTTCTCTTTCAAACTTTTAAAAATTAGAAAAATTCACGTGTTACTTGATATTTTCAAAGGTTTGATTTCAAATTTCATGATTGTGATAAATTATTTTGGTATATTATTCTATAAGATATTTTCTTTGGAACCAAGTTTCGAACAAATTTTTTTTATCCAATTAGTTTGTTCTGAGTTAGGTCTTTTATTTTTAAAAGATGATTTTGCCCTAAAAGAAGTCCGAGCTTGGGTTAACAGGATCAGATATTCTACCATTTTTGAATTTCGACAATGTTAACTCATTGGTTTTACAAGTCTTTAAAATTCAAATACTTGGAACATTTATCATATTCATACCTTGCTAAAACTCAAAAAAAAAAAAAAATTTGGTTCTTTTCTTTTTCTCTTCTTTTGTCTATTTCATATCTTTTTTCTGGTGTTGTTATGTTTTTGGGCACTTCTTTAATCATCTTCATCCATCCTCTGATTGAAACTTTTTTCTCACTTCATCCCGGACGATATTCATATCATCCTGGATGATATTCATGTTGTCCTAAACGATCTGATCAATTCACTCTCTACATTGGCCTTTGACGATTGATTTGAATTTTTCTTCTTCTAATAGTCCTAGATGATCCCTTATCATCATGGACGATATGATCATCTCCTACTTCAATCATCTGTGATAGTCCTGGATGATTCTATTTCGTCCTGGATGAAGATATTCACTCTTTTCTTAGTTTGTGGAAAATTGGCCCGGACGATCCACCTGTTCGTCCTAGACGATACACATGGCAATATATTTAAAATCTTTAAATTTATCCGGACGATCCATTATTGGAGCATCAGCTTGGCCGATCCACCTGTTCATCCTGGACGATACATGTGGCATCATGATTTAAATGCTTTAAATTCGGCCGGTACGATCATTTATTGGGCATCGGCTTGGACGATCCACCTAATCAGCCAGGACGATCTGTTTTTTCAATGGTCATCCGGCTTGACTCTTCGGGACGATCGCTTGTGTCTTATAGTCCCAGACGATATTTGATCGACCTGGATGATATGACTGCTTTTTTGACTAATCAACCTGGATGCCATTATTATACCCGATCAGCCGGGACGATTAGGCTGATTCTTTATAAACTGAACTGTTCAGTAGTTTTTCTTCACTCAAATTTCCTCAAATCTTCTTGTGCTCTTATTTTTGTGCTCTATTCTCTGATAATGGCAGGAGGAAAGCGATCATGTCACCTTTTTGAAAGTTCCTCGAGGGTAACTCTGAACCCTCAATTCATGAAGGCGGACGATCAAGCCACCTACCAATGATATAAGATGGTCGGAATCACTGTCTCCCAGTCCATCAACCTGAACCATTTGTTTTATCCAATACTTGACTTATTTTCTCACACTTCTTTGTACTTCATTCTTACTCTTGCAATCCCTTTTAATTTAGAACTTCTCTTTAAGTTCTTTGCTAGTCTTCGTATAAACTCTTCTTTCACTTCACTTGGCTTATATGTGAATCGACGCTCTATCGAGATCACATACCCGGACTGCATAGAACCTTTACACCTTTCCAACACAGGGGATAAACTTCACACCCTGTGTTCTGACCCCGACTTTAACTGGGCTTCGGCCAACCACTTTGTTTGAAATTTCCATGCTCATTTTCACATTGATGAGACTACCAGCTTGCTCAAAGATGCTAGAACTGTCCAGCATGTCCTTCGTACATCTATAATTCCAAAAATTGGTGATCGCATCTATATCACTCCTCTTCTTTCGATCATTACCTTTTACATTTTAGCCAATCATGAATTCAATGTTACTGATTTTATTTTTCATTACATTGAACATCTGACCACTATTTGTGATCCAGGCCATAGGAGGAAACCAAATCTAGCCCTAGGATATATTATTTTTTATGTCTTAGAATCAAAATATAACATCTAATATCTTGCTCCACCAAACCTCTAACCTGCTTTCTACTCAAACACTTCCTTTCACGCTCTTTATAGTACTCATCTCCACCCGGGAGATGAGGAAGCACAGGAGGAGGAGGAGGAGGAGGCTCCTGTAACTGCTCATGCACCTGTTTCAGCACCTACTCCGCTCGCCAGCACTCTTAGCTGGATCAGCTGGTGGAGCGATTCGACTAGTGGGAGCTTCACTTCGAGGGATACATTGCGGTGCAGGAGCAACAACATACTGAGGACATTATTCGCAAGCAACACCAGCACGACCAGGACATGGCCTGGTTTGGAGCACAGTTCGCTACTCTGGTAGCTACTTTTCGCAGCCACCACCACCACCTCCTCTTTCAGATGATCAGGACCCATCTTTCTTTTAGCGTGTTTTTGTGTTTTTATTTTCCTTGTTTTTGTCCTTTTCTATTTTGCAGTTTTTTTTCTCCTCCTTTTTGTGTTGTCAAAAGTGGGGGGTAGCTGTACTAGTTTGTTCTGTTCTAGTTTGTTCCATTGTTCTAGTTTGTTATGATGTTGATTAGTTGAACTATTGAAACTATGTTTTATTTCCTTACTCATTTCCTTTAGAATTGCTTTGAACTATTTCAAATTATGTATTTGCATAATCAAAAAGGGGAGATTGTTGCAAATATGTTTTCAAGGATTATGATTTTCAAGGATTATTTCTCTATGACTACCTTGCCTACTAACATTTCAGGTACACAAGATCATACTGCAATTAGAACCAGCTAAAGAATGGATAGACTAGATCTGAGTTAGTTTGTAAATTTTCCTTTCTTGAGTCTATTATAAACGAAGTGGTTCCTGATGCTAAGTAACCTTGCACGCACACACATGGGGGAAAACTTCTATATGTTGATTAGAGTTCTCTGTTTTGATCACATTGTCAGGCTGATCCTAAAATTGTCCTGGATGATCAGCTAAAAAAAGAAACCCTAATTAGGGCATCCTGATTAAGGCAGCCGTCATTAAGCCGATCGTTCTAGATGATATTTTTATAAAAAAGAATCAGCCGCCAGATCTATTTATGTATTCTTTATTTTTGGACATCGTTTAGGATATCGGCATGGACGATGCAGCTCAATTATGCCTAAATTAATCTAGTAATTAATGAAAGCAATCAAGGTTTGATTGCATAATCACATCGTCCGGAACGATCGCAGGATAAGTCAGGATGATTGACATCGGTTAGCTTCTATTCAGGGCGATGTTCCTCAGATTTTAATAAATTGGCTAGCACGATCGTTCGATCGGCCAGGCCGATCAAGTTATTTTCTCATTTTCCAGACATCCTTTCAGAGCGATTGCCTGGATGATATTTAAGAAATTGTACTTATTATACAGGCCGATAATATATTGATTGAGATGATATGACCAAAAATCCTTTGATCGTCCCAAACCGACTGGCTTGATTGAGCAAATTTATGCTGATCGGCCAAGACGATATTCATATCGGCCTGGATGATAAAGTCGGTTTGTATAAAATAAGAGCTTTTTGAAGCTCTTCTATTTAAGTGCTCTTGTTCTACCCTTGAGCTCATCTTTTGCTATTGCTTTGACCTAAGAGAGCGAAGAGGAGAGGGAGATTAAGGGAGAGGATTTTTGAGGGAGAGTTTGTGAGGGGATTCACAAAAGTTACTCCAAGCAAGGATCCATCATCATCTTCTCCAGTCATCATCCTTACTTCCTTGGGGGATCTAGAGGGGTAAACTTCACCATCTGGTCAAGGTTCTCTGCCTGCTTATGGAGGAAGCAAAAGGAGTTGGGTTCTCTGCCTCACCTGGGTTGGTGGAAAGGGGGTTTGTAAAGGCTTCTCCGCCTTGCTGTGGGGGCAAAAGGAGAGACACTGAGTTTAGTGCAATACTCGGAGGGCGCCTTCGAGGAGTGGACGTAGGTCGTGTTGATCGAACCACTATAAATTTTTGTGTTCTTTATTACTGCTTTCACATTTAATTTCTGCACTTTTTCTTTGTGGTGAATTGTGGTTTGAGTTTTGTATTTTGATTGATAGATTATTTAAAATAACAATTCACCCCCTCTTGGTTAGCCTTGGGACTAGTTTATAAGGGCTTAACATCGCTAACGAACTTTCAGCAAGATCAGGCACCATGATGCTAGGCCTAATTTTAATATTAAATTATCATTTTCCACCTAATCAAAATCATTTCATCTCTTAGAGGTAGTCATGTAGAGAGAAGAGAGGAGAAATTCTAGAGAGAGAAAGTTAATTCTAAAATGTCAAGTGTCTATTTTTTAGTTGTTGGCTCAATTTTAAAAGTTGTCTAGTTCAAGGTAAATTACATTCTACTTATCATAGTTTTAAAAATATGAGAATTTTGGGAAATTTTTTATTTTATCTATAATTCTATTAGCAAAATATGGGGATAACTTAATATATGTAAAACTTTCACTGTATAACTTTTTGTATTTTATGGATATAATAGTTCTAAATATTTAGGTTTTTGTTTTGAAATATTTCACCGATTAAATTAGAATATATGGGATTTTTAGGAAATTAAGAGAATCATTATTATTCCCAAAAGTATTATTTTAGTACAATTAAAGTTTTATAATAATACTCTGAATAATCTCTAATAATTTAGATGTATTCTGAAATAGCAAATTTTTGCTCAATAATATATTTCATTGTCTATCGTTAAAGTATTTTTTTAAATTTTGAAATGAGTTTATTGATATTTTATTTAATACAATGCAATGAATTATATGTTTATTTCTTAAAATGTTGGTTATGAAGAGATCTAAGGTTTATAGAGGAAGTATTATTCTATATACATATTCTATTTTGGTGTTAGGTGCACATTGTGTTCTTTTGTTGGACATTGGAATCATAAGCCCTATTTTTTTGATATACCTACACGAGCGTCATAAGGGTCAAAATTTTTAATTATGTTATAATGGGAGTTTTAAGGGCTAAAGGGAAATCTATATTTTCTGCTCTGATATATAATGTACTTATTTATTTACTTTCTTTCATTATTATTTAAGTTTTTGATAACTACAAGCACTACTTTGTTCCATATAGTGATTGCTATGAATTGCTTTAAAACTCATCTAAAGGCTTTTTATTTGGAAATTTAGATTGGTGAGTGTAACCTACTGAGCTATGTTCTATCACTCTTTATATGTATTTTGTTTTAAACTTGGAAAAGGGAAAGAGCACATTGATTGGCTTGGTCAGATCTTATATGTCCGAGTCTATATATGTATATCTTTTTTTTATTTTTGTATAGTCATGGCTGGTTATTTAAATTATTGTATTTTGTAGTTTGGTCTATAATTATGCACTATAGTGTAACTATATATATATATATATATATATATATATATATATATATATATATATATATATATATATATATATATATATGTATATTGGTGAGAAAAGAAAAAAAAATTGTGGATGTGTTATTCTTTATATATTGAAGTTATTAGTAGTTATGTGGTATGTTGTTTGTTTTTTAAAGTTAACTTAAAGAAAAAAATATGAAAGTTTTCCCAAACTTCGATCTTGGGTTGGCCTATCAGAAGTCAACATAATGGGACTATTCCATCTGTGGGTCTTATTGGATTTGGTTGTGACATCATTAGGGTTGACGCATTAGATAATAGTGGCAAGGGTTGACTAATGAGCTTTACTCACTAACTAAACTCGTTATTAGATCATAGTAATCTACTTGAGGAGAGTTCTTTTGTAGGATAGTGAATATGAGGCTGAGTAGAATAAGTTAACATGTCTTGACCTAGTTTGATTTCATTTGAATTGGCTTTTCAAGATATTTGGATGTGTAGATTGAGTTGCTAAGGAGAGAGAAGGCTAGCTGCAAGTATCAAACTTGATGTTAATATTGATGTCTTCATGAAGGTTAAATGAACATTTGACTCAAAAATTTGTTATTTCAATCTATTTAAGCCAAAATTCTTTTAGCATAATCTGAAGCTTTGAAGTGGACATAATGAAAAAAAATGTAAGAATACAATATTGCATGTTAAATTTTATAGTTATCATATGTGAAAGGGAAAGAAAATGGTGTGATAATGTCTTTATCATTCATGATTTGGTCAATCTTTTTATCATTCATGATTTGGTCAATCTTTTCATCAAAAGATAACATTTTTGGTTAGGGACAAACTTTTAACATGTAGTTCTTACTTATCCTTTAATTCCCACATCTTTTGATTAATATTAAAAGGATTTGGTCCTTTCAAAAGTTAATGAAGCTTTTTTTTTTATAATGTTAATATTTTATTTGTATCTTCTAATATTTCAAGTATGGCCACTAAATTTGTTAATATTGATTTTTTTGTATTTTATTATTTACATTTTAGAAGAGTTAATAATAATGAAAAATGTACATATAGATGAGATCCACCTACATCTAGATAGCCCAAAGATTAAAAAATCAGCTAAAGTTTAGAAGGGTTATATAGAGAGATTATACTTCATATAAAGCCAGAAACAAGGAGTGAGAGATACCACTTTGTCTATTTCATTGACTAAAAGAGAATGTAGCCACTTGCTACATAGATGAACTCTTGAAATTGAGAAAGTTTAATTTTTTTTTGTTGCTCTCTTCCTTTTCTATTACAAGGATCCAACTAAGAGCTTCCTTTTCTATGGTTGAAAACTTCCCTTGATGGGACAAAAAAGATGAGCACCTTCTTTTTCTTGAATAAGTTTTTTTTTTGAAAGGAAATGTATCTTGCTTTAAATAAAAAATAAATAATTACAAACTACTCAAAGATAGGCAACCTATCACATTCCTCCTTTAGTAAAGAAGAAAAACAAGGAGGAATATATTGTCACTAATAACATCCCAAATAAAATCATTAGAAATAACCAAGTTAGCACAAAAATCAGCTAACTTATTACAACTTTGATTGGAAAATTGAAATAAAACCTTATTGAACCCTTTTAAGAATAATAAATCCTCCAAATCCGAGTTCCCAATCATCCGAGATGATTTTCCAAAAGAATCTTAAAGATACTTGATAATATTATGATTATCTCCTTCAATTATAATGCCTTCTGCCTCAAGCATCCAAGTTTACACCACTTTCTTTAAAGATTGAATTGCTAACATTTCAACCTGAGCAATATCCTAATGCATGCATCCAAAACCAAATGCCAATAAGAATCTTCCTTTAGTATATATAATAACTCCACTAACACCTGCTTTATTAGATCTTAACAAAGTAACATCAATATTAACCTTAATGCACTTGGGAAGAGGAGGGTACCAATAATTGCAAAATAGTTGGGAAGGCTGATTAACACCCCAGTATTCCAAGATGTTATTATTTTGATAAGAAGAAGCAGCAAAGCTGATAACATTTGAAGCAATAAATGCAACACTATCTTCTACACATCCATGCTTTACTTTATTTCTACTCTTCTAAGAAGAATAATAATATGCAATACATATTAGCTATAGAAGGATAATAAGTTAAAGATATATATCTAAAAGCACTTCAAAATACTCCTTTCTTCTCTCAATTTGTAGCTCTCTCTCTCTCTCTCTCTCTCTCTCTCTCTCTCTCTCTCTCTCTCTCCCCCCCCCCCTTTTTCTCTATTTTCCTTGATGTTGTATAATACAAAATATTTTGAGATATTTAATTTATTATAAGGTCTCACAAGATATCACAGGAACTCTCAAAGTCAATAAAAATCTTTTAAGATCTACATAACTCGGTAAATGATCTCATCAAAATCCTTACATCAACACAAAATCTCTGGACTACTCTAATAGCCCTAAAATTTGGATTAGTAAAAAAATTGAATTCAAATGGTATATTTAACAATAACACATAATGATTTATTATGTTGAAATTTGGCTTCATCATTTCAATAATACACATATTTTAGCATAAAACTAATTGCTTGTTTTTCTTCTAAGGTGGTCTCTATGAAAGACCAAAATCAATATCAGACTCAAGAATTAGAGTATAAAGAAAAGTAAAATTATAGATGTTGTTACTTGACATTCATACTCTACCCATTCTTGAGCTTTTAGTAGCCTTGAGCGGTGTATGTCTTAACTGCAATGTTAGTATTCATAGACAAAAGAAATATCATAAATATTTAATGAGAAAAGAGACAATTTAATCAATAATAGTTGTCATCATCAAAATTATTGACTAGGGATCCTGAATTGTAAAAATTTATCTCTTTTTGATGATATTAAATAATATTGGTTGATTGGCAAAATAAATATTCTTTTCTCCAAAGCTCTTCGTCACTAGGTGATGGATTTAAAAAAATAGGTTTTGAAAATTTCAGATTTTTATGATTTTATTTTATTTTATTTTTTTAAATTTTTTTGAAAATATAATAATAAATAAAAAACAAACAAACATAAGATTCTATTAAAATTTAATAAAATATACATTTTCTCCCCTTTTGATATCACCAAAAAGAGAAAGAAAAATCAAACAAACAGAATAGTAGAAGCAAAAAAAAAGGAAGACAAAATAAACAAACACTACACATAACGTGGATCCTGATTAGGTGGTGGTGGTTGGTTGAAAGTATTGAAAAAAAAAAAAAAAAAAAAAAATATATATATATATATATATATATATCAATAATCACGATTCAATAATTTAGTAGTGGTTATAAACGCTGCAAAAATTTTTAACTTTAGATTTGCAATAACCATTTCAATGATAAAATGTTTCATAATTGCAATGGTTCTTACCACTGCAATGTTACAGAATTTTAGCAGCAAAAATTGTTGTAATGAAATAGTAATGGTTTAAACTACAGCTAAATAAATAAAAAAAAATAGTTTAAACTACTGCTAGAGAACAGAAATAAAAAATATTTTGCAACGTTTTGGAACCGTTGTGAAATCCTTTTGCAGTGGTTCATAAACCGCTACAAACATTATTCCAGCTATTCAACCGCTGCTATAGCTAGAATATAATAATCGCTTTGAAATCTCCAATTCTTGGTATTGCGTACATGCTTCTTCGACCATTTAAAGTTTTTTGACGATGTTAGCCTTATAAGGTATAGGAACATTAAAAACTATAGAAAGCTAAAACCTATAGATCAGGCATAGAATTTTCAATAAGGCCAAAAATCTAAAATAGTAAAAAAAAAGTTTCTATTCTTCAAAAATCTTTGAAACATAAAGCTTTAGAAAACATGTATTGCTGGCAGCCGAATTCCTTTGCTTGTTTTAGCATTAGCGATTATAACTTTGATGATATGTTTTGTCATATAGAGCAGGCGGCTGCCATCTTTATTTTAGATGTCAGCCTTAACATCTATTTATTTGTTCCTTAAAATAATGCTCGAGTGGGCGGCCAAAGATAGTAAGACCTGCTGCAAAATCTTCTTCATATTTGCCCCAAATGCCTGCATTTCCATGCACGTACTTCTCTCTTGATGTGAAACATTCCTTTGTGGTTGTTTTTCTTTTAATAGAATGTGCTATACATATTTTTTTTTTTTTTTTATATAAGTCATGGGGAGTTTGAAGTTTTTTTAACTAGTAAGTTATATATATTCTCGCCCATTTTTCTTCATCTTTGATTTTTCCTTGTCTTAGAGATAAAGACTAG
Source organism: Dendrobium nobile (assembly GCA_022539455.1). Lineage (NCBI taxonomy): Eukaryota > Viridiplantae > Streptophyta > Magnoliopsida > Asparagales > Orchidaceae > Dendrobium > Dendrobium nobile. The sequence goes on from CM039729.1 coordinate 31,950,627, forward strand.
TTGTTTTTATTTTTATATTTTTTTTACTCTTCAGTAAGGGTAGCCCACCACCATTTTGGTGATGGAGGTCAATCCTTATTTATCTTTGTTTTCATTTTCTTTTGGAATAAAATATGATCCAGTCATTCCACTACTTAATTAATTTAAATTTTATAAAATCTATCAAATATTCTATATAAAATATAAAAAAAATATGAGAAATCCTAATAATTAGTTGCAATAGAGAAAAATAAAGGAAATTCATCTTGGGATTAGTGAGAATCCTTCATTGATTTTCTAAGCTTAATTAACATATAAATCAAATACTTCATAGAAAATTGAAAACATCTCCAAATGATCTTAAATTTTTATGAGATAATCTTGGGGCATCCCTCGGCTTCTGTGGCTAATTTCAATAGATTTGGTGATCATTTGGTTAGATAATAAAGTCAAGATCATGAACTAATATAAACATTTTTAAGTGTTCAAATTAAATTAAAAAGCATTCAAATTTTTTATGATATGTTCCTTTTGTCATACATAAATTCTAGAATTTATTTTATAATTTTTGAAGTCATTTATGTTGATAATGTAAATTTCTATCATTTAATTATATCAAAAAGAATAGTTTAATCTCTCTTGTGATTAATGAGCAACTAATTAACCTAAAGATAAAAAGTTTGAAAGGTAAAAAATATTGAATAAATCCTATGAACATATAAAATTATATAAAAACAATAATAAAATAATTTTGAGGCATTTTGGGCCTTGGAAATTCTTTCTTGTTATTTTATAAATTCAAAGGTAATTATCTAATTTTTAAAAATTAATAATAAATAATATAATATATATATATATATATATATATATATATATATATATATATATAAATATATAATATATATATATATAATATATAAATATATATATATATATATATAACCTTTTAAAATGGAAGAAAATGACAATAACTTTTGAATTTATTTTTATGGGCTTTAAGAATTAATCAATTCATTAAAATCATCTAAATTAAATGATCCCAAAAATTAACTTTTTTTACAAAAAATAATTAAATAACCAAAACTCATAAAAGTTATCTTTGTAGTTTTCCAGGACACTATGAAGTGTGACCTCACCTCTTGAATGAAGTATACACCTCATTATATTACAAACATCTTGAATGCAAAGGCTAACGTATGGCAGATTTTATTCATTAAATGTTATTTAAAACCTTAAGTAAGAAACAAAACCCCTCAAAAATAAAATTATACTCCTCATATATTACAAACATCTTGGATGGAACACACCATTTAACTTTTTATGATAAGTTTGCTCTTTTTGGATGATTATTTAATATTTATTTATGATGCATGGTTAGAAAGAATAGATATTAAATTTGGCTATGTTAAGAAAGCTAAAGGTAGAACAAAATAGAAGGTTAGAAAGCATTAAAATGACATTTTTTTATTAGATTTTAATGAGAATTTTAGTCGACATATAGGGAAAAATGATTCATATTCTTGACCCCAAATAGTGGGATATATGCTTTATGATGATGATGTTGTTCCTGTTGATATATTTGATAGAATGGTTGTGTGCATTCTTTCATATACGTGCTATAAAATGAATGGTTAAACAAAATATATATACCTTTTTTTGTAGTAATATAATTTTTTAGGGAATATAAATTTTATATCACAGACACTACAGGAAAATCACCCATTACCGGCGGCTTTCCGGCGGTCAGTTTTCCGGCGGCTTGTTTCCCACGAAATTTTCCGGCGGCTTTCTGGCGGAATTTTAAAATTTTTTATTAAATTGATTAAAATTATAACTATTTAAATGATTTATAAAAAATGACTAATAATATAAATTTTTTTTCCTTAATTTAAGTATAAGGATTTAAATTAAAAATTATTATTTAAATTGTTATTTATTTTTTTTAACTTTTTTAATTAATTTAGTTGGTTTATTTAATTATTTTGATAATTTATTTTCTGTTAAAAGATATTAAAAAAAATTGACACTAATAACACATTTAATTCATTTATATTTTATAGATATTTTAATAATTATTTATTTAATAATTTTTTTTATTAATTTAATAACATATTTTAATTAATTGTTCTTAACTATTTATTTTAATTATCAATTAAAATAAATTCTTAATAAACAAGTTTAAATTATAATATTCAACATGTTTTTAATATAAATAAAAAAATATATTGAATTTGTTCACTTTGCAGGATCGCGCATGTGGTCAACTTTGCTGCGGTGGGCTGCAGGTGAAGAGGTCTGAGGTTCGATTCTCAGGGAAGACAAGCGCGGGAGCGGGCCGGTTGGCGCACAAAGGCTCGGGCTGGCTCACGCGGGTGCGGTCGGGAGCGACCTCGGTCGGCTCGGCGAGCGGAGGCACGCGTGGTCTGGCGCAACCCGCGCACACGGGCTGACGGCCGGAGCGAGCGCTGGCGTGCCACCGCGAGTGGGATTCTGGGCTGCTGGCAGGATGCGGGTTGCGCAGGGTGGCGGGAGCGGCTGGAAAGGGTAGAGCGCGTGAGAATCTTTTTTTTTTTTAATTTAACTGGCGGTTTATGTCCTCCGGCAAGCCGCTGGCATTATTTGCCGCCGGAAAAAAGGCGCAGTAAATTATTTTCCGACACCGGTTTTACCGGGGGAAAAATTCCGCCGGAAAACCGCCGCTAAATTAGAGAAATTGCCGGAAAATGCTCAAATTCCGCCGGAAAAAGCCGCCGGAAATGGGTGATTTTCCAGTAGTGAGAACAGAGGTTATAAAGTTCTTAGATTGATAAATAACTCACTAAATGCTCAAAGAGATACAATCAAAATGAAAAAGAAAGTCTAATGAGTCAATGATATCTAACTAGTTACATGAAAAAAATATATTAAAAGGTAGTCCATGAGCAAACCCAAAAACTCGGAAGGACAACAAAGAGCTAAAGCTCGAATAATCATTAAGCCATTCAAGATCAAATAAACCCATCCTGCAAAATATCATAGCAACAACAACAAAAACCATAAAAGTTTCTAAAAACAAACCTCAAAGACAACAGTGAAGAGGAAATGAGTGAAAGTTCAAGGAGGGTGTTAAACCTCTTGAAATGCCCAAAACACACCAAGAAGGAGGTGATTAGTATTTTTATTAATTTTTTTTTAAAAATAAATCTTAAAAACTTGATTACCAAATTCAAAACTTCAAATTTAAATAAAAATATAATAATGTTGAAGCTAGTCAATGTACTAATTTTTATTTGTTTATTATAGAGAACTTCAGAGATGAACTTGAAAAAAATATTTTTTTTTTGTATTGAATTAATCCAAACAATCACAACGTTCACAGTATGGATTTGAAAGAAAATAAACTGCAAAAAAATAAATTTTAAAAATTAAATGCATAAATAAAACACAACAAACACATCAAATTTTATATGGTTGGTTTTTAATGGTATACGCCACTCCCTAGAGTTCTCCTTTATGGTATTGTATTAAACTCTTGGTGATGCTCCTTTATCCCCCATATCAAGGCAGAAGGCCTTACAAGAATCACTCTATCAATCTAGTGCGGCGAGTACCAAAAACCTTTTCAACTTCCCTCTTGGTGATAAGAGACCTTTATTTTTTCACTATCCTAGCTAATGTAAAGTATCTTGCAATCCTTTTTTACCCTCCTGTAAAGCAGAAAACAACCGATCTTCAGCCTTGAAGTCTTTCTCCGTAAAGCGACACCGAGAAATTAACAAAGCCACTAAAGAATCAAGTTGTGCAAGCCTTCTTGGAGCAATCATGTGGAATTCCCTCACACTCCTCCCTCTCACGCAACCTCACCTTCTCCATCCTAATGCCTAAGATCTCTCTCATAATCTCTTCAAGCCAATGATTTCTAAGAGATTAAAAATAAATATTTTATATGAGGCTAAATAAAAAACCTAAAATAACAAAATTTGCCTACTCTATTTTATATATGTATTGATGATCGTATAATATGAATTATTAAAAAAATTAGAGTTATGTTAAGTACAATGAAAAGTCTAAGAGGAACTATTTAAGTTTGTTATACTGTTTGTATAGTACAACTATAGATCATATGAATTATTAGTTTAATTTCTTAATAAATTGCTCAGATGACACTAAAAGTACCTGATACCACTTCAATGTTTTTAGGGATGTAGGCCCCTATGAATGGCCCAAGGCTAACAAAGAAGAGGTGAATTGGATAAATTTAAAACCAAAGATAAAACTCAAACCAAAATCACCACAGAAAACAAGTGTAAATAAAATAATGCGGAAGCAATAATAATAAAGAACACACCAATTTAAAGTTGTTCGGTCAACCTTGAACTATTTCCACTCCTTGGAGCAACCCTCCAAGTATTGCACTAACTAAGTGTCTCTCCTTTAGCCCCATAGTTAGGCGAAGCTAACCCTTACAAAATCACTTCCACCTTCCTCAGTGCGGCGGAGTCGCCGTTCTTTACACCAAAGAGACTTCTTCTTTGGTAAATTCCCTCAAGACAACTTTAATCCGACGGTATTCAGGTGCGAGCTTGCCGAGCGACCGTGTGGAACCCCCTCCACATCCCTTGAGTCCCCCCCTCATAGGAATTCTCCTTCTCTCAAACTCCACCCTTTCCCTCTCCCTTTCAAGCTCTCTCTTCAAGTTTCCCCCAAAAGAACGAAGCTACAATGACTAAAGAAACTTACAAAAGAGCCTTAACAAAGCTTAAATAGAAAAGCTCAAAACAAGCTCATTAATGCAAGTTGCCGATATTATCGTCCAGGATGATAGTTATATCGTCCTGGCCGATCAGTACAAATTCTCCTCATCATCCTGGGATGATTTGGGACTATCAGAAGAAAATTGGTTACATCGCCTGGCCGATATCATTATCGTCCAGGCCATAGTAAAACTGATTTCAATCGTCCAGAGCTCACCCTGAATTTCGATCTGCCAATGAAAATCATCCAGACATCATCCCACCGATCCTACAATCATCCCGGCGATGTGATCGTATCAATCAACCATTAATGCTTTCCAAAGATAACAGATCAATTTAGGTATAATCGAGTTAGATCGTCCTGGATGATAGAAATATCGTCCTGGCCGATTTACTAAAATAAGGAATACCTAAACTGATTATGGTGGCTGATTCTTTCTGAATTGAGACTATCATCATGACTGATACAGGTATCGTCCAGGCCGATCAGCTAATGACGATTGCCTTAATGAGGATGCCTAATTAGGGTTTCTATTTTTGGACAGATCGTCCAGGATGATATAAATATCATCCCGGACGATGTTATCAAAAATAGAAATCTTTAGAGAATAACAGAACATCTTCCAAGTTTACAAATCAACCGGTGCCACACCAAATATAACAGACTCAAGAAAGGAAAAAGAGTACAAACTGACTCAGACCTAGTCTACCCAATCTTGAGCTGGTTCCAAATTGCAGTCTGATCATGTGGACCTGAAATGTGAGTATATAAGGCAGTCGTAGAGAAATAAGAATTTGATATCATCAAATCATAACCATTGATGCCCAATAATCTCCCCATTTTTTTATAATGGCAAACAATTTTTTATATAAAAAAAGCATTTTCTCCTAATCTCCCCCTCACTAGAATAAACCCTTTTAAAAAATAGGGGAGATAAAAAAAAATTTATTGTTTTTAATTTTTTGAAAAGAAAAAAAAAAGGATACAAATTCAACATTACATTCTCCCCCTTTTAACATTCTCAAAAAGAGAGGAGGCAAAAAAAAAAAAAACCAACAAAAGAAAAAAAGAACATTTCCTGATTTAGTGAAAAAGCAAATATTCTTAAAATGAGAAAGTTACCTCTTAGTTTTAATAAAAAAACTTAGAGAATTGGATTGACAAGCATAGCCAAGAAAAGGTTAGAAATTCAGAATTTGATAATCCAAACTCAAGTTCTTTTTAAAAAAGGCTAAAAACTTTTTAATTCATATCAAAATCAAAAATAAATTAGAAAAAGAAAATCAATCATTTTTCAAAAACTCCTTCCATAAAATATATCTAATAAAAGATCAATGCACGAATTGTTGAATCAGAATCATGATTTTCAAATTCAAGTATCGAAAGAATCAAGGGTTTTCTTAGGCTTTTAAGAAGTACAGAAATGGTAAGCATTAAAATTTTGCGGCCCATTTTATGCCTCTTGACATTGGTTGGCGCATTGCGCATCTTTTGATACACTTTTTGTATTCTATATTTAATTTGACGCTTTGCGCATTCTTTATTTTTAGCATCATGTGCCATTTTTTTGAATACTACCTTTCTGAAATCTTAAAAACCAAAAGTAAACACATACTTTGACAAAACAAAATTCTTGATTAAGAAATTATATGTAGATTCAGCACCTTGCAAAAGATTCCTATGCGATAAATAAATGTAGGGAGATAAAAAAATTATTTCAAAAACTAATTTAAAAGATGAAAAAGAATTTAAATCAAAAGTAGAATAACCTCTTTAAGGAAACGGAGATTGAGAGTCAAACACATGAGTTTCCTTTCTTTGACTGTTTTTAGAGAAGTCAATCGCAACTTACCAAAGAGTTCAAGAAAAACAGGAAGTAGATTTTTCATTTTTAGAAAAGTGAATATGTGTGTTGATCAGAGAAAAAATTTCACGAAAACAAAAATGTCAAAGAATAAACAAAACAAAAACACAAAATAAAAATGAAAACATAAAAAAACACAATACAAATACATGAAAGGCTTTTAAACCATTATCTCTCTCCTGGTCTGATGCTCAAAACTCAATTCTGCCCATGAGATTTTTTGCCTTTCATTATTTCCCCAGTTTAAATTTTGCTTCCCTTGCCCTTTTCTTTTGTAGGAAAATTTTTTAAATTAGGCACGATTTTTCATATGTCCAGGCTTCCATACATCGAAAGCAAATAACGTCAGAAGGAATATGAACATCCTTACCATTTTTACCTTTTTTCTACTTTTGCTTATGTTTTAGTGACTTTGTGATTTGCTGACAAGTCATTGCATTCGTCACCAACTAAGCTATCTTCTTCTGTATCTTAGCTTTAGAAAATCATTCACCTGCATTCAAAAAGTCTTTGACCGAAACTTTGCTCGTAGGCAATGAGTGACCAATTAATTATCATAGAATAAAATCTCATTCAAATCTTTGATTCACAAATACATCTACTAGCATGAACTTATCCAGTAGACGCACGAAGAATTTTGTTACTTTTTCAAAAATTTAAAATTAATTTTCCTAAACATACAATATGTCACAAATTTGAATGAACCTAGTTATACATGTATAAAAGTCTCATAAGGTTTCATGGAAAATAGTTCAAAATCATGCATTAAAATAACAAATGATTGCTTGATTTCACTAGTGCCTTTGTATATGGTGTGTAGTTTATCCCAAACTTCCTTACCATAGTGCACGTGAATATTAACATAAAATCTCAGAATTTAAAGGCACAGAAAAAACAATTTTAAAGATTTTTTTCAAATTGAGCATTGATTGTTCTTCCCTATTCCATTAGTTAAAAGGAATATCATTTTAACTCCATCTAGTGATACATGACGGTGATGAATAACTAGTTAAAATCATATGCCACATAGAAAATCAATCGATTGTAAAAAATAAACATGCGAGTTTTCAAAAAATCAAATGACATATTTTCAAATAAAGGTGCTGGTGATTGAATAACTCCACAATATTATGATTGAAAATTTAGCTTGGATCGAAATTCAAAAGCTTTTAAAAACTTATTTATTGATGCAGGCTCTGATAACTCTTGAAAGTGCTCAGATGATACTAGAAGTGCTCTGATACCACTTGAAAGTTCGTTAGGATGTTAGGCCCCTTATGAACTGGCCCAAGACTAACAAAGAGAGAGGTGAAAATAAAACTTAAAACCAAAATAAACTCAAACCAACATCACCAAAAATCAAGTGCGAAGAAATCAATGCGGAAGCAATACTAAAAAGAATACACTAGATTTATAGTGGTTCGGTCAGAACCTTGACCTACGTCCACTCCTTGGAGGCACCCTCCAAGTATTGCACTACAAAGTGTCTCTCCTTAGCCCCCACAGCTAGTGGAGAAGCCCTTACAAAATCACTCCCACCTTCCCGATGCGGCGAGACGACGGGTCCTTTGACACCAAAGATCTTCTCTTTTGGTGAACTTCCTCGAGATAAGCATTGAATCCGACGTATTCAGTGTGGAGCTTGCCAGAGCAACGTGTGGAACCCCCTCCACACTCCCTTGAGTCCCCCCTCACAAGATCTTCTCCCTCTCAAAACTCCACCTTTCCTCACTCCCTTTCAAGCTCTCTCTTCAAGTTTCCACCAAAAAAGAAGTACAATGGCTGCCAAAGACACTTATAAAAGTGCCTTGACAAAGCTTAAATAGAAAACTCAAAACAAGCTCATTATATCAAGTTGCCGATATTATCGTCCAGAAGATATTATATCATCCTGGCCGATCAGTACAAATTTAGCTCATCAGCCGGGATGATTTGTATGATTAGAAGAAAATGGTTAAATCGTCCTGGTCCGATATCACTAATCGTCAGGCCGATTAGTTTTAAAAACCGATTTTCATAACTCTAGAGCATTTCCCTTTTCGGCTGTACGATGAAAATGTCCAGGATATCGTCCCGGCCGATCCCGATATCCTAGATGATGAAGTATCAATCAATCATTAATGCTTTCCAAAAGATACCAGATCAATTTAGGCATAATTGAGTTTAGATTCGTCCTGGATGATAGAAATATCGTCCTGGCCGATTTCCTAAACAAGGAATACCTAAATGATTATGGATTGATTTATCTAAATTAGACTATCTCTGGCATAATGGTATCATCCAGGCCGATAGCTAATGATGACTGCCTTAAGGATGATCCCTAATTAGAGTTTCTATTTTGGACAAACGTCCAGACGATATTAAATACATCCCGGACGATTTACCAAAAATAAAATCTTTAGGGAACAACATAACATCTTCCAGTTCACAAATCAAGTGTGTGCACACCAAATACAAAGACTCAAGAAAGGAAAAGAGTACAAACAGACTAGACCTAGTCTACCCATCTTGACTGGTTCCAAATTGCAGTCATCTTGTGGACCTGAAATGTCAGTACAATAAGAAGTCATAGAGAAATAAGAATGTTTGCTATCATCAAAATCATAAATCATTGATCTGCAACATTAAGTTCATACAGGAAGATCTCTAGGATGATCGAATTCATCTCAGTTAAATTAAGGTTTAATATATATGACCATTCGCATTGTATGATATAGATCGTACTGTACGAGTGATAGAGATGAAATTTAACCATTCTAGATATCATACTTGATGAAATCTTATAACAGTTGATCATTATGAAACTAAAACACGTATGTAAGAATATATACTGATGATCGTACATCTTATACATATAAAGTACAAAAAAATTGAATAGTTCATCTAAATGATTGTTCATCGTACAAGACAAACCCCTAATTTTGAACTAATTAATATTTACGAACCCATATATTATCTAGAAGGAACTTTGAGGTAGAATTCTTAAGAGAGCTCTTAGGCTTAGAGAGGGAGAGGTGAGGTTATGCATGAGGGAGGATGGGAGGGTTTTCACAAATTTGCTCAGGCAAGATTGCACCTTACTTCCTCTAGTGGTTTAGTAGATTCTTGGAAGTTTCCTTGCGAGAGAAGCTTCAAGGTCAAGGTTGTGGGTTCTTTACCTTCATTAGGATTGTGAAAAAGGATTGAAGGTTCTCTCCATCACCAGAGGGTGAGAAAGATTTTAAAGGTTCTATTTCATCACTAGGAGGGTGAAAAAGATTTCAAAGGTTTGCTATCATCACCAGGAGCGCGACATAACTTTTGGTTCTCTGCTGCACCGTGTTTAGTGAAAGTGATTTGTAAAGGAGAATGAACGAAGATTAGCAAACTGTGTTTAGTGGAAGTGATTTATAAGGATGTTGAGTTTGGGTGAGAAAAATTATACTTGAATTGTTATCCATTATTGTTTTGATTAATAGAAATGAACGATGATGTACATTTTATATTTACTATCATCTGATGATTTTAGATGACTCTGTATTGTGAATATTGAAAAAAAAATCAGAAGGAATTCATTCCAACCAATATTTTGGGTTGTGAGAGGTAAAGCAACATTTGTCCTAACAGTAGTAGGGGAGGAAGAATGCTCGTTAGCTAGATGTTTCAACAAAGTAGCAAGTTCTCAGATATTCCCATTGGCATTCATCTCTTTAATCTTTAGTTTGTGTTTCTTATATATATATTATATAATATATATATATATATATATATATATATATATATATATATATATATATATATATATATATATATATATATAACCGAGGAACCAAATGTAGATCCAAAAAACTAGAAAATTAGAATCAAGATAAGTAAATTTGGTTAAAGCTAAATCAATCCAAGTTAGCTTAATATATTTGATCTCATACTTACAGGCCTACAAATGAACTTATCCCAAATAAGTGACTATGATCAAAGAATTGGTTCCGATCAATGAATAAAGTGTCTACTCCAATGACAACTAACTATAAAATATGCTTTGACAACTATTCAAAGAGAGAGAACTTTTTTAAGCAAATTATTGACCAGCTACTTGACAATTTGATTATCAATATACTCAATATGAAAGAGCATAATTCATGAACAATTCAAATTTTAACAGGCTTGTGGGTTGATTGTTGTGATTGTTCTGAATTTGGAGGGCGGGGGACTAAAAAATCTGATGGCAAGTGGCATTCATACTTGAATATGTGGATTAGAAAACTCATTCAGGTTATGTCAGATGTTTATTTATTTGTTCTGTGCAGAATCGGCTAGCGGTTTGGCGCTATTGAAAGAAAAGAGAAAGGGTATGTTTAATCAATTTTGTGTTTTTTTTTAAAATAAAGGGAATTGCATTCATTGGCCAAGTAATAGTGACATAAAAAAAAGTAAAAAAAATTATTAAAATGCTCCGCCGGTCTATAGGAGAATAGAATTATTTTAATTTATATATCATAATAAAAAAAAACTGTCATATAACATTGCCCTGATCACAATGATGACGAATGTGATTGCTCAGCTTATTAAAGCGACATAGACAATTCACCAATTCACTCCGCCAATACTATAATAAGCTTCAATAGCCACTACAACTAGCTCAACAAATTAAAAAGTCCTAGGAGTGCCAAATGCTTACTAAAAAAAAAACTCAGGTAAATCAATCAGTGTTGAAGAAATATAACGGTTCAAATGATATCGGTAGACTTATTTATTCAAATTAATGAATAAATTTTTTAAAATGTTGCAGATCATTCTGTAAAGAACCTGCAAGCATAGGTTAGAGATAAACCAGGGAAGAAGAAGAGAGAGCAGAGGAGCTTGAAACTTCAGCTCATTCCATTAATTTTTTTTACAGCTACAGTAATATTTATATAAGAAGAGTAGCTAGTGAAGTATAATTTTCGTTAGGATTTGTTATCCTATGATCAGAATGTCAGGGAATGAGTGGCATGCTTCGGTTAGGTGCCAGGCGGAGTGTCCGCATGGACTTGGTTGTTAACAGCCACCCGCAAACTGACTGTCGTTGGGAACGATAGTGAGTTTGGAGCGTAGCATTTGAATGCGGGTGACTGAGAGTGGCTTAGTGAGGATGTCAGCCGGCTGATCGGAGGAGTGATGTGCTCGATGCTGATTTCCTTGTTCCGAATGTGGTTGCCGATGAAGTGGTAGTCGATCTCTATATGCTTGGTACGCGCATGGAAGACTGGAATGTTCGCGAGTGCCATGACAGAGATGTTGTCACAGAACACCTTGGTTGGAGAGGATTGCCCGGCTTCGAAGTCTACCAGGAGGCGTCGAAGCCATAATACGTCGAAGGTGGTCGCGGCTAGCGCATGGTATTTCGCCTCTGTAGAAGATTTGGCTACTGTAATCTGCTTTTTTAACAGACCAGGAGATGAGATTGTCCCCGAGAAAGGTGCAGAAAACGGAGACAGATTTGCGATCTGCTTGATCGGAGGCCCAGTCGGCGTCGACGTAGGATTGAAGGGTGAGATTCCTGCGACGGAGGGGAAGACCGTAGGCGATAGTGCCTTGAATGTAGCGGAGCAGGCGTTTAAGTAATTGGATATGAGTTTGCTGAGGATCGTACATGTGCTGACAGATCTAATTTGTTGCAAAGGCAATGTCGGGGTGGGTGATGGTTAAGTACTGCAGTGATCCGGCCAGTTGACGGTAGTGGGTTTGATCGATGGTCTGGACGCTAGCATTGGCAGAAGACGATGGCTTGAGGGCCATAGGGGTGAGTAGTGGCTTACAGTTGAGGAACCCACTCGAATTGAGGATATCTTGTGCATATTGTTGTTGGTCTAGAAAGAGACCATATGCAGTGGGTGAAATTCGGATGCCAAGGAATAGAGAGAGCGGTTTTGGTTCTTTGAGAGAGAAGGCGTCTTGTAGTTGCATAAGAATTGCCTGTATGAGTTGCGGGTCGTTCCCAGTGATGAGCATGTCGTCTACATAAATGAGGATGTAGATCTGAGCGGAGTCGGTCTTGAGGAGTAGAAGTGCTGATCGGATTTGCTGAAACAGAAGCCTGCATTTTGGAGTTAGGAGGTTAGTTTAGTATACCATTGCCGGGGAGATTGTTTGAGGCCATAGATGGCCTTGTGTAGTTTGCAGATGTGTCCGAGGTATTATGGGTCGACGAATCCCTACGGTTGAGCCATGTAAATATCCTCATGTAAGTCACCATGAAGAAAGGCGTTAGTAACGTCCAGCTGTGTAATGGGCCATGCTCGCTGAAGTGCAATAGCGAGCAGAATGCAAATAGTTGGTAGCTTAGCAACGAAACTGAAGGTCTCATGGTAGTTGATTCCTGATTATTGCTCATAGCATTTGGAGACTAGCCGCGCTTTGTACCTGGCAATGTACCGGCGGAGTTCCGTTTCAGTTTGTATATCCATTTGCACCCGAGGACATGATGCTGGGGGGGGGGGGGGTGAGGAACTATGGACTAGGTGCCCTGTCGTTGGAGAGCTCAAAATTCATCGGACATGGCAGCACGCCAGTGGCTTGAGGTGGAGGCTTGATTAAAGGTAGATGGGGTGAGTTCGTCAAAGGAGGTGACTAGGAGATCGAGGATTGGTTTGGGTTTGACAATGCCGGATTTAAGGTGGGTCTGCATTGGGTGCGAGTAGCAATGAGAGGTGATGGTGGGTGTAGGTTCGATCGGAGGGGAGGGGTGTGGTTGAGCGATGGTTGGTGCTGGAGGCACAGTGGGTGGTTGGGGAGACTGTATTGGATTAGCAGGGGAATGGTTAGTGAGGTCTGTGTAGGATGGTATATTGGGAGGTAGAGATGTTGGAAGCAGTGTGAGCGGAGAGGCGGTGGTGGTCGAAGGAGTGGGATGTGGAGCAGGGGTGGTGATTTGATAGGGAAAGGTGTTTTCGTGAAAGACGACATGGCGGGAAATGAAAATTTGATTTGAGGATTTGTGAAAACACCTGTACCCTTTGTGGAGAGGTGAATAACCAATAAAGACACATTCGAGGGATCTAGGGGAGAGCTTATTGGGTGCGCGATGCTTGAGCCGGCGGAAGCACAGACATTCGAAGCAGCGTAGATGATTGTAGGAGGGAAGAGTGCCATGTAGTAGTTGGTATGGAATGTGAAGGTTGCGAGCTTGAGTAGGCAGCCGGTTAATGAGGTAATTACTGGTAAGAAGGGCGTCTGCCCAGAAATTCTGTGGGAGGTTAGCGGTGAGGAGTAGCGGGTGGTTTCGAGAAGATGGCGATGCTTCCTCTCGGCCAAGCCGTTTTGCTCTGGGGTGTGGGGGCAGCTGAATTGATGAAGGACGTCATTCGTTGTGAGAAAGTGAGTGAACTGGGCGCTAGTGTACTCGCCACCGCCGTCAGAGCGGAGAGTTTTTATAGTTGTATTGAATTGGTTTTTAATTAGATTGTATAATTATTGAAACTTAGAGAGTGATTCGGATTTGGAGGTCATGAGAAATAACCAGCAAAAACGAGTATAGTCATCAATAAATACTATGTAATACTTGTATCCATTAATTGAGCTAATTGGTGCCGGACCCCATACATCCGAGTGGATGAGTGCGAAGGGGGCGGTTACAGGTTGTAGCGATGCCAGCAATGCGCGGCAATGGGACCCTGTTTGTTGCAGAACTGGCAGGTCGGGCGAGGAGCTAACGGTGGAGAGGTGTTGGAATAGCTGCGAGAGGGTGACCCCCGGCCTCAGGAGGGGCGATTTGGCGGAGAGAAGCTGCCTCGGCTGCGAGCAGAACGAGAGTTGCTGTAGAAGGCGGAGTTGTCTTTAGAGATGGCCGAGTCCTTGAGGAGTTGGTTCTGAATATTGACCTCCTCACTGCAGAGAAGGGAGTAGCGGACTTCCAGGCTAAGGGATGTCTGGCACGTTCGAATGGACGTGCAGAAAGAATTGTATGCCGCCGGCAAGCCTTTTAGATTTTTTTCATTAAATGTTATTTAAAACCTTAAATAAGAAACAAAACCCCTAAAAAACAAAATTATACACCTCATTATATTACAAACATTTTGGATAGAACACTACCATTTAACTTTTATGATAAGTTTGCTCTTTTTGGATGATTATTTAATATTTATTTATGATGCATGGTTAGGAGAATAGATGTATTAAATTTGGCTTATGTTAAGAAAGCTAAAGGTAGAACAAAATAGAAGGTTAGAAAGCATTAGAAATGACATTTTTTATTAGATTTTAATGAGAATTTTAGTCAGGACATAATGGGGAAAAATGATTCATATTCTTGACCCCACATAGTGGGATATATGCTTTATGATGATGATGTTGTTCCTGTTAATATTTTGATATGAATGGTTGTGTGCAATCTTTCATATACGTGATGGTAAATGAATGGTTAAACAAAATATATATACCTTTTTTTGTAGTAATATATTTTTTAGGGAATATAAATTTTATATCATTAGAAAAGTGGTTATAAAGTTCTTAGATGGATAAACAACTCACTAAATGCTCAAAGAGATACAATCAAAATGTAAAAGAAAGCCTAATGAGTCAATGATATCTAACTAGTTACATGAAAAAAAAATATATTAAAAGGTAGTCCATGAGCCAAACCGTAAAACTCCGGAAGGAGCAACAACAGAGCTAAAGCTCGAATAATCATTAAGCCATTCAATATCAAATAAACCCATCCTGCAAAATATCATAGCAGACAACAACAAAAACCAGAAAAGGTTCTAAAAACAAACCTCAAGAGACAACAATTGAAGAGGGAAATGAGTGAAAGTTCAAGGGAGGGTGTTAAACCTCATTGAAATGCCCAAGACACACCAAGAAGAGGGTGATTAGTATTTTTAATATATTTTTTAAAAATAAATCTTAAAAACTTGATTACCAAATTCAAAACTTCAAATTCAAATAAAAATCTAACAATGTTGAAGCTAGTCTATGTACTAATTTTTATTTGTTTATTATAGAGAACTTTAGAGATGAACTTGAAAAAAATAAAAAAATTTTGTATCGAATTAATCCAAACAATCACAACGTTCACAGTATGGATTTGCAAGAAAATAAATTGCAAAAAAATAAATTTTAAAAATTAAATGTGTAAATATAAACACATCAAATTTTATAGGGGTTGGTCGTATAATGGTATACGTCCACTCCCCAGAGTTCTCCTTTATGGGTATTGTATTAAACTCTTGGTGATGCTCCTTTATCCCCCGTATCAAGGCAGAGAAGGCCTTACAAGAATCACTTCCATCAATCTAGTGCGGCGAAGTACCAAAAACCTTTTCAACTTCCCTCTTGGTGAGGTAGAGAACCTTATATGTTTTTCACTATCCTAGCTAATGTAAAGTATCTTGCAATCCTTGTTTACCCTCCTGGTAAAGGCAGAGAAACAACTGATCTTCAACCTTGAAGTCTTTCTCCCTAAAGCGACACCGAGAAATTAACAAAGCCACTAAAGGAATCAAGTTGTGCAAGCCTTCTAGGAGCAATCATGTGGAATTCCCACACACTCCTCCCTCTCACGCAACCTCACCTTCTCCATCTCTAATGCTCTAAGATCTCTCTCATAATCTCTTCAACAGCCAATGATTTCTTAAGAGACTAAAAATAAATATTTTATATGAGGCTAAATAAAAAAACCTAAAATAACAAATTTGCCTACTCTGTTCATATAATATGATTGACGATCGTATAATATGAATTATTAAAAAAATTAGAGTTTGTTCAGTACAATGGAAAAGTCTAAGGAGGAACTGTTTAAGTTTTGTATACTGTCTGTATAGTACAATCTATAGATCATATGATATGATTAGTTTAATTGTCTTAAGATCATACAGGATGATCTCTGGGATGATCGAATTCATCTCAGTTTAATTAAGGTTTAATATACATGACCATTCTCATTGTATGATATAGATTGTACTGTACGAGTGACAGAGATGAAATTTGACCATTCTAGATATCATACTTGACAAAATCTTGATTAACTAATCATATAGTACGATGTTGATCATACTAGATGAACCATTGATGTTTAAACTAAACTTGTAATATAATGTAAATTATATTAAATATTGACAGAGATGATTTTTAAATATCCCGATGATCATCCTGTATGAATAGAAGGAAATTAAACTTATAATACCGTATGAATATCTGATCGTATTATACAATAAGTAAAAAAAAATTGAATAGTTCATCTAAATGATTGTTCCATCGTATAAGACAAACCCCTATTTTGAACTAATTATATTGTACGAATCCATATGATTATCTAGAAGGAACTTTGAGGCAGAATTCTTAAGAGAGCTCTTAGGCTTAGAGAGGCAGAGGTGAGGTTATGCATGAGGGAGGAGTGTAAGGGGTTTTCACAAAGTTGCTCAGGCAAGATTGCACCTTACTTCCTCTAGTGGCTTTAGTGAGTTCTTGGAGTTTCTCTTGCGAGAGAAGCTTCAAGGTCAAGGGTTGTGGGTTCTTTACCTTCACTAGGATTGTGAAAAAGGATTGAAGGTTCTCTGCCATCACCAAGAGGGTGAGAAAGATTTTAAAGATTCTATTTCATCACTAGGAGGGTGAGAAAGATTTCAAAGGTTTGCTATCATCACCAGAAGCGCGACATAACTTTGGGTTCTCTGCTCCACCGTGTTTAGTGAAAGTGATTTGTAAAGGAGAATGAACGAAGATTAGCAAACCGTGTTTAGTGGAAGTGATTTATAAGGATGTTGAGTTTGGGTGAGAAAAATTATACTTGAATTGTTATCGATTATTGTTTTGATTATTAGAAATGAACGAAGATGTACATTTTTATATTTACTATCATCTGATGATCTTAGAAGACTCTGTATTGTGAATATTGAAAAAAAAAACAGAAGGAATTCATTCCAACAAATATTTTGGGTTGTGAGAGGTAGAGCAACATTTGTCCTAACAGTAGTAGAGGAGGAAGAAAGCTCGTTAGCTAGATGTTTCAACGAAGTAGCAAGTTCTCAGATATTCCCATTGGCATTCATCTCTTCAATCTTTAGTTTGTGTTTCTTCTATATATATATCTATATAACCGAGGAACCAAATGTAGATCCAAAAAACTAGAAAATCAGAATCAAGATAAGTAAATTTGGTTAAAGCTAAATCAATCCAAGTTAGCTTAATATATTTGATCTCATACTTACAGGCCTACAAATGAACTTATCCCAAATAAGTGACTACGATCAAAGAATTGGTTCCGATCAATGAATAAAGTGTCTACTCCAATGACAACTAACTATAAAATATGCTTTGACAACTATTCAAAGAGAGACAACTTTTTAAAGCAAATTATTGACCAGCTACTTGACAATTTGATTATCAATATACTCAATATGAAAGAGCATAATTCATGAACAATTCGAATTTTAACAGGCTTGTGGGTTGATTGTTGTGATCGTTCAGAATTTGGAGGGCGGGGGACTAAAAAATCTGATGGCAAGTGGCATTCATACTTGAATATGTGGATTAGAAAACTCATTCAAGTTTATGTCAGATATTTATTTATTTGTTCTATGCATAATCCGCTAGAGGTTTGGCGCTATTGAAAGAAAAGAGAAGGGGTATTTTTAATCAATATTGTGTTTTTTTTTTTAAATAAAGGGAATTGCATTCATTGGCCAAGTAACAATGACATAAAAAAAAAGTTAAAAAAAAAATTATTAAAATGCTCCGCCGGTCTGTAGGAGAATAGAATTATTTTAATTTATATAGCATAATAAAAAAACTGTCATATAACATTGCCCTGATCACAATGATGACCAATGTGATTGCTCAGCTTATTAAAGCGACATAGACAATTCACCAATTCACTCAGCCAATACTATAATAAGCTTCAATAGCCACTACAACTAGCTCAACAAAAATTAAAAAGCCCTAGGAGTGCCAAATGCTTACTCCCAAAAAAAAACTGAGGTAAATCAATCAGTGTTGAAGAAATATAACGGTTCAAATGATATCGGTAGACTTATTTATTCAAATTAATGATTAAAATTTTTAAAATGTTGTAGATCATTCTATGAATAACCTGCAAGCATAGGTTAGAGATAAACCAGGGAAGAAGAAGAGAGAGCAGAGGAGCTTGAAACTTCAACTCATTCCATTAATTTCTTTTACAGCTACAGTAATATTTATATAAGAAGAGTAGAGAGTGAAGTATAATTTCCGTTAGGATTTGTTATCCTATGATCAGAATGTCAGGGAATGAGTGGCATGCTTCGGTCAGGTGCCAGGCGGAGTGGCCGCATGGACTTGGTTGTTAACAGCCCCCCGCAAACTGACTGTAGTTGGGAACGATAGTGAGTTTGGAGCATAGCATTTGAAAACGGGTGACTGAGAGTGGCTTAGTGAGGATGTCAGCCGGCTGATCGGAGGAGTGATGTGCTCGATGCAGATTTCCTTGTTCCGAATGTGGTTGCCGATGAAGTGGTAGTCGATCTCTATATGCTTGGTATGCGCATGGAAGACTGGATTCTTCGCGAGTTCCATGGTAGAGATGTTGTCACATAACACCTTGGTTGGAGAGGATTGCTCGGCTTTGAAGTCTACCAGGAGGCGTCAAAGCCATAATACGTCAGAGGTGGTCGCGGCTAGTGCACGGTATTCTGCCTCTGTAGAAGATTTGGCTTCTGTAATATGCTTTTTTAACAGACCAGGAGATGAGATTGTCCCCGAGAAAGGTGCAGAAGTTGGAGACAGATTTGCGGTTTGTTTGATCGGAGGCCCAGTCGGCGTCGACGTAGGATTGAAGGGTGAGATTACTGCGACAGAGGGGAAGACCGTAGGCGATAGTGCCTTGATTGTAGCGGAGCAAGCGTTTAAGTAATTGGATATGAGTTTGCTGAGGATCGTGCATGTGATGGCAGATCTAATTTGTTGCAAAGGCAATGTCGGGGCGGGTGATGGTTAAGTACTGCAGTGATCTGGCCAGTTGACGGTAATGGGTTGGATCGATGGTCTTGACGCTAGCATTGGCAGAAGACGATGGCTTGAGGGCCATAGGGGGAGCAGTGGCTTACAGTTGAGGAACCCACTCGAATTGAGGATGTCTTGTGCATATTGTTGTTGGTCTAGAAAGAGACCATATGCGGTGGGTGAAATGCGGATGCTAAGGAATAGAGAGAGCGGTTTTGGTTCTTTGAGAGAGAAGGCATCCTGTAGTTGCGTAAGAATTGCTTGTATGAGTTGCGGGTCGTTCCCATTGATGAGCATGTCGTCTACATAAATGAGGATGTAGATCTGAGCGGAGTCGGTCTTGAGGAGTAGAAGTGCTAGATCGGATTTGCTGAAATAGAAGCCTACATTTTGGAGTTGGGAGGTTAGTTTAGTATACCATTGCCGGGGAGATTGTTTGAGGCCGTAGATGGCCTTGTGTAGTTTGCAGACGTGTCCGGGGTATTATGGGTCGACGAAACCCTGCGGTTGAGCCATGTAAACATCCTCATGTAAGTCACCATGAAGAAAGGCGTTAGTAACGTCCAGCTGCGTAATGGGCCATGCTCGCTGAAGTGCAATAGCGAGCAGAATGCAAATAGTTGGGAGCTTAGCAACGGGACTGAAGGTCTCATGGTAGTTGATTCCTGATTGTTGCTCATAGCCTTTGGTGACTAGCCGTGCTTTGTACCGGGCAATGTGACCAGTGGAGTCTCGTTTCAGTTTGTATATCCATTTGTACCCGAGGACAGGATGCTGGGGGGGGGGGGGTGAGGAACTATGGACTAGGTGCCCTGTCGTTGGAGAGCTCGAAATTCATTGGACATGGAAGCACGCCAGTGGCTTGAGGCGGAGGCTTGATTAAAGGTAGATGGGGTGAGTTCGTCAAAGGAGGTGACTAGGAGATCGAGGATTGGTTTGGGTTTGACAATGCTGGATTTAAGGCGGGTCTACATTGGGTGCGAGTAGCATTGAGAGGTGGTGGTGGGGGTAGGTTTGATAGGAGGGGAGGGGTGTGGTGGAGCTATGGTTGGTGCTGGAGGCACAGTGGGTGGTTGGGGAGATTGTATGGGATTAGTAGGGGAATGGTTAGTGAGGTCTGTGTAGGATGGTATGTTGGGAGGTAGAGATGTGGGAAGCAGTGTGAGCGGAGAGGTGGTGGTGGTCGAAGGAGTGGGACGTGGAGCAGGGGTGGTGATTTGATAGGGAAAGGTGTTTTCATGAAAGACGACATGGCGGGAAATGAAAATTTGATTTGAGGATTTGTGAAAACACCTGTACCCTTTGTGGAGAGGTGAATAACCGATAAAGACGCATTCGAGGGATCTAGGGGAGAGCTTATTGGGTGTGCGATGCTTGAGTTGGAGGAAGCACAGACATCCGAAGCAGCGTAGATGATTGTAGGAGGGAAGAGTGCAATGTAGTAGTTGGTATGGAATGTGAAGGTTGCGAGCTTGAGTACGCAACCAGTTAAAGAGGTAATTACTGGCAAGAAGGGCGTCTGCCCAGAAATTATGTGGGAGGTTAGCGGTGAGGAGCAGGGTGCGGGTGGTTTCGAGAAGATGGTGGTGCTTCCTCTCGGCCAAATCGTTTTGCTCTGGGGTGTGGGGATAGCTGAATTGATGAAGGACGCCGTTCGTTGTGAGAAAGTGAGTGAACTGGGCATTGGTGTACTCGTCACCGCCGTCGGAGCGGAGAGTTTTTATAGTTGTATTGAATTGGTTTTTAATTAGATTGTATAATTGTTGAAACTTAGAGAGTGATTCAGATTTGGAGGTCATGAGAAATAACCAGCAAAAACGAGTATAGTCATCAATAAATACTATGTAATACTTGTATTCATTAATTGAGCTAACTGGTGCCGGACCCCATACATCCGAGTGGATGAGTGCGAAGGGGGCGGTTACAGGTTGCAGCGATGCCAGTAATGCGCGGCAATGTGACTCTATTTGTTGCAGATCTGCCAGGTCGGGCGAGGAGCTGATGGTGGGGAGGTGTTGGTATAGCTTCGAGAGGGTGACCCCTAGCCTCTGGAGGGGCAATTTGGCGGAGAGAAGCTGCCTCGGCTGCGAGCAGGATGAGAGTTGCTGTAGATGGCGGAGTTGTCTTTAGAGATGGCCGAGTCCTTGAGGAGTTGGTTCTGAATATTGACCTCCTCACTGCAGAGAAGGGAGTAGCGGACTTCCAGGCTAAGGGATGTCTGGCACGTTCGAATAGACGTGCATAAAGAATTGTATGCCGCCGGCAAGCCGTTCAGATTTTATTCATTAAATCTTGTTTAAAACCTTAAATAAGAAAAAAAAACCCCTCAAAAATAAAATTATACACCTCATTATATTACAAACATCTTGGATAGAACACTACCATTTAACTTTTATGATAAGTTTGCTCTTTTTGGTATTTATTATTTATTTATTATGCATGGTTAGGAGAATAGATGTATTAAATTAGGCTTACGTTAAGAAAGCTAAAGGTAGAACAAAATAGAAGGTTAGAAAGCATTAGAAATGACATTTTTTATTAGATTTTAATGATAATTTTAGTTAGGACATAATGGGGAAAAATGATTCATATTCTTGACTCCACATAGTGGGATATATGCTATGATGATGTTCCTGTTGATATTTTGATATGAATGGTTGTGTGCATTCTTTCACATACGTGACTGTAAATGAATGGTTAAACAAAATATATATACCTTTTTTTGTAGTAATATATTTTTTTAGGGAATATAAATTTTATTTCACTAGAAAAGTGGTTATAAAGTTCTTAGATGGATAAACAACTCACTAAATGCTCAAAGAGATATAATCAAAATGAAAAAGAAAGCCTAATGAGTCAATGATATCTAACTAGTTACAAGAAAAAAATATATATATTAAAAGGTAGTCCATGAGCCAAACCCAAAAACTCCGGAAGGAGCAACAACAGAGCTAAAGCTCGAATAATCATTAAGCCATTCAAGATCAAATAAACCCATCCTGCAAAATATCATAGCAGACAACAACAAAAACCAGAAAAGGTTCTAAAAACAAACCTCAAGAGACAACAATTGAAGAGGAAAATGAGTGAAAGTTCAAGGGAGGGTGTTAAACCTCATTGAAATGCCCAAGAGACTTAAAGAAGAGGGTGATTAGTATTTTTAATATATTTTTTTAAAAAAAATCTTAAAAACTTGATTTCCAAATTCAAAACATCAAATTTAAATAAAAATCTAACAATGTTGAATCTAGTCAATGTACTAATTTTTATTTGTTTATTATAGAGAACTTTAGAGATGAACTTGAAAAAAATAAATTTGTTTTGTATTGAATTAATCCAAACAATCACAACGTTCACAGTATGGATTTGCTAGAAAATAAATTTTAAAAATTAAATGCGTAAATAAAAACACAACAAACACATCAAATTTTATAGTGGTTGATCGTATAATGGTATACGTCCACTCCCTAGAGTTCTCCTTTATGGGTATTGTATTAAACTCTTGGTGATGCTCCTTTATCCCCCATATCAAGGCAGAGAAGGCCTTACAAGAATCACTTCCATCAATCTAGTGCGGCGAAGTACCAAAAACCTTTTCAACTTCCCTCTTGGTGAGGTAGAGAACCTTATATTTTTTTCACTATCCTAGCTAATGTAAAGTATCTTGCAATCCTTTTTACCCTCCTGGTAAAGGCAGAGAAACAACCGATCTTCAGCCTTGAAGTCTTTCTCCCTAAAGCGACACCGAGAAATTAACAAAGCCACTAAACGAATCAAGTTGTGCAAGCCTTCTAGGAGCAATCATGTGGAATTCCCTCACACTCCTCCCTCTCACGCAACCTCACCTTCTCCATCTCTAATGCTCTAAGATCTCTCTCATAATCTCTTCAACAGCTAATGATTTCTTAAGAGACTAAAAATAAATATTTTATATGAGGCTAAATAAAAAAACCTAAAATAAAAAATTTGCCTACTCTGTTCATATAATATGATTGGCGATCGTATAATATGAATTATTAAAAAAATTAGAGTTTGATCAGTACAATGGAAAAGTCTAAGGAGGAACTGTTTAAGTTTTTTATATTGTTTGTATAGTACAATCTATAGATCATATGATATGATTAGTTTAATTTTCTTAAGATCATACAGGATGATCTTTGGGATGATCGAATTCATCTCAGTTAAATAAATGTTTAATATATACGACCATTCGCATTGTATGATATAGATCGTACTGTACGAGTGACATAGATGAAATTTGACCATTCTAGATATCATACCTGACGAAATCTTGATTAACTAATCATATAGTACGATGTTGATCATACTAGATGAACCCTTGATGTTTAAACTAAACTTGTAATATAATGTAAATTATATTAAATATTGACAGAGATGATTTCTAAATATCCTGATGATCATCCTGTATGAATAGAAGGAAATTAAACTTATAATACCATATGAATATCTGATCGTATTATACAATAAGTACAAAAAAATTGAATAGTTCATCTAAATGATTGTTCAATTGTACTAGACAAACACCTATTTTGAACTAATTATATTATACGAACCCATATCATTATCTAGAAGGAACTTTGAGGGATAATTCTTAAGAGAGCTCTTAGGCTTAGAGAGGGAGAGGTGAGGTTATGCATGAGGGAGGAGTGTGAGGGGTTTTCACAAAGTTGGTCAGGCAAGATTGCACCTTACTTCCTCTAGTGGCTTTAGTGAGTTCTTGGAGTTGCTATTGCGAGAGAAGCTTCAAGGTCAAGGGTTGTGGGTTCTTTACCTTCACTAGGAGTGTGAAAAAGGATTGAAGGTTCTCTGCCATCACCAAGAGGGTGAGAAAGATTTTAAAGGTTCTATTTCATCACTAGGAGGGTGAGAAAGATTTCAAAGGCTTGGCATTCATCTCTTTAATCTTTAGTTTGTGTTTCTTCTATATATATATCTATATAACCGAGGAACCAAATGTAGATCCAAAAAACTAGAAAATCAGAATCAAGATAAGTAAATTTGGTTAAAGCTAAATCAATCCAAGTTAGCTTAATATATTTGATCTCATACTTACAGGCCTACAAATGAACTTATCCCAAATAAGTGACTATGATCAAAGAATTGGTCCCGATCAATGAATAAAGTGTCTACTCCAATGATAACTAACTATAAAATATGCTTTGACAACTATTCAAAGAGAGACAACTTTTTAAAGCAAATTATTGACCAGCTACTTGACAATTTGATTATCAATATACTCAATATGAAAGAGCATAATTCATGAACAATTCGAATTTTAACAGGCTTGTGGGTTGATTGTTGTGATCGTTCAGAATTTGGAGGGCGGGGGACTAAAAAATCTGATGGCAAGTGGCATTCATACTTGAATATGTGGATTAGAAAACTCATTCAAGTTTATGTCAGATATTTATTTATTTGTTCTATGCAGAATCCGCTAGCAGTTTGGCGCTATTGAAAGAAAAGAGAAGGGGTATTTTTAATCAATATTGTGTTTTTTTTTTAAATAAAGGGAATTGCATTCATTGGCCAAGTAACAGTGACATAAAAAAAAGTAAAAAAAAAAAATTATTAAAATGCTCCGCCGGTCTATAGGAGACTAGAATTATTTTAATTTATATATCATAATAAAAAAAACTGTCATATAACAACATATTGCCCTGATCACAATGACGACGAATGTGATTGCTCAGCTTATTAAAGCGACATAGACAATTCACCAATTCACTCAGCCAATACTATAATAAGCTTCAATAGCCAAGACAACTAGCTCAACAAATTAAAAAGTCCTAGGAGTGCCAAATGCTTACTCCCAAAAAAACTCAGGTAAATCAATCAGTATTGAAGAAATATAACGGTTCAAATGATATCGGTAGACTTATTTATTCAAACTAATGAGTAAAATTTTTAAAATGTTGCAGATCATTCTGACTAATGGAGGGATGATAGACCGAGAAATTTGATCAATTACTTAAAATGCATCATCCTATATTTAATGGGATAGTAGGAACAATCGAATTAGATGTATGGTTTCATTATATTTAATGGTATATTATGTCTTTGAAGAGTAAAAGGTGAATATGAATGAATTTCAACTACAAGTAAGTGTTGATGGCTAGCTGGTAGGAGAGCCATGGACATAATTATTTTGGAGCAGATATAATAATTCCTCAAGCATAATTTAAAAGACCTTCCCTAGAGAAATATTTCGCCACGGCAGATATAATAATTCCCTAAGCATGTTTGTGACACTCATTGTATTTCAACTAGCAGAGTTTGATACAATATTGAGAATGGAGTAGTTATATAAACATCATGCCGCAATATATTATCATAAGGGAAGAGTAAACATTCATATACTAGGTGCGACAAGACAACATTTAGTTTTAACGGTATCAGAGGAGTATTATCATATTTTTATGAATAATTAAATTCCTTAAGCTGATATTTCATTGTTATGTTAGGTAACTTGCTCACATGGTGGATACCTACATGAGGCATCAATTTAAAATGTGTTCTAATAGTCCATGACTTTGCTTATGTGTTTCCTAATGATTTTTCTCGATCGCTTACCCCCTGATCACAAGAACGAATTCTAATAGTCCATGACTTTGCTTATGTGTTTCCTAATGTCCTAATGATTTTTCTACTCGCTTCTTGCAAGAACTATCTCCAAGTTTGTTAAATTGGTCAAAGTGTTCGTTGAACAATTTGTTGCCAATCGAAGGATGGTTAAAGATTCTTCCCACCTCTCAAGAATTTGATAGAATGAAAATGAGTCCCTCAAAGAATACTTTCAAAGATTTTCAATGGAGGCTCGACAAATTCCAAGGGTGGATCCTGAACTACTGAGAAGAGTTTTTCTTGGAGGACTTCGTCCTGGTCCCTTTTACTCGGCACTTATGTGAGACACGGTTCATTCATATGCTAACTTGATCCATCGTGTGGAGGCAAAAATATTAGCAGATGAAGCTATCAATGCCCATAAGAAGCAATTTGACCAACATTCCGGAAAGCGCAAAAATGCTCCTATGATGGATAATTCATTCTCACAGCAAAAGACACAATGGAAGAATAGCCGTCCTCCTAGACCTCAATTGCCACGATAGGAGTTTCGACAAGAAGAAGAGTATACACCTCTTAATGTATCTCGAACCAATGTACTGATGGCCATTCGAGACCAAGAAAATATTAAGTGTCCTAATCCTTTGAAGCCAAATATAAGAAATCAAGATCGATACTGTTATTTCCATCGTAGTCGTGGGCACACTACTAAAGCTTGCAAGTAACTCAAGGATAATATTGAGAGGCTGATCAGACAAGGATATCTCAAGCAATTCATCCAAAACTCACTTGTTCGGGATGAAGCTAGTTCTACTGGGGGCAAGAACAACAACATGAAAGACAACCGTTGAATAATATTCAAAAGGTTGATGAGATTAAATGATCGTGCACTTTGTGCATTTTTGTTAGTAATAGTACTTGTCTTATCGTGTCTCTTTTATGTCAACTAGGGTGTCATCTCTAGTGTTTTTTTCTAAGTTAAATATTGTGTTGTCCCTGTATGTATATCTTATGTGTTAAGTATAATTTAATTTGT
The DNA here is from genome assembly GCA_022539455.1 of Dendrobium nobile. NCBI lineage: Eukaryota > Viridiplantae > Streptophyta > Magnoliopsida > Asparagales > Orchidaceae > Dendrobium > Dendrobium nobile. Next base: position 31,977,755 of record CM039729.1, read on the forward strand.
ATATCCCTAAGTCATACTAGGGAGGACTTATTATATTACTTAATATAGTCCAGTTCATTCTAATATTGCCCCATTCTTTAAAAAAAAAGAATTAAAAAATAATAATAATAAATATAGATGGATTTAATCTAATTATCCTTGTTTCTAGAAATATACAATCTTTATTCTGTCTCAATCACTGGATGATCAATCCTTGGTGAATTCTCTCGACCTCTTCCACATAGGTTAATGTTATCGAGCAGGGCTCTGACATACAATCTCGGATAGGTCTTACATCCTTGGTGGATTCTCTCGACCTCTTCTACACAGGTTAACGTCATTGACCAGGGCTCTGACATACAACCTCGGATAGGTCTTACATCCTTGGTGGATTCTCTCGACCTCTTCCATACAGGTTACCGTCATCGAGCAAATGCTATGACATACAACCTCAGATGGGTTATATACCTTTGACGAATTCTACACTCTATTGCCCGTCGCCGAATTTTTTTGTCGTATTTCTACCTGGCCACCAAGTGTCGCCGGTCTTTTGCTCGATCTCCAAGTGACAACGGCCTTCTACCCGGCCTCCAAGTGACGCCGGTCTGTTGCCCGATCTCTAAGTGATGTCGGCCTTCTACCCGGCCTCCAAGTGATGTCGGCCTTCTGCCTGGCCTCCGTGTGACACTGGCCTTGCACCTAACTTCGGAGTGACGATGGCCTTCTACCCGGCCTCCAAGTGACGCCGGTCTTTTGCCCGATCTCTAAGTGATGTCGGCCTTCTACCCGGCCTCCAAGTGATGTCGGCCTTCTGCCTGGCCTCCGTGTGACACTGGCCTTGCACCTGACTTCGGAGTGACGATGGCCTTCTACCCGGCCTCCAAGTGACGCCGGTCTTTTGCCCAATCTCTAAGTGATGTCGGCCTTCTACCCGGCCTCCAAGTGATGTCAGCCTTCTGCCTAGCCTCCGTGTGACGCCGTTCTTGCACCTGACGCCCAGAGTTTTGCTGGAGTATCGTCCTCCTACTACGGTCCTTCTGAACTCCCTCGCAAGACAACGGTCTTTCTAACCCCGGTCTCCTACCGACTACAGCCCTTCCAACTTCTGTCGCCTACTACGGTCTTTCCGACCTTTGTTCTATCGACTATAGTCCTGCCAACCAAACAAATATGTCTATATTGATGTGCTCTATATGATGTATATTTGTGACATCAAGTCAAGACCTTCTCCTAAGGAAGGGCCTCATTTGTAATCAACTGTAAATACTAGTGGATTCATTCAAACTGGGCCAGGCCCCATGGTTTTTCCCCTTTTTTAGGGGTTTCCACGTAAAAACTCTGATATCTCTTATGAATACTACACCCTCTATTTTTCTGCCTGTGTTCTGGATCTTCGTACAATGCTATGACATTACATTTTATATTTCTCTACCGCCGTGAATATTCCAGGACGCAACAATTTTATTTTAACTTTAGGGTTAATATAAAAAATTAACACATATCTACACATGTGAGGGTTTCGAAACTCTTAGGTGTCTATTTTGCAAACAATTATTACTTCCTCTGACCTGACGTAGAGGTATGTTCGGCCGCCAATAACAGGTCGCCACGTGCTCTTACTCTTTACTGCGCGGCCCGACGACTTGACCCGGAGCGGAACTCGGGAATGCTATGTTCGCGATTTTCTCGGTATTGCTCGGTATTGCTATGAAAAAACAAGAAATACCGCTCTGTGAAGACCAAAACTATACAAATACCGAGTTGTACCGAGTTTTTCTACAACTCGGTACAACTCGGTACAACTCGGTACAACTCGGTATTTGCTCAGGATTTGCTCGGTATTGCTTGGGATTTGCTCGGTATTGCTAGGTATTTGCTCGGTATTGCTAGAAAAAACTTGGTACAACTCAGTATTTGCTCAGGATTTGCTCGGTATTGCTAGGGATTTGCTCGGTATTGCTAGGTATTTGCTCGGTATTGCTAGAAAAAACTAGGTACAACTCGGTACAACTCAGTATTTGCTCAGGATTTGCTCGGTATTGCTAGAAAAAACTCGGTACAACTCAATATTTGCTAGGGATTTGCACGGTATTGCTAGGGATTTGCTCGGTATTGCTAGGTATTTGCTCGGTATTGCTAGAAAAAACTAGGTACAACTCGGTACAACTCAGTATTTGCTCAGGATTTGCTCGGTATTGCTAGGGATTTGCTCGATATTGCTAGAAAAAACTAGGTACAACTCGGTACAACTCAGTATTTGCTCAGGATTTGCTCGGTATTTCTAGGGATTTGCTCGATATTGCTAGGTATTTGCTCGGTATTGCTAGAAAAAAGTAGGTACAACTCGGTATTTGCTAGGTATTTGAAATATATCCAAAAGGTGATGAGATGTTGTTCGGCTCGTCAAGGATTTAAAAAAACGCACGGGCGAGAACCCAAAAACAGCGGGTCGGGTCGGCAACTTTTTCTTCATGCTACGTGGCTCTAAAATATTGGTGGCCGAATGTAGAGGAGCGTACGTTCACCGGACCAAATAAAAGTTTTTTTCCTATTTTGCAAACTGATGTCACTAAAACTTTCTAAAAAAGATAGGCTATTTTATAAATATTGTTTTTTTATAATTTTATAATTCTGAATTTGTTCCTTAAAATAATGCTCGAGTGGGCGGACAAAGATAGTTAGACCTGCTGCAAAGTCTTCTTCATATTTGCTCCACATGCCTGCATTTCCATGTACGTACTTCTCTCTTGACGAGTCATTGCTTTTGTAGTTGTTTTTCTTTTACTAGAATGTGCTATATATCTTCTTCTTTTTTCTAAGTCATGGGGAGTTTGAAAATTTTTTAACCAGTTGGTTATAAATATTCTCGCCAATATTTTTTCATCTTTGATTTTTTCTTGTCTTAGCGATAGAGACTAGTTATTTTATTTTTTATTTTTTATTTTTTTTAATCTTGAATGAACAATGGGAGGTTTTACTCTTCAAAATGGGTAGCCTAGACCTACCACCATTTTGGTGATGGAGGTCAACCCTTATTTATCTTTGTTTTCCTTTTCTTTTGGAATAAAATATGATCTAGTAATTCACTACTTAATTAATCTAAATTTTACAAAATTTATCAAATATTCTACGTAAATATAAAAAAAAATCATGTGAACTCCTAATAATCAGTAGCAATAGAGAAAAATAAAGGAAACTGATAATATGTATATCTTATGTAATTCTGAACTTATTTTGTTTTGATTTTGAAAGGTAAGATTGTTATTTTGTGCTCATGATCTTTCTTGTTATATATAAGAAATAGTGTTCCCTAATAATTTTTCTTGAGTTTAAGTTGGCATTTAGTGATTTCTTTTTGTTGAAATATTCATAAAACTCAACGTTCTCAGTTTAAGTTGTAATTCAGCTCAATACTCATAGTTATGGAAAATGATGAGGATAGTATGCCATAAATTAATATCTTCAAAGGGTAATATATTTTTGAAGAGGTTTATGTATCAGGAGTTTCATTCTTTTTAGTATGTGTTTTTTATACATAAAAGCGTGTTTTGAAGAAGGTTTATTCTTATAATACAAGGAAAATCTGATTTTGTGTATCTTAATGCATCTATTTCAATAAATATGCTTCTTGTTGTTGGGAATCTCTATGATTTGTAATATTTCTATATGTGGCAGTTGGCTAACCAACTTATCTAGCTTTAGGGTGAACGATCAGGTTTCAGGTTTTTTTTTAAAAAAATCTGGACATTTGTGGCGGTTATAACCGCCACAAAGTCCCAGAAAACCGCCGCAGAATTGAAAACCTGACGATTTCGCTCATACTTGCCGCGGTTATAACCGGCACAATTCTGGACATTTACAGCGGTTATAACACATGCAAAATATGCGATCCGTAAATATCTTCCCCGCCGGTCCTAAAACCGCTGCTGAATGCCCTTGCAGCGCATTATAAATACAGCGATTATGTAGCGGTTCTACAACCGCTGCAATAAAAAACGTGGCGGTTATAACCGCCGGGAAAAGTTAAAAAATGTGCTGCGAAAACCCAATTTTTTGGTAGTGGTGATCTTCGGATTAGTGAGCCTGCTTTATTGATTTTCTAAGCTTAATTAACATATAAATCAAATACTTCATAGAAAATTGAAAACATCTCCAAATGATCTAATCTTGGGGCTTCCCTCGGCTTCTTTGGCTAATTTCAATAGATTTGGTGTTCATTTGGTTAGATAATGAAGTCAAGGTCATTAACTAATATAAAAAAAATTTAAATGTTTAAATTAAATTAAAAAGCATTCAATTTTTTTATGATATGTTCCTTTTGTCATACATAAACTCTAGAATTTATTTTATAATTTTTAAAGACCTTTAAGTTGATAAAGTAAATTTCTAACATTTAATAATAAAATATTAATATATAGTTCACAATATTTTAAATGATCTCAAAATTTTATGAGATATTCCAGAGATCATCCTCGACTTTATTTCAATATAAAAAAAGAATATTTCTATCTCTCTTGCAATTAATGAGTAATTAATTAACCTAAAGATGGAAAGTTTGAAAGGCAAAAAAAAATATTAAATAAATCCTATGAACATATTAAATTATTTAAAATAATAATAAAATAATTTTTAGTCATTTTGGGCCTTCGAAATTCTTTATTGTTATTTTTTAATTCTAAGAAAATTATATAATTTATAAAAAATAATAAAAATAACAAATTATATATATAATAACCTTTTTTAATAATCGATGAAAATGAAAATAACTTTTGATTTTATTTTCACGGGCTTTAAGAATAAATCAATTCATTAAAACCAACAAAATTAAATGATCCCAAAAATGAACTTTTTTCATAAAAAATAATTAAATAACCAAAAGTCATAAAAGTCATCTTTGTAGTCTTCCAAGACAGTAAGACACTATGAAGTATAACCTCACCTCTTGAATAAAGTATACATATCATCATATTACAAACATCTTGAATGCAAAGGCAACCCTATGGTGAATTTTATTCATGCAATGTTATTTAAAACCTTAAATAAGAAACAAAATCTCAACAATAAATTTCAAATAAATATTTTAAAAATATTATTTACCTGAACTTGAAATAACTGCTAGACAAAATTGAACATTTATAAATAAAAAAAACAAAATGCCATATTAATAATAGAGTAAACAGTAACATTATCCTTTTATGATAACTCTTTTAGGATGATTACAACAACAACAACATTAACCCTTTGTCCCACTATGTGAGGTCGGCTACATGAATCCTTTTTCACCATTGTGTCCGGTTAAACATCAAATTCTCATTTAAATCTAATAAAGAAAGATCAATTCTAATATTTTCTAACAAAGTCTTTTTAGGTCTATCACTACCTTTCTTAACAAAAGTCGAATCTAATACCACAACTTTCCTAACCTGATCATCGAAAGGCCTCCGTTTAATGTGACCAAACCATCTAAGGCGATCTCTCTAATCTTATCTTCCACTGGAGCTACTCCAACCATTTCACGTATATGCTCATTTTGTATCCTATCTCTAAGGGTCATGCCACTCATCCACCTAAGTATCCTCATCTCTGCAACACTTAACTTAGTATTATGCTTCTCTTTTAATGGCCAATATTCGATACCATAAAGTATTGCACGTCTCACCACCATCTTATAGAATTTTTCCTTAAGTTTGAGGCGGGCTTTTCTATCACACAATAAGCCCAATGCATTCCTCCACTTTAACCATCCAACTTGAATTCTGCTTATAATACCCCCATCTATTTCACCCTCACTCTGAACAATAAAACCAAGATATCTAAAACGTGTATTCTTATTAATGATTTGATCGCCCAAAGTCACAATCCCCTCACTAGGTCTATTGCTACTAAAATTACACTCCATATATTCAGTTTTAGATCTACTCAAGCGAAAGCCTTTAAACTCTAAGGTTGAACTCCATAATTCATGTTTACCTTCAACTTCCTTTTTAGTCTTACCAATAAGAAGAATACCATCAGCAAAAAGCATACACCAAGGTACATCCTCTTGCAAATGTCTCATGAGACCATTGCAAAAAGATATGGACTTAAGGCTGATCCTTGATGTAATCCAACCGAAATAGAAAATACTTGGTCAAAGCACCTTGTATTTGAACACAAGTAATAGCTCTTGCATACGTATCTTTAATGATTTGAATATTAGCATTATTAACTCCTTTCCTTTCAAGAACTCTCCATAGAACTTCTCTTGGAACTTTATCATATGCTTTCTCTAAATCAATAAATATCATATGTAGATCCTCCTTATTCTCTCTATATTTCTCCATCATACCTGTCAATAAATATATGGCATCCATAGTAGACCTACCCGTCATGAATCCAAATTAATTTTAAGAAACATTAGTGTCACGCTACAACCTACGCTCCATAACTCGCTCCCAAAGTTTTAAAGTATGATACATTAACTTAATTTCTCTATAATTTGCACACTCATGTGCTTCACCTTTATTCTTAAAAATAGGAATTAACACACTCATTCTCCACTGATCTGACATCTTTTTAGTCTTTAAAATAGTATTAAAAAGTTTAGTAAGCAAAAAAATTCCTTCATCTCCTAAGCATTTCCACATCTCTATTGGATATCTTCAAGTTCAACAGCTTTTCCACACTTCATTTTCTTCAAAGCATCTCTAACTTCAGTTTTACTGATACGCTGATAAAAATATAAATCTTTATTTTCATTTAGGGTGTTAAAGTCACTAAAGTCAATCGCATTTTCACATTCTTCATTAAAAAGTTTAGCAAATATCTCATCTACCTTTATTGAATATCATCTTCTAAGAAAAATACTTTTTGATATTCATCCTTAATACACTTCGCTTGAACTAAATCCTTCCTACTCCTATCTCTTTGTTTGGCTAATTTATACATATATCTTTCTCCTTCCTTAGTATCTAATTTATTATATAAATCATTAAAAGCTAAGCTCTTTACATCGAAAATAGCTTTCTTAGATTCCTTATGAGACTTTTAATAGCTTTCCCAATAATCTTTTTGGATGATTATTTGATATTTATTTATGATGTCTGGTTAGGAGAATAGCTATATTAGATTTGGCTTTTGTTAAGAAAGGTAAAAGTAGATCAAAAAAGAAGTGGTTAGAAAGTACTAGAAATGACATTTTTTTAGATTTTAATGAGAATTTTACTGAGGACATAATGGAGAAAAATGTTTCATGTTGTTGACCCCACATAGTGGAATAAAGGCTTTATGAAGATGTTGTTACTTTTGTTGATTTTTTGATTTGAACTGCTGTGTGTATTCTTTAACTTAAGTGACTGTGAATGAATGGTTGAATGATATATATACATACATTTTTGCAGTAATATATTTTTTTAGTGAATATAAATTTTATATTATCAAAATAAGGTTACAAAGTTCTTAAATAGATAAAAAACTCACTAAATTCTCAAAGAGATACAATAAAAATGAAAAAGAAAACATAAAGAGTCAAAGATCTCTAATTAGATAGAAGAAAAAAAAATAGTAAAAGGCTGATCAGGAGCCAAACTCAAAAACTCCAGAAGGAGAAGCAATAGAGCTAAAGCTCAAATAATCATTAAGTTCATTCATGATCCAATAAATCCATCAAGCAAAATATTAAAACAAACAACAACAAAAACTAGAAAAGATTCTGAAAACAAACCTCAAGAGACAACGATCAAAGAGGGAACTGTGCAAAAGTTCAAGGGAGGTCATGACACACCAAGAGGGGGTGAATTGGTGTTTTTAATTTTTTTTAATAATTCTTGAAAACTTGATTACCAAATTAAAAACTTCAAATTTAAAAAGAAACTAACAATGCAAAAGCTAGTCAATATACCTAATGTTTATGTTTAGTTCAGGAGTGTAGAATTAGGTTTTTAGAGATGCAAATGTCCCTAGTGTTGTCACAGATGATAAGAATGATGCCTACAAATAATCCATGATCTAGGATCTATTGCTTCAGCCATAAGACTTGAGCAATATAGCTTTCTATAGTTATATAGTATTTCTCAGTGGTTGATAAAGCCACTAAATTTTGCTTTCTTTTGGACTAAGAGACTAATGATTTTCCTATGAATTGACAGGCTCCCGATGCGCTTTTTCTATCTACCCTACATCCAACAAAGTCAGAGTATGAATATCCTATAATTTGAAAGGAAGAGTTATGTCGAGCATACATGATACCTAAGTTTTGGATGCCTGGAAGGTATCTAAGAATTCTTTTAACTATAGTAATATGAGATTCCTTGGGGTCAACTTAAAATCTAGCACATAGAGATACACTAAATATTATATTAGGTCTGCTAGTAGTCAAATAAAGAACTTGTTCTTTTATTCCCCTATACTTCATCAGAAATATTTATTTTCCATTTAAATCTTTGTCAATTGAATGGTAGAGCTAATGAGTATATTTATTGCCTTTGCATTCTTCATCTCATATATATTTATTTAAAATATCCTTGATATATTTAATTTTACAAAGTAAAGTCCCATCATATGTTTGTTTCACAGTAAATACAAGAAAATATGTAAGCTTTCCCATCATGTTGATCTCAAATTTCTCACTCATAATTTTTAAATATTCATCACAATTTTTTTTTTATCTATTGATCCAAAAAGTATATCATCAATATAAATTTGAATAACAAGTAAATTATTTACTATTTTCTTTTGTAAAAGAGTGGTACCTACATTACACTTAACCAAATATCTATCTAGGAGAAATTTGCTAAGCCTCTTATACCAAACTTTAGGAGCTTTCTTCAATGTATATAATTCCTTTTTCAATTTATAAACATGATTGGAAAAAGTTGAGTTTTTAAATCCATGAGGTTATTCTTTATATACATCTTCTTTGATAACCCCATTTAGAAATTAAGGCACTCTTTATATCCATTTGATATAGCATGAAGCCTCTAAATCAAGTAAAGGCTAATAACACTATAATGACTTTTAACATAGTTATAGGGGCAAAGGTCTCTTCAAAATCAATATATTCTATTTGACTATACCCCTTAGCTACTAATCAAGCCTTATTCTTAATCACAACTCCAGAGTCATTCATCTTAATCTTGAACACCCACTTGATTCCTACAACACTCTGGACCTTAGGTTTACTAACTAATTCCCAAACATCATTCCTTTTGAATTGATTTAATTATTTTTGCATAGCTAGGAATAATAATTCATCAAAAAGTATTTGATCTATATTAATAAGTTCTACTATTGAGATGAATACATAATGACTAACCACTTTCTTAAGTCCATGCCTTTTGACCTTAGGTTTACACTGATCCAGATACTTTTAAAAAATAATTTCATTCAAGATTCATGAAAAAACAAAAATAAATAATAAAATGAAATAAAAATCAAACAGAAAATAAAAAATCAAACATAAAATCAAGCACAAAGTGGAGAAAAAATAACCAAGATAAACCACAAAAATAAAGAACAAAACACAATCATAAACCCAAAAGAAATATACTACAATTTCAATTTAAAGAATTACAATTATCAAGTATGAATAACAATAACTCCCAATCTAGTTATTGAAGTATGAAAAGTCTTAAAAGCTAGTTATTTTGTAAAAATGTCTGCAAGTTGATTTTCAGTTGTTACATGATGTAGCTCAATTTCTCCTTTGGTAACATGGTCTCTAATTAAGTGATGCCTTATGTATATATGCTTGGTCCTAGAGAATTGAATTGGATTGTTTGAGACATAAACAAAATCTGTATTATTACAAAAAAATTGAATAGTATCAATTAAAAAACCTAAATCCACTAGTTATTATTTTAACCATAGAACTTGTGCCCATAACTTTTTAAAGCTAAATATTTTGCTTCAGAAGTAGAAAGAGCTACAAAATTCTATTTTTAACTAGACTAAGAGACTAAGGAGTTCCCTATGAATTGATATGTTCTAGAAGTACCCTTTCTATTAATCATATACCCTATAAAATCTGAATTAGAATATCCAATGATTTCAAAAGAGATGCTATGCCTAGATACTAAATTTCTAAATTTTGGGTTCCTAAAAGATATCTTAGAATTCTTTTAACAATAATCAGGTGAGATTCGTTTGGATAAGCTAGACATCTAGCACATAGATAAACACTAAATATGATATCAGGTCTGGTTGTAGTTAAATAAAGTAATGATCCAATCTTTCTCTAAATTTCTTTTTATCAACGAATTTGCCTTTAGAATACTTATCAAACTAACTTGAAGAACTCATGAGAGCATTTATTGGTTTAGCATATCCATTTCATATTTCTTAAGAATATCTTTAATATATTTTGATTGTCTAAGGAAGGTGACATCCTCTCTCTACTTTATGCTAAAACTAATAAAGTAGCTTAAGTCTCCCATCAAACTCATTTAAAATTTCTTACTCATTATTATTGAAAAGTCATCACAAATATTTTTATCAGTGGATCCAAATATGATATCATCAACCTAAATTTGAATAATAAAAATGTCATCTCCTACCATTCTTCTGAAGACAGTGGTGTCCACACTTCCTTTGACAAAAGATTTTTTTAGTTGGAAAATGCTAAACCTTTCATATCATACCCTAGGTACCTATTTTAGTCTATATAGTTCTTTCTTCGATTTAAAAATATGATTAGGAAATTATGAATTTTTAAAACTTGGAGGTTGCTCAACATAAACATCCTCTTTTATCACCCCATTAAGAAAAAGCATTTAATATCCATTTGAAATAATTTAAATCCTTTAAAATAGGCAAAAGCTAGAAGAACCCTTATTGCTTCAAGTCTGGTTACACAGGCAAAAGTCTCCTTAAAATTAATTCTTTTTATTTGATTATACCCCTTGGCCACCAATATTGCCTTGTTTATAACCACTGCACCTGAATCATTCATCTTATTTTTGAAAAATCTTATTTTTGAAAACCCATATTGTTTCAACAATACTTTGATTTGTAGGTCTTTCCATCAATTCCCAAATATCATTTTTAGCAAATTGATGTTGTAAATTCTGATTCATGGACTATGTTTTGATGATTGGCAAACACTCTTACTTGTCTTAGACCGCCTTTTACTACTGCCTTTTCAGGAATCAAAGAACGAATGGAAAAACGAAGCCAGCTCAAGATTGGGTAGATTAGGGTTGAGTATGTCTGTAAATTTTTTTTCCTTTCTTGAGTCCATTATAATCTTTGAAGTGGTTGATGCTAAGTAACCCTACACACACACACACACTTGAGAGAGTTAGAATTTCTATTTTTGCTCTCATCGGCCACGACGATATCTACATCGTCCTCGACGATCGGGCTTAAAACAAAAAGTCTAAATAGGGGTTCTTAATTAAGGCAGCCGTCATTAGTGCATCGGCCTGGACGATACTTGTATCGGCCAAAATGATAGGCTCAAAACAGAAAGAAATAGCCGCCTTGATCAATTTAGGTAATCTGTATTTTTGGAAATCGTCCAGGATGATTTATTATCGGCCTGGACGATATTATATAATTATGTCTAAATTGATCCGGCAATCATGGGAGTAATTAAGGAAGATTAATACGATCACATCATCCTAGACGATCACAAGATTGGCCAGAATGATCTATTCAAAAATCCTTTATCGCTCTTATTGAGTCTAGTGAATAGGTTGTTAGACCTAAGTTAATGTCCCAAGGCTACCAAGAGGGGGGTGAATTGGTATATTTTAAAACTTAACCCTCTTTGAAGTTTTGTTGAACCGAAATGAAATTTTTTATTGAAATTTTTATAGAAAAGTTTTTCAACCACAGATTTTTTCTTTTAAACAAAAGAAAAATGCAGAAATAAAAAACAGTAAAATAAAAGACACAAGATTTATAGTGGTTCAGTCTAAACCTGACCTACATCCACTCCCCAGAGGCACCCTCTGAGTATTGCACTAATACCAATAGTGTCTCTCCTTTTGCACCCACAGAAAGGCGGAGAAGCCTTTACAAACACTCTTTTCACCACTACCCAGTGTGGCAGAGAACCGTCATCCTTTTACACAATCCCCAGTGTTGGCAGAGAACCGTCCGTCCTTTCACACTCTCCTAGTGTGGGCAGAGAACCCTTCGTCCTTTCACACTCTCCTAGTGTGGGCAGAGAACCCTTCGACTGTTCACACTCTCCAAGTGTCGGCAGAGAACCCTTCGTCCTTTCACACTCTCCTAGTGTGGGCAGAGAACCCTTCGGCTGTTCACACTCTCCAAGTGTCGGCAGAGAACCGGATCTCCTTGACAGATCTTCTCACAAGGAATCTAGAAGGAAGAAAGAAAAGAGTAAAGTAATCCCAATTCACAAGTAGAGATTCTTACCTTTAAACACCAAGTGAAGCCTTCACGCTCCAGTGGTAGGAATCCTCCTTTGAATGCTCTCTCACACTCTCTCCTTGACTTTTCTTTCAATAGGCACAAAGATCAAATGGCAAAAAGATAGGGTGGCAGTCAAGTTTGAACTATTTATACAAAAGACAAGAAAAACTGCCCAAAAATTGCAAGTATTCAATTCTGTACGCAGTGGATCATCCCGTAAGATCGTGGATCATCCTGGATGATTTTACTTAAATGGTCGGAAACGAACCTTATGTATATTGGTACGAATTATGTTCGTACATACTAATCGTCCCGTACGAACCAAGTTCGTCCGGTACGAAACAGTTATTATATAGGTCGGTTCACGAAATTCTTCAGGACGTAACCAACTGACGTAGGTCGGTTCAGTTCGTCCTGGGACGAATAGGTTTCGTCTGGACGAACAGAGCAAGCTTCAATACAGAGACGTTCGTCCTGGGACGAACCTTATTTTTCATCTGGACGAATGGAGCGAGCCTCAATATAGAGACGTTCGTCCTGGGACGAATCTTATTTTTCGTCTGGACGAACAGGGCACGGTGAGAATACAGAGACGTTCGTCTTGGGACGAACCATTGATTTCGTCTGGATGAATAGTAGAAAGTGAGAATCCCGAGACGTTCGTCCCGGTATGACTATTAATTTTGTCCTGGACGATTAGGACTTAGAAAAATTTTCTCTCCGCCTGTTCGATCCATTGCTCTCCTTAGGGGTAATTGACATGATCGTCCTGTACGAACTAAGTTCGTCCTGTACGATCAGTTCACAACAAAAGTTCTCCAAGTGTGTATATTGTGATTTTTCACTCAATTACAATCACTCCCTCTCATATATAAACTTATGAAAATTTGTTGAATTTGATTACAAGTCTTCAATATCTTGGAGTTGATTTTCCTGAAATATTAGTACACACTAGAGTAAGAATTAAATGTTCCAAATAGTGTTAGGAGATATATGTAAAACAATAATAATTGAAATCATCAAAATAATACAAGTTGCAAGAATGTAAAACATGCAAAATAGCAACTCTCTTAACAGCTCCTGGACGATAAATATCAGCCAGCCCAAATTTAGGGTGATGTGCTAGATGATCTGGATCGGACAGCTTAAATTTAGGGCGATGCTCTGGACGATTTTCCTCTGATTTGAACTGATCGGCCGGGACAATCGTGAGATCGGCCGAGATGATCAAGCCAATTTTCAAATTGTCCAGTTTGCATTCAGGGCGAGTCTGGCCGATCTTCTGAGATTTGTACTGATCGGCCAGGACGATTTCCATATCGTTCTGGATGATATAGTCAGCAACTTTTAATTAATGAGCTATTTTGAGCTCTTCTATTTAAGAGCTCTTGTTCAACATTTTTGAATAATCTTTGCTGCTGCCTTGACCTGAGAAGACCTTTAGGAGAGAGAGAGAGAGAGAGAGAGAGAGAGAGAGAGAGAGAGATAGGATCTTGTGAGGGGGCGCTTGTGAGGGGTTTCACAAGGGTTGCTTCAAGGATCGCTCTATTTCTTCTTTGTCTAGAGTTTCTCGTTCGTGGAAGGGTCGGTAGAGGTAAGGATTCAGCAACTGATCGTGGTTCTCTTCCAGCTTCAGGAGGAAGCAAAAGGAGTTGGGTTCTCTGCCTTGCCGGGGTGGCAAAAAGGAGGTGTCTTTGTAAGGGCTTCTCCGCCTAGCTGTGGGGGCTAAAGGAGAGTCACGTTGGTAGTGCAATACTCGGAGGGTGCCTCCGGGGAGTGGACGTAGGTCGAGTTGACCGAACCACTACAAACTTTTGTGTTCTTGTTTTTACTGCTTCCGCATTTTAATTTCCGCACTTAGTTTTCTTGTGGTGTGATTTGGTTTGTGATTTTATTTCTTTGTGAAAAGAATTTTTTTAAAATATCAATTCACCCCCCCCCCCTCTTGGTTAGCTTTGGGACTAAGTTCATAGGGCTTAACATCCCTAATGAACTTTCAAGTGGTATCAGAGCCAGGTTTCTTAAAATAAGTTTTTAAAAGCTTTTGAATTTGATCCATGACTAACTTTGGGAATCGTAATACTACTGAAGGTTATTCGATTACTCGACCTCCATTATTTGACAACTTATCTTTTGATTTCTGGAAAACCCGCATGTCAACATTTTTACAATCAACTGATTATTGTATGTGGATGCTTATCAAAGAGGGTTATTCTCGTGAAATTAATGGTGTTAAAACTGAAGTTGCTTTTACTGAATGGACTTTCGATGAAAGAGATTTAGGTCAATTGAATGCAAAATTTTTAAACTATTTTTTCTGTGCTTTGAAATCTGAGGATTACATGCGTGTTTCTACTTGTTCAACTGGTAAAGAGATTTGGGATAGGTTATGTATCACTTATGAAGGAACCAATGAAGTGAAACAATCTCATTTGAATATTCTCTTGCATGACTACGAAATTTTTCGTATGAAACCATTTGAATCTGTTTCTGACATGTATACTAGTTTTACATAGATAGTTACTTCACTGCATGGATTAGGAAGAGAACTTTCAAACTATAAAAAAGTGAACAAGATTTTGAGATGCTTGCCTTCATTATTTGATGCTAAAATCACTGCAATCACTGAATCTAATAATTTAAATACTTATTCTATTGATAACTTACTTGGCTCACTCATTGTTTACGAGCAAGGGGTGAATCAAAGAAATCTTGATGCAGGTGAGAAGAAGAAGGAGAAAATGGTGGCACTAAAGGCGCACAAATCAGATTCTGAATCTTCCGGGTTTGAAAGCGATGACTTTGCCTTAATCACAAGGCAATTCAAAAGCTTTCTAAGGAAGAAACACAAGCATCATTGGAGAAAAGGTAAGGATCATAAATATTCTAAAGGATTTTCTGATGTCGTTTATTATGAATGCAGGAAACCAAGACACGTGAGAACTGATTTCCCTACACTTAAAGATGACTCAAGCAAAGGAAAGGGTGAGGAGAAACCCAAGTACAGGAAGGACAAGAAGAAACTACAAAAAGTATTTTGGGCGGATTCTGCATCAGACTAATTGGAGACAAAACCAGAAGATGAGACATCAAAATTATGCTTGATGGCAGATGATAATCTTGATCAAGATGAGGTATGTGAACTTTCCTACGATCAACTTATTGAAGTTTCAAAAAAAATTCATGCATCATATAGGAAACTCAAGAAAACTCATGCAAGTTTAAAATTGGAATTTTTGGAATTACAAAAAGAGCATGCTATTATGACTAAAGATCATTCTACATTTGATTCAAATCATATGGCTCTACTTGATGAATTTGATGAGTTAAACAAAAATCATTGTGAATTAGTTGAAAAGCATGAGTCACTAAAAGTCACACACACCTCACTTGAATCTAATTTTAAGAAGTCTAAAGAGATGGAGAAAAGTTTGAGGATTGAGAATGAGGTCTTAAAAGGCACAAATTTGAAGATTCAAAATGAATTAGAAACATATAAGAAAACTAGGAAGACACATACTTTTGATCAAAAGCCAGAACCTAGGAAGAGGCATTATAACTCAAATCACTTAAGAAACCCTTTTCTTGGAGTTAGATGTTTTTCATGTGGCATACTGGGACACATCTCACACACTTGCACAGTTCTCCATAGCACACATTGGGTGTGGAGACCTAAGGTGCATGATCCATAGCATACCACACATGCATTGCATTCTACTTTTCATAGGAAGGGACCCAAACCTGTTTGGGTTCCTATATCTGACATTTGATAATCTTGCAAACATGCTCTCACAAAAGGCCTCGTGAGAGTATGTGGTACCTGGACCGCGAATGCTCTCGACATATGACTGGTGATGCTAATCAGTTTGTTTTACTGGAGTCCATGACTAGAGGCAAGGTTATTTTTGGAGACAACACCACCAGGAAGGTGATAGGCTCAGGTATAATTGGTAATTCCAAGAACCTTATGATTGAAAAAATTTTGCTTGTAGATGGATTGAAGCACAACTTGCTCAGCATCAGTCAACTTTGTGACAAAGGCTTCATCGTGCAATTCTTTGCAAATTCATGCATTATAAGTTTAAGTAACAACACTATTTTGCAGAGAAATCGGATCAGCAACGTCTACATGCTTGATTTAAATAATATTGAATGTGCTGCTTCGTTTTGCTTAAAAACAGTGGTTGATGATTCATGGTTGTGGCATCGGAGACTATGTCATGTAAGTATGAAAACACTTAGGAAAGTGACCCAAAAAGACCTAATTAGAGGTGTCCCCAAACTCAAGTTTTCAAAAGACCACCTTTGTGATGCCTGCCAACTAGGAAAGCAAGTCCGCTCCACCTTTCACCCCATTAAGGACATTAGCACCTCTAGACCTTTAGAAGTCCTTCACATGGATTTGTTTGGACCCATTAGCACTGCCAGCTTGGGAGGGAAAGTCTATGGTTTTGTGATTGTTGATGACTACTCAAGGTTCACTTGGACTAGATTTCTTTCACATAAAAATGAGTCTTTTGAGGAGTTTAAAACATTTTCTACTTGGATTCAGAAAAATCTAGGTTGTGAAATATTGACCATCCATAGTGATTATGGGGGAGAGTTTGAGAATGGAAAATTTGGTGATTTTTGTGAGGAAAAGGGGATTAGCCACAACTTCTTAGCTCCTAGGACCCCTCAGTAGAACGGGGTAGCTGAAAGAAAGAACCGAACCTTGGTGGAAGCCGCTAGAGCCATACTTACTGAGTATTCACTTCCAAAATACTTTTGGGCTGAAGCGGTTAACACAGCTTTTTATGTGTTGAATAGGGTGAACGTTAGAGCTAAGTTAGAAAAGACACCCTATGAGATCCGTAAGGGTAGGACACCCAATCTTTCTCACCTTCATGTCTTTGGTTGTCAGGTTTTCATTCACAACAATGAGAAGTCTCACTTGGGAAAATTTGATCCTAAATCTAATGAAGGAGTGTTCTTGGGATATTCTTGTGTTGGAAAGTCTTTTAGGGTGTTTAACAAAAGAACCTTGATGGTGGAAGAGACTACCCATGTAGTATTTGATGAGTCTGATCCTAAGAAACATGGAGTTGAGGATGATGATGATATTGGAGAGATTACTAGTGGAATAGAAAATTTGGGGAAGGAAGTAGGTCACCACAACATAGAAGGAGTAGGAGATGTCACCCAAGGAGTAGAAAATTTAGATATGGAGGAAAGGGTTGGACCTTCTCACACCTTACCTAGAGATTGGAGATACTCTACAAGTCACCCAAAGGATTTGATATTAGGAGACCCTTCTAATGGAGTTAAGACTAGACATGGACTTAGGAAGGAGGTGAACCACTCTGCCTTTATTTCAATGATTGAACCCACCAACATAAACCAAGCCCTTACTGATGAGTTTTGGATTTTAGCAATTCATGAGGAATTGAACCAATTTGTTAGAAATGAAGTTTGGGAGCTTGTAGAAAGACCTTAGGGACAAAGTGTAGTTGGGACAAAGTGGGTCATTAAGAACAAAGTGAATGATTCAGGAGTGGTGGTTAGGAACAAAGCAAGATTGGTAGCTAAAGGGTATAACCAAATAGAAGGGATAGACTTTGAGGAGACCTTTGCCCCTGTAGCTAGATTGGAAGCCATTAGAGTGCTATTAGCCTTTGCCTGTTATAAAGGATTTAAGCTTTATCAAATGGATGTCAAGAGTGCCTTTTTGAATGGGGAAATGAAAGAGGATGTGTTTGTAGAACAACCCTAAGGTTTTGAGAGTTCATAATTTCCAAATCATATTTTTAAATTAAAAAAGGTTTTGTATGGTTTAAAACAGGCACCGAGAGCATGGTATGAGAGGCTTAGCACATTTTTACTAGAAAGGGAGTTTGTTAAGGGGAGCGTAGACACCACCCTTTTTCTTAGAAAAATTGGAGATGATTTGCTCATTGTTCAGATTTATGTGGATGATATTCTCTTTGGATCTTCTAATAAAAAACTTTGTGATGAATTCTTTGAGACAATGAGTAAAGAGTTTGAGATGAGTATGATGGGAGAGTTGTCCTACTTTTTGGGGTTTAGCATAAAATAATTGGATGATGGAACCTTTCTTAATCAAATAAAATACATAAAGGACATTTTGAAGAAATATGAGATGGATAAATCTAAGCCAATTAATACTCCCATGACTTCTAGTGTTCCTTTAGATAAGGACCCAAGTGGTAAGTCTGTTGATCAGAAGAAGTATAGAGGCATGATTGGATCTTTACTCTACTTAACTGCGAGCCGACCCGACATAATGTTTAGTGTTTGCCTTTGTGCTAGATTTCAAACCGACCCTAAGGAATCCCACCTGACTGCTGTTAAGAGAATTTTTAGATATCTTCTGGGGACCCAAAGCTTAGGGATTTGGTATCCTAGACACAACACTTCTTTTGAGATTATTAGTTTTTCTGACTCTGATTTTGCAGGATGTAAGGTGGATAGAAAAAGTACTTCAGGAACTTGTCAATTCATAGGACAATCTTTGGTCTCATGGTCTAGTAGGAAGCAAAATTCTGTTGCACTTTCTACTGCTGAAGCTGAGTACATTGCTCTTGGAAGTTGTGTGGCCCAAGTCCTTTGGTTGAAACAACAGGTATTGGATTTAGGATTACCTGTAGGCACCATCTCAATCTTTTGTGACAATACTAGTGCCATATGCATCTCTAAAAATTCTATCCAACATTCAAGGACTAAGCACATTGACATTAGGCATCACTTCATTAGAGACCATGTGACTAAGGGGGACATTGAGTTACATCATGTCACAACTGAAAATCAACTGACTGATATCTTTACTAAACCACTGGCCTTCGACACTTTCAGCTCTTTAAGGACCATATTGGGTGTGATTGACATAACTGCATAATCTTCTATTTGCTTTACTTCGTTTTTTTCCTTTTTCCGTTGCTTTTCATTTTTTTGCTCTTTGTTTTTCTTTTCTCTTCTTTTAATTTTTTTAAAAACTTGGTTGCTTTTCTTTCTTAATTTTAGCTTTCAATGTCATCGCTGAAATGATATTGTATGCCTTGTCCTTACTTTTGATAATTTGTAGTCAATGTTTTACATCTCGTAATCTATTAGAATGGTAAAAATATTTTGTTGATTGTGTCTCTTTTTCTAACCTATTTTAGTGGCATAGTTTTCTTTTCTAACCAAAAATCAATTTCAAATTAAAGATTATGTAAGAAATTAAGATCGTTTCTAATCTTGCTTAAGCAAATCTTTCTTATATTTATAATGCTTAAAATCCTTTTGTCACATTAAGACTCCTCGTTACTCTTGCCATTGATTATTGATTCTGTCTTGTGATTAGTTCTTCCTTATGTTAGAGAGAGAGCTCCTATTCTCTAATATCTAGAAGATATACTCACAACTAAGATTGTTTTTAAGAGTTTTTGAAAGAGAATGAAGCTTGTAAAAATGAAAAATTTCTTTTGGCCAATGATGCCAACAAAAGATGCACAAAGAACACCAAATATATATATATACACAAAGTGTATCAAAAATCAAAAGATGCGCAAAGCGCCATTCAAATTGACAAGAGGCATAAAATGAGCCCATCAAAAGCAAGCTCTCCTCTCCTTTCAAATCCTTTTAAAACTTAGAAGTTTTCACGTATCGAAGACTTGATTTTGATTGTTTTGCGATTGTGACAAATTTACTTTGGTTCATTATTCTATAAGATATTTTTTTCTTAAACCAAGTGATGAATGGATTCTTCTTTCTCATATCCAATTGATTTTTTGAGTTAGGTCATTGATTTCAAAAGATGATTCTACCCTAAGAGAAAGTGCGAGCTAAGGGTAACCATGATCAAATATTCTACCGTTCTTTGGATTGTTGATGTTGTTAACTCATTAACTCACAAGTTTTTTAAAATCAATCATATGGAATGCAACATCATCTTTATGCCTTGATAAAAAAAAAATCTTGTGGTTTGCTTTAGTTCTTCATTCCCTCCTCCTTTTTTTGAGATGTCAAAAGGGGGAGAAGTTTAGGATGTTTTTACACTTTTAATTCCGTAGTTTACACTGTCATTTTTTTGTAGTATTTTGCCATCATCAAAAAGGGGGAGACTATTACAAATTCTGATTCATGGACTATGTTTTGATGATTGGCAAACACTCTTACTTGCCTTGGACTGCCTTTTTCTACTGACTTTTCAGGAATCAAAGAACGAATGGAAAAACGAAGCTAGCTCAAGATTGGGTAGATTAGGGTTGAGTCTGTCTGTAAATTTCTTTTTTTCCTTTCTTGAGTCCATTGTAATCTTTGAAGTGGCTGATGATAAGTAACCGTACACACACACACACTTGAGAGAGTTAGAATTTCTATTTTTACTCTCATCGGCCACGACGATATCTACGTCGTCCTGGACGATCGGGATTAAAACAGAAAGTCTAAATAGGGGTTCTTAATTAAGGCAGCCATCATTAGTGCATCGGCCTGGATGATACTTGTATCGGCCAGAATGATAGGCTCAAAACAGAAAGAAATAGCCGCCATGATCAATTTAGGTATTCTGTATTTTTTGGAAATCGTCTAGGACGATCTATTATAGGCCTGGACGATATTGTATAATTATGCCTAAATTGATCCGGCAATTATGGGAGTAATTAAGGATGATTGATACGATCACATCATCCTGGACGATCGCAGGATCGGCCAGGATGATCTATTCAAAAATCCTTTGTCGCTCCTCGACGATAAATATCGGCCAGCCCAAATTCAGGGCGATGTGCTGGACGATCTGGATCGGATAGCTTGAATTCAGGGCGATGCTCTGGACAATTTTCCTTTGATTTGAACTGATCGGCTGGGACGGTCGTGAGATCGGCCAGGACGATCAAGCCAATTTTCAAATCGTCCAATTTGCATTCAGGGCGATACTCTGGCTGATCTTCTAAGATTTGTACTAATCGGTCAGGACGATTTCCATATCGTCCTAGACGATATAGTCGGCAACTTACATTTAATGAACTATTTTGAGCTCTTCTATTTAAGAGCTCTTGTTCAACATTTTTGAATAATCTTTGCTGCTTCCTTGACCTGAGAAGACCTTGAGGAGAGAAAGAGAGAGAGAGAGAGAGAGAGAGAGAGAGAGAGAGAGAGAGAGAGAGAGAGAGAGAGAGAGAAGATCTTGTGAGGGGGAGCTTGTGAGGGGTTTCACAAAGGTTGCTTCAAGGACCGCTCTGCTTCTTCTTCGTCTAGAGTTTCTCATCCGTGGAAGGGTCGGTAGAGGTTAGGATTCAGTAACTGATCGTGGTTCTCTGCCAGCTTTAGGAGGAAGCAAAAGGAGTTGGGTTCTCTGCCTTGCCGGGGTGGCAAAAAGGAGGTGTCTTTGTAAGGGCTTCTATGCCTAGCTATGGGGGCTAAAGGAGAGTCACATTGGTAGTGCAATACTCGGAGGGTGCCTCTGGGGAGTGGACGTAGGTCGAGTTGACAGAACCACTATAAACCTTTGTGTTCTTGTTTTTACTGCTTCCGCATTTTAATTTCCGCACTTAGTTTTCTTGTGGTGTGATTTGGTTTGTGATTTTATTTCTTTGTGAAAAGAATTTTTTTAAAATATTAATTCACCCCCCCCCCTCTTGTTTAGCTTTGGGACTAAGTTCATAGGGCTTAACATCCCTAACGAACTTTCAATTGATTCAATTCTTCTTGTATAGCTAAAATCCAAAATTCATCAAAAAGTGCTTTATTCATATTAGTGGGTTTAATCATTGAAATAAAGGTTGAGTGGTTACTTCTTTGCTAAGCCCTTGCCTAGTCCTAACACTTTCACTTAGGTCTCCTAAAATAAGTTCTATAGGATAAATTTTAGGTTATTTTAATTCTCTAGGCAACTTATTTTCTATTTCAACCTTTTCTTCAAGATTTACATTTTCAAATCTTTGGGTATTCTCTTCAATATCTTCTTCTTCCAACTAGACCCTCCGTAAATATCAGATTCCTTAAAAACTACATGAGTGGTTTCCTCTACTACCAAAGTTCATTTATTTAAAACTCTATAGGATTTGCCAACACTTGAATATCCCATAAAAATCCCTCATCAAATTTAGGATCAAATTTTCCTAAAACATTTTTTCCATTATTATGAATGAACACTTTACATCCAAAAATATGTATGTGCGAGTGGTTGGGTGTTCTATCTTTAAGAAGTTCATAGGGTGTCTTATTCATCTTAGATCTAATGTTCACCATATTCAGAACATAATATGTTATACTAATAGCTTCAGCCCAAAAATATTTTGGAAGTGAATATTAGGCCAACATGGCTCTTGCGACTTCTACTAAAGTTCCATTCTTCCTTTTAACAACATCATTCTATTGAAGAGTCCTAGAGGCTAAAAAGTTGTGATCTATCTCTTACTCTTTACAGAAAACTTCAAATTTTTTATTTTCAAATTGTCCTAAGTGATCACTATAAATTGTAAGAATTTCATAACCTAGTTTCCACTAAATCCAAGTAAAAAAATTTCTAAACTCTTCAAATGATTCACTTTAATGAGATAAGAATTTAATCCAAATAAACCTTGAATAATCATAAATAATTATATACCCAAATGTTTTACCTCCTAGGCTTACAATGCTAATAGGTCCAAATATATCCATATGAAGGATTTCTAACGGTTTGCTAGTTCTAACATCCTTAATTGAATGATAGGAGGACTTGACTTATTTTCTTAATTGACATGCCTCACACATGTGATCCTTTGTGAAGTCTAATTTGGGTTTGCCTCTTACCAATTCCTTGTGGGTAATCTTCCTAAAATTTTTCATGTTTGCATGACAAAATTTTCTATGCCATTACCAAGATTCATCAGTAACAATTTTTAAATAAAAAGCATTAGAAGATTTAACACAACTTAAATCAAGCTTGTAAATATTATTTACCCTATCTCCATGCAATACATTAACTCCAATTTCGCTTATAATGCTGCTTGTAAGTAAAAATTTCATGTTAAAACTCTTATCACAAAGATGATTGATACTTATAAAATTATGTTTTAAACCTTCTACCAATAAAACATTTTTAATCAAAAAATTATTCATATTGCTAATCATACCATATCCTACCACTATGCTAGTGGTGTTATCTCCAAGTGTCACTTTGCCTCCTATCCTGGCCTCTAGCAGTATAACTTGATTTGCATCTCTAGTCATATGCTTTGAACATCTATTATCTAGGTACCAATTACTCTCATGAGGGCTTGTATGAGACCTTTTCTCCTCTTGATCTGAATGATCAAGATTATCTACCATTATGCATAAGTTTGTAAGCTTCTCTTCCACTTTTATTTCTGAAGAGTCTGAAGCTGAGTCTGGCCAGAAAGCTCTTTGCAATCTCTTCTTACATTTCTGACGTGAATTTTCTCCTCAACTTCCTCCTTATTAGGATTAGCTTTGAGTTTTGGGAAATTTGTTTTTTTTATTCCTAGGCTTTCTGCATTCATAAAAAATGACTTCAGTAGAAATCCTTGGATTTTTAATGATCATACCTTTGTTCCAATGCCAAAGTTGTCATTTCTTTCTCTTAAGAAAACTTTTGAAATGCTTAGTTATAAGAGTAATATCTTCATCATCTTCTAGCATTGATTGATCACTTTCTAAATCATAAATCATCAATGCCATATTTCTCGCCTTCCTTTTGTCATATGAATCAATCTATCTTTGATTCACTCCTTACTCCTAATCAATAAGTGATCCAAACAAATTGTCAATATAATATACATTTAAATATTTAGACTCAGTAATAGCAGTTATATTTGTATCATAGACAAAAGGAAAATAATGTAAAATTTTTTTTTTTTTGAATTTATAAGCTCTCTACCTAAAGCATGCAATGAGGTAACAATCTGGTTAAATCTTATATACATATAAGAAATTAACTCATTTGGATTCATGTGAAAAAGTTTGTAGTCATGTAATAAAATGTTCTACCTAATTTGCTTTACCTCATTTGTCTAAACCTTAATTTTAGAATTTGGCTTTGATATCACTTGAAAGTTCATGTAGTTTGTTAATCTTATAGAACAATCCTAAGGCTAACCAAGAGGGGGGGGGGGGGGGGGGGGGGGGGGTGAATTGGTTATTAAAAAAAAAAAAAATTAGATTTTGGAAAACCCTTTTTTTAAATATCTTTTTAGAAGATTAAAAACACTAATATTAAAATATGTAGTTTATTATAAAAATGACTTTCACAGATAATCTTTTAACAATAAATATAAAGAGCAGCGAAATAAAATGTAGTAAAAATAAAAAAATAATAGAAGAACACCAAATTTTATAGTGGTTCGGTCCAACAAGATCTATGTCCACTCCTTGGAGACACTTTGTCTAAGTATTACACTAATCAAAAGTGACTCTCCCTTTGCCTCCACAACAAGACAGAGAACCCTTACAAACTCTCTTCCACTAGCCTGGTGTGGTAGAGAACCATCGCCTTTTACACAATCCCAAGTGATGGAAGCAAACCTTCTCATCTTTTTTTACCCACCTGGTAAAGGCAAAGTACCTATACATCATTTTTTACCCTCTTGGAGAAGGAAAATAACCAATCATCCATTTTTACCCTCTTAGTGAAAGTAGAGAACAAAGCGCCCTTTTTCACCCTCCTGGTAAAGGCAGAGAATCATCATATCTTTTTCACCCTCTTAGTGAAAGTAGAGAACCTTGATCCAGTCTTGAAGATCTTCTCTCAATAGACTCCAAAGAAGTTGGGAAGAAACTTCAAGAAGAATAAGAGATCCTCACTTTAGACAACCTTGTGAATCCGTCACAATTCCCTTTCACTAGATCTCTCACTCTCCAATCTCAAAATCTCTCTCTCAAACACACTCCTAGTAGTCACTCTCAAGAGAAACTTCAAATCAAAAGTCATGGATGAAATTTTTATAATACTATTCATAGAAAAAACATAAAAAAACTATCCAAAAATTGAATTTTTCAAAAGAACTATCCACGGTTCATACTTTATGATCATAGATCATCCGGTATGAATAATTTAAAATTATGCTTCATTTAGTACAAACTGGGATGAACTTATAATTTATACACTATGGTTTTTTTGTATGACTTGATATCATACATTATGAATATTTTAAAAATAAACAAATATATATAGTACGATAGGTACAAATCTAATTTCGTACACTGTTAGTTGTTTGGATGACTTGACATCTAATAGTATGGACAATTCAAAATAACTATCCATCTTTTGGTACAATCTAGTACAAACTAAATTTTGTATACTATTAGTTATTTATATGACTTGACATCATACAGTATAAACAATTCAAAATAATTATCCATTATTCGGTATGATTTGGTAAGAACCAAATTTTATACACTGTTAGTCGTCTATATGACATAACATCATACAGTACGAACAGTTCAAAAATTAACAAGCTCATATGGTACGATATAGTACAAACTTGATTTCATAAATTATTAGTTGTTTATACGATTGTATATTATATAGTATGATCAGTTAAGAAAGTCAAGAAATGGTTTGAGTAACCAGATTCTGGAGAAAAACTAAGTCAAATCATATAGTATGATTATATATCATACAATACGATCAACATTTTAAAAAAATTATCACTCCCCCTCTGTGCGTGTGCATGATTACCTAATTATAATTACACTTGCTGAGACTCAAGAAATAAAAATAGAGATATACAGAGTATTTTACATGAAATCCTATTTTACCTTATTTTGATGTCTTCAACAATATGAAGTAATATATGATTTCCCTGAGATGTTAATACTTATAAAAAAACTAGAATATCCAATATATATTATGAGAAAAATAATAAAATCTTAACAATAATATTTTGTTATCATTAAAAATTACAATATCAATCTTAATTACTGATTTGCAACATGAGTTGCTCATAGGTTGTGTTTTATGAATCGAATAATTGACTAGTACTATAAAGGTTGTGTTTCAAACCATCTACTAACAAAACCTTCTTAATGATAAATTTTTTAAAATTACCAATTATACCTAAGCCTGCCACTTTCTTGATGGTGTTATCTCCTAGTGTAACCTTGCCTCCTGCCCTTGCATCCGGTGTAATGAACTGCTTCATATTTCTAGTTATGTGTCAAGAGCATCCACTATCCATGTACCGCATACTTTCACTAGGCCTTTTATGAGAGTACCCCCAAAAATTCAATTAAGGGTTAGATTTGGGAATCCAATTGAGTTTGGGTTCCTCCTATACTAATTAAAATGAATGACATACATACTATACTGTGATGTAATTAAATTTGGCATCCATACTAAATGTGTTCTACAGTGTATGGTGCAAGTGCGAGCAATGTGTCCTAACATTCCACAAGAGTAACACCTAACACCTCAAATTGGGTTTAATAATCTATATGGGTGGTTGTGACTTTTCATAGGAACATGTGATGGCTACTGTGAGTGGGGTTATACCATTGTAATAGTGTAAGTTATGGCCTATTATTTTGAAGTCCATGAACTTTTAATTTTAGAAACTCATTTAAACTTTCAAAACATTGAATTTCATTTTTTAATATATGATCACTAGTCTAATTGCTTGTACGATTCTTTTAATTTAATATGCTCACTCTTTAAGAATTTATGAGTCTTACTTAGTTTAACATAATTTTTATTCAAATCATCAAATTCATCTAACAGAGATGATATTCTTTATCGAAAGTCATATATGTGATTTTAAGACTATCATTCTCTTCTTCTAAATTAGAAAATTTTAAATTCACACTAGCATGCAATTTCTTTAATTTCTTATATAATTCATGCATTTTTAGAAATAGAAAATAAATCATCATAGGTGAGTTCACATACCTCATCTTCATCATAGTGAAGAAGATTATCATTAGCTATTAGATACAAATTAATTATATCCTCCTTTGATTCGTATTCTGATGATTTTGAGGTGTAGTTTGCCTAAAAGCTTTTTGTGTCCTATGCTTCCCCTTTTCAAAGGTAGACTTTTCTCATCCTTTCCTTGGCTTGGTGAGTTTAGATTTGGTCATTTTGATCCAAAGTACCCTGGTTTCCTGCATTTAAAGTTGATAATTTTAGAAGAGTTTCTATTGGATTTAAATCCTTCACCTTTGCTCCTTTCGAAGTGATGCATTTGTTTCCTCTTCAAAATGCTTTTGAACTATTTTTTTATTTGTGTTATATCGTCATCTTCTTCAGCTGCAAAGCTATCATTTTCAAAGTCATTGATTTTTAATGCTACTGCTTTGTTCTTTTTCCTATCACCTGAATCAAGTAATCTCTGACTCACACATTGCTCGTAGACAATTAGTGATCTCAAAAAAATATCAAAAGAATAAACATTCATATCTTTGGATTCACATATATCACTAACCTTAACATCATAATTGCTAGGTAAACAGTGCAGAATTTTATTGATCATGTTATAGTTTAAAAATTTTCTATCTAGAGCATGTAGGGATCTCACTATCTGGATAAACCTATTGTACATTTTTGGAATAATATCATTAGGTTTCATACAAAAGAGTTCATAATCATGCAGTAAGATACTCAACCTACATTATTTCACTTCATTAGTACTCCCATACGTGGTGCATAATATATCTCAAATCTCTTTTCCAGTAGTATACATAGAGACTCACATATAGTCTTTCATATTTTAGTGCACAAAAAAAGCTGGTTAAATATTTATAATTGAGTTGTGTAAGATCTTTATCCTCAATACTCCATTCAGTAGAAGGAATATCTATTTTTACTCCATTAACTATGCATTACATTATAAAATAATCATTTTATATCAAATACAACATGCGGAAATTAATTGCTTATAGAAATGTTGACATGCAGATTTTCTAAAAATCAAATTAAATATTATTAAAAATAGTGGAAAGGTTATTGAATAAAAATATGCAATGTTTCTATTTCTAGAGTGTGCCATGGATCATTTTCTCAAAGATTTTTAAAACACTACTTTTGTGACTCGCTCTAATATCAATTGAAAGTTCAAGGGAAGGAGTTAGACCTTATTGAGCTACCCAAGACAGACCAAGAGGAGCATGAATTTCTACTTTTAAAACTTTTTTTTTTAAATAATTCTTGAAAAATTAATTATCAAATTCAAAACTTTAAATTTAAATAAAAATCCAACACTGTAGAAGCTAGTCAATGCACTAATTATTTTTAATGTAGATAACTTAAGAGATTAACTTGAAAAAAGTATTTTTCTTTCTGTATCGAATTAATCCAAAAAATCACAACATTCATAGCATGGATTTACAAGAAAATAAATTGAAAAAAATTAAAGTGCAAAAATTAAATATATAAAGGAAAATATAAAAAGAACACACCATATTTTATAGTGGTTCGGACAAATAATGACCTATGTACACTCCTCGGAGTCTTCCACTTTGGGTATTGCACTAAACTCTTAAAGACTCTCCTTTATCCCCCAAATCAAAGTGAAGATTACCTTATAAGAATCACTTCCCCTAATCTAGTGCGTCAATGTACCAGAATCCTTTCACCCTCCTAGTGAGGTAGAGAACATTATAAGCTTTTTCACCCTCCTAGTGAAGGAAAAGTACCTTCGAATCTTTTTTCATCCTCCTGAGAAGGAAGAGAACCCAAGAATCTTTAGCCTTGAAGTCTTTCTCCTAGAGGAACCCCAAGAAATCAACAAATCTACTAGAGAAATCATGGTGCAAGTCTTCTTTAGCAACCGTGTTGAATCCCAACACACTCATTCTCCCTCTCACACAGTCTCACTTTCTCCTTCTCTAATAGTCTAAAATTTCTCACAGATCTCTCTCTAAGAAATCTTTTGTACAAGGACTAAAATAAACCTAAAATTTCAATTATGTTGACTATGTTCATACAATATGATCTATGATTGGTCGCAGGGATTAATTTAAGCAAGTTTTTAAATATCTTACAGTACGAATAGTACAAAATATAAAATAAAAAACACTTTAATTTAATTGGTGGCTAGGATTTTATGATTGAATAGATCATGCATTATGATGAGGTTCATACAATACAATTTGTTTAAAAATATTAATTATATAATTAGTTATTTTAACAAATTTTATGAATAACTAATCATATAGTATGATATGAATCATACGATATGATTAGTTCAAAAATAAATTTTTTTGTTCAGTTTCTCACTCCCCTGTGTGTGTGCATGGTTGCCAAATTAGCATACCACCTTACATTAAATAGTCTCAAGAAATATAAAATTAAAGAAATCAAAAGTAGTAACTCTTTCAATATATCCTATTCTAGCCTATCTTGAGTCATGAATGATCTTGGATTGAGTAAGATGTATCTAAAATGTTAGTACACACACAAATGAATACATAATGTAAATTCTAGCAGAAATGAAAATTCAATTAATAATGTTTGTTATCATTAAAATCACAAGCTTAGGATCCCAAATTGCATCAATGAGTGCTTCCAAAATCTATAAAAGAGAAAGACAGCACTAGCCTACAGTCATCATAAGAATAGAAACACAACACTAAACATAACTTAAAATGGTGGAAGATGCAAGAAGACAAACAAAAATGGAGAGAGGAATATAAACACCAGCTAGCACATAATGATAGGCCCCCACCAATAAACATACAATAAAATTGAAATAGCCCAAACACAAAGGCCAGAGCCCCAACATCTAAGAAAGCAGGAAGATGACTAAAAGGCACAAACACCCACAAACCAGGGCATAAAATAATAGAACATTACTTAACCCAAAACCCAAGAATATAACATGGACATTCCCAACACACACTGCTAATCACATACAAACATTAAACCAAGAACAATTCAAAATAGATATAAAAACATAACAATTAATAAGAGCATATAATAATAAAGGATAAAATAATGAAAAAACCCATCAACCCTCCATAGAAAACTAAACCACCAAGAGACAACCAACCAACAAACATTAAAATTATAAAATTAGTACAAAAGAAAACCAAGATCCATGCCAGAAAAACCACCATACATCAATTGGATAGACAAATTCCATTGAAAAGCCTGTAGCAAACCTATATTAAGAAGTCGAAATTGGAAACATCAACATCTTTGACTTGATATAAACCCAAAAAACATATCTATCATAAACTAAATAGAAACCCTAACCCCGAAAAGATTACATTATGATATATGGAACACCTAAAGCATTAAGCTTGATCTTGCCATTAAAAACTCTATGGCAAGAGTCTTTGTTAAATAAGACAATATTAGAAAACTTACCAATAAACACAAACATTACCTTCGCACCAAATATGTGAGATTTTATAATTAAATATACTCGCCAAATCCAAAGTGTTGTTATACAAATAAAAAATGTTGGCATTATCATATTTTTATAATTAGCTAAAGAAACAAGCAACTTGGAATCAGTTTCAATCAAAATACTCAAAATATTCTTTTTAAAGCATAATAAAATACCCTTTAATAGAGCACTCAAATCTATATAAATAACATTGCCTTTAATTATGTTGAATGCAAAAACCATACATTAGTACACATTGATGATCCCCAAATTAAGCCAGCACTGCTAACACTACCATTATGTTTAAACCATCAATATTAAGTTTAAACTCATCTTTAGGAGGCTTACCCCAGCTCACTTTTTGGGGAGTAATGATCCTATCAATATTATGATAAATAATTTTGCTAAAAGAAGACCAACTACCGTCCCTCTTAAGTATTTAGGAATCAACACCTTAGCATTAGAAAGTTTCACAATTTTGGTCTTTAAGGAAAAGATCCCCATTAGAACTCATTTTTGTACCATTATGCTTTCTATTATTCCTGTCCATCCATAAAAGCCAGAATAAAACCATATGAACAGAAGTAAGAATATGACCTTTAATTATTCTATCAAACTAGTCAAGCAAAAGGAAAAGAAGTTATTACTATGAATCTAAACTTTCAACCTTAAACATTCTCCAATTTATATCCCACTGTCGTAGGAACTAGGCCATTCAAAAAATATGACTTTAGGTTCAAGTATGAAATTAACATTGGCATTTTGAATCCATACATATATTCTTTTCTTTTCATCTAATATCAACAAGAGCATAACCTTTTAGAGTTCTCCAAGAGAATATATAGAAGTTTGAAGGAGTAGAAGAATTCCATACTTTATCAGAGATACAACTATAGACCTTCTTTATTCTAAAATAGTTCCATTTTTTTTAACTAAAATCACCACTTGTAGAATATTTAAATACAGGTTGATCACTAATTAATTATTCATCTAAATATCACAAATAATGTCCACAATTTTATGAGGAACTTGATTTAAAAAATATTTATTACACCACTTACCATCTCTAATGAAGTAAGACACCTTCAATGAAGAGGTAGAATGAGTGTTAAGTAAGAGTCAATAGACCCGAAACCAATCCAATCATCCTACTAGAAATGGGATGAACCATTCCTAATTCTCTTTTAGAGAGTCAGTTCACCAAGCCAGTTGATTTTATAGAACTTTCTCCAACTAGAAGATTAGCCCTTTTTGGAAAAGAAAAGAGTAGGATGTTTTTTCTGTATATATGACTCATAAAATTAGCCCATATGGTATAGTTACTTCTAAATTTTCATCATAATTTTTAAGAGACGTCGTTGACCATTTCAGAGATAGATTTACAATGCAAACCCCCTCTTTTAGAGGACCATAGTAGGAATTACAATTAGACTAGTGGATATTTTTATAAGTTAAAGTAGAACCCTAAAAAATTTATTAATGTTTTTTTTCCAATCTACAACAAAAATCTAAAGTAGGGTTAACCATTTGAAACATATAAGTGGGCATAAAATACAAAACACTATTAATCCGCACTAGCCTAACCCCCATTGAAAGGAATTTAAATTCCCATGAAGATATTTTTTTGGTAATGGAGCATAACATTTTATTAAAGAAAATGACTTTTTGTGTCCTTTAGGTAAGGGAGTACCAAGGTAACAATCTTTTTCCTCTAATAGGTTTCCTCAATATTCACAATTTAATAAGATTAGTTTTAGCATTACTCAACTGATTCTAATTATCATCAAAATTATTAATAGCAAAGTTCTTTTCAAGATGAATGATCTCTTCTTTAGCTTTTAGAATCCAAAGAGATTTTTGTTCCACCATCTAAGGACATGCTTAAACATTTTCAACTTAAAAGAAAAATGAATCTTATCATTATTCCCCTCCAAATTTTACAATTCCATTCAGATATCTTTAACCACCATAAATAAATTAGGAGCTTCAAGCCATATTTTTTGAGATAAAAAAGGGGTAAAATCATTAAAAATAGCATGCTTAATTTTAGACATCAAATGAACATGGTTAGAAGTAGTTCTACTAGGATGCTCCAAAGAGGTAATGAGAAAACTAGTAAGAGACTCATTATTAAATATGATCATATCTAATTTTTCCCATACTCTATTATTAGACCATGTATAACAAGAGCTAGTAAAACCAATATCTATTAAACCCCAATCCATTGTCATGTTATTGAAGTTAATAATAGCAGATGAGAAGAGTGGGGAACCTCCAAGTGTTTTAGAAGCATTCAAAATTATATTAAAATCTCCACTAATAAACCAAGGACCTTTATAGCTATTATGAAAGTCATTCAATTTGTGCCATAAATGAATCCTACCAACATTAGAGCAACAATCATACACAATGGATCCCATTACATAAACATTAAATAGAGAAAACTTATAGTGCAAAAGTTGATCAAAGTCATCAAATATACATAAAGTACTAGTACCTTTTAAAAAAAAATTCAAATTTGACCCTTAGAATTAGTATAAGAAGAGCCTAATCCCAACTATTTTTGACAAAGAAAATCTTAGAAGCACAAACTATAGGCTCCAAAAGAGATAAAAAGCTAACTTTATGTATCCTACAAAGGTTGAGAATACAAAAATAAGTATAAATCTTTCCCACGTCTCTTATTTTCCAAATAATTGTACTGAAGAACTTATCCTACAAGAAGCATTTGATCTTGTTATTCTAGCTTTAGTAGATATGTTATGAAGAATTTACTTTTATATTTCTTATTTTTCTTAAAAGTAACTAGTATAACTTAGGAATATGAACTAAATTAAGGACATCCACTTTTTGAATTTCATTAGGATACTAATCATAATTAGCAAATTAGTTTCATCTTCTTCCCAGTTAGAAATGGACATACTAGAAGGGCACAATCCCTCTAAAAGATTATTCAGATCCCCATTAGAATGAAGATCATCTAATGGGACCTCATCCAAATTAATAAAAGGAACAACATTAGAGATAAGAGACTTAGGAATTGAAGTAAAATGCATCAGACCATAGACATTCAATAGCTAGAAGGTAAACAAACCCAACTTGAGATGAAATTTAATAAGAAATATTAACTATAGAAAGTAAACTAGGGTTGAGTTCATCAACTAAAATAGGACCTGAACCCCTAGATTACTAGAACTCTTAATGATAAGAGCAGCTGAGGAAGGATTGGCAAAAACAACCCTGTTGTGACCATACTTACCTTCATTTAATGGATCATTAATTAGCACATTGTCTTCAATAAATGGAGTTGGAGAAATATTTTGTTTAGAATAAGTCACCAAAGTTTTTAGGTTTTATAATCTATTTTTTCTCAAATGAGAGAGAAGCATATAACATTCATTTTTAATATTCTCTATGGTTTTAAAATGTTTACTAAAGCATGAAAATCATCCATGACCACCTTCTGGAAATAACCAAACTTCTTTTGACCAAGTCATACATTCTTAGGATATTATTTAAAGATATCAAGTTCCACAAGAACCCTAGCCATAAAAGGCTTAGTGTTGTTAGTTGTCGCATTATAAGTTTCTAAAGGATGACTAAATAGGGAGCCCATACCATACAAAATCCTAGGAGAGAAAAAGGTGTGACCTTAGATTAAGAAAGGAAACCAAAACTAGGATTATAGGAGATTCCACATAAATATAAAAAAGGATACCACTTGAAAATCTTCATTAATGAATACAAGCATAATATAATCTTTGCACAAATACATGACTATAATCAAGATCATTGACCAACTTTGTAAGAACTGGATGGTGATCAAGAAGAGTAATAAAAAATCACCATTAAGCTTGAGTTTGCTACACAAAAAAAGAATCAAATCTAATTTTGTCCTACAAGTAGCAAACTTCTCGATAAAAGCAAACTAAAAAAGAGTATCTAGAGCCTCTACATCTTCCTCCGAATTCCAAATCACCATCATTCGAGACTGAGCAGGGGATTTGAGTTCTAGGAAAGATATAGAGGAGGAAGATACAAAAAGAACATCTTTAAATGAACGAGAATTATTTTTTCCAGCAAGAAAACCTGAATCATTAGGCATGCTATGATTGGCCGCCATTCTATCGGATGAGTCACTAGAAGGAGGGATAACCATAGAAAAAGCCTAAAGATAAAATAGAAAAACTAAACCCTAGCTGACCAAAGGCTTACTAAAGATAAAGAAAACTAGATAAAGGTTGAAGAAATTTTCCCTGATGTGGATGAGAATTATTTCCAAAAATATTGCAACTAGATGGGCTTCCATGGGGTTAATGTAGTGGAGGTAGAGGGAGGTGGCTTTTTGAAGTGTGGAAGATGACTTTTTTACAGTAATATCTACTTCATAGATGGATTTTTTTTTTTTTTTACTATTGCAAACAAAATTTTAGAATAGGAAACCCATGAAGATGCCTAAGGAATTAAAATTGAAAAAGCAGATAGTGACCTACCCTCTAATGATGCCTTAAAATCTTACAATAATTTAAAGACAAGGCTTAAAGAAACACTAGCCAAAAGTCATTTTTATAGTGAATTTTTCTTTGATATATCATAGAAAAAACCAACAACCTCTTACACGGTTCTTTGGTAATGTGTACTGTGGCCTTAGCACTGCTAGCCTTTTCACTATAGTTGTTTGCATTTAACTATTCTTTATTTAAGTTAAAAAACTAGACCTACAAGCATTTTACTTAGGTTTATTCATATTGTTTTATGCGGAATGACATGGATTTGTTGTGATAGTATGCTCCTATAAGCTACATTTTTTAATAAAAATGGCAAATAATGAAAAGAAACTATTTAGAAAATAAAAAATGAAATAGAAGCCACTTTTCAAATCGTTATCTATAATGAATATTTGGCTAATTATTTTTCTCAAAGATATGCAATTAATTAGAAAAAAACTAGCATGTAGCCTTTCTCTAATTGATGAAAAAACATACATGTCCTTATGAGTCATATTAGAAATATTTGCATACACAAAATAAATGAATCAGCTTGAAAGCATGCATAAAAAATTTAGCCTAAATTTTTTAGTTTAATATATTAAGAAGTGATATGCAGTTTACGTTGAAATATTAAAGGGTTTAAAGAGAATAGTAGTAGGAGTGTTAAGAGTAGTCAAGTTTGGACTAATTTAGGCTAAATTTGAAGATCATTTTAGGAAGTAGGTATAATGTGAGTTAAATGGCTAAAAATGATGGTGGGGATTTATTTTAGAATATAAAATTATGATATGGAGCTAATAATAGAGTTTGATGGAGTTTAAAGAGATGTCAAGGTGTAGGGAAAAAGACTAGGTGCTAGTATTCCCTTGTTTTGGCCGCTTGGTATATGAAAATGTTTGAAATGATTTTAAGGTTGTGGCTGCCTATTTATTGCTTTTGAAAGATGCTTGTGAAGTGGAGGAAGATATTTTAAGATTTTGGTATTTAAGAGGAGTGACAAGTAATTTAAATAAATATAATGGTAATTACCTAACTCAACAAAATAGGTAAATTACTTAATGCCAGTATGCACCAAATAAATGAAGAGCATTTATCCATCAAAATGTTTCATTGTTCAAAGTAAAATAATAAAGAACATAATCTTAAATTTATTGGCCCTACAAGACTCTTACGCAACCACTTTTGGAGGGAAAAAGTGGATGAAGAAAAAAAGAAGAAAAATGAGGGATGGATGTTATTTATTAGGGAGAGTTCTAGTCATATATTTTCAATGTTTCATCTAGACCGAACTATTTCATGGTTAGCATACAAGTTCTTAGGTGAATTATGAAACTATAAAAATATAAATTATGAATTATATTTAAAGTATTATAAATTCTTGTTTTTTATATTAGGCTCTTATAATTGAGTACTTTCTTAAATCATTTTTTTTTTTTGGGCTTTGGATTTATCTCTTGTAATTAAATTTTTAACTTGATTATCTTTATTCAATGGATGTGCTGCGTTAACTGTCTTGGGCTTTATTAAAATCTGTTTTGTAGAGTTAAAATTTAGATAATTTCGTACCAAGTATACAACTAAATTCTCTAAATTCATATGAGTCAATTATTTATCATTATAGATGGTTTATTCGTCCAACAAAATGTTGATGCTCAACTACTGGATTAGTGGATGCTAACTCAATGATGATATAATTAGTATAAAAAAATAAGAGAATTTTTATGTAGGGGACTATGTCTCGTGTTAAAGAGTTAGATTGAAAAAATGGGTATCTCTAGTATTAATAATATGATAGATTAATGTTTGATCTAATGTTTTAAAGCAATTTGATGGATTCACAAGCCTCTATATGTAATTCCTTAAACTTAGAAATTTGATAATGCTCAAGATGGATGAAAATAAAAATCTAATTACCTTTTATAAATTTAATTTTTTGGTCATTTATGATTTATCCTAGAAGCATTATCTATCATTTATTTAAATAATATGTTATCTTAAGGTATCATGTAGGTACTTGAAGTTCTTGGAAAATGTAAATAGTTGAAGTGTAAAATGAATCTAACTTGATGATAAGTGATAATGATCGAAGGATGGCCATATAGATATAGAACTTCCTTAAGAAATAATATGAGAAGCATCATTTGATTTAAAGCAAGGTAGGAAATGGGACATCTTAGAGAACATGCAAATTATCACAAAAATTTTGTCATGTCCTCAAGCAACACAAGGCATTACTAAGACAAAATTCATAGAGAGAACTTCCTATGATTTATAAGAGATAAGCCATTATAATGACTTGAATTTGTGGTTTTGGATTGTTTATTGGTCACATGTAAGGCCACAAATTTTAAACATCTCATTTAAGTGAAGGTAAAATAAATTAACTTATCATGAAACATATTTTTTTATATTTCTCAAAATGGCTAGACATTTTTTCATATTTATTGCATCCTGGAATATTCTGGGTAATAGAGAAATATAAAGTTTAATGTCTTAGCTTTGTACGAAACTCCAACACACAATAAGATAAAAGTGAGGGTATAGTGTTCATAAAAAAAAACCAAAGTTTTTACGTGACATCTTACTTACAGGCTGACATTAGAACTCGCTCAAAACAAGTGACTGTGATCCAAGAGTTAGTCCCAATCGATGAATAAAGCGTTCAGTCCAATACTAACTATTAAAAGGGAGACAACTTTTCAATACAAATTATTGATCAGATACTTGACAATTTGATTATCAATATATAGCAAGCTAATGGTTTTTGTAAAGCTCGACAAACAACTTCATCAAGTTGTATGTTTCGATCTTGTTACATAATTATTGTGTTTTTTTTCTTATTTTCTATATAGCATGAATGTAGTCAATACTGTAATACTCGCCCCAACCCAAATCTATAAATAGAGTGTCGAGGGATGAGCTCCGTTTAAGAAAAATTTATATAACTCCAAGTAATTGGGCACGTCTGACAGAAATCACCAAGCTTCATATTTCAGAATTCTTCTTTGTTTCTGTTTTTATATTCTTTTTTTCATTCAACATACTCAATATAATAGACCATAATTCACGAACAATTCTAATTTTAACAGGCTTGTGGGAGACCCCCAAGCTTATTAAAGAAATTGTTTAATGGTTGATGGTTGTGAATCGTTCAGAATTTGGGAGGGCGGGGGACTAAAAAATCTGATGACTTATGTCAGATATTTATTCACTTGTTCTATGCAGAATCCGCCAGAGCTTTGGCGCTATTGAAAGAAATGAAAAGGGAGTTTTTTTTAATAAATATGGTTTTTTTTTTTTAATGAAGGGAATTGTATTCATTGGCTGAGTAATAGTGACATTAAAAAAAAAAATTAGTAAAATGCTCCGCCGGTCTACAGAACTGATCGGGCATACGATGGCTGGAAGGAGAGCCATCGACATAATTATTTTTCAGCAGATATAATATTTTCCTTGGCTTTATTTAAAAGTCTATTTCTTGAGCAATATTTTTCCATGCCGGACTGCACAAAACTGATGAATTACTTGAGAAAGCTTATTAGAATTGTCCTATTTGTCCCATCCATTGCCCGATTTGAGAATATGAGACATCATTTGTTTATTAATATTTCATCCAGAGCATCCTTGGCAATTACTCAATGTGTTCATGGAAGATTATCAATGATGTGCATATGTTTGGTATCATGCCGCAATATATTATCATAAGAGAAGGTAAAACTTTTATATACTAGGTGCGACAACATTTAGTTTTAATTGTATCATGTTTTTTATGAATAATTAAATCCCTTAAACCAATATTACAGGGTTGTGTTAGGCACCTTACTCATATGGTGGATACCTACATGCCAAACATCTGTTTAAAATGTGTTCTAATAGTCCAAGAATTTGCTTATGTGTTTCCTATTGATTTTTCTTGCTTACCCGCTCGTTACGAGAACGAATTCACTATAGATCAAGTTATGCGAATTACTCCAATTTCTAAGGCACCGTGCCATATGCCAATGGTCAAGCTTTCATGCCCCAGAACCAAATGAAAAAAATAAAAACCTGGACCTAACTGTTGTGAACCAACACAACTCAATAAGTCACACACATCAATCTAAATTTTCAAATAATTCATTTATTATGCATTTAACTTGATTTCAAAGTAGTTCATACGAAATGCATTGGACGGAACATAATATTATTTATAAATATATAAAATAAAGTAGATTGTGCACTGAAAGTA
Organism: Dendrobium nobile; assembly: GCA_022539455.1. NCBI lineage: Eukaryota > Viridiplantae > Streptophyta > Magnoliopsida > Asparagales > Orchidaceae > Dendrobium > Dendrobium nobile. The sequence continues at coordinate 32,017,120 of CM039729.1, forward strand.
AATAAAAAGCACTTCATATATCAAAGCAAAAACTTATACCTCCCATCAAAAATAGGCCCTTACGATTCATAATGTCCAACACATATCAGATATTAAGAAATTTTGTGAAATAACACTTATTTTAAGCCAACCAATTTTTTTTTATTCATTATAAGTCAAATGTGAAAACGGTTTTTGCCATAAGATAGATATTATTGTGCTTTATTTTTAATAATTTTATTCTATTTTTAGGGATAATATAAGAAAAATGACACATATCTATACAGATGGGGTTTTTGAGACCGTTAGGTGGCTATTTTGCAAACCGATTTCACTAAAATTTTCTTAAAATGATAGGCTATTTTATAAATAATTTTTTATAATTTCATAGTTCTAAATTTGAAGATATAAAATAAATTATACTACCTTTGTATTTAAAACTCAATAATTTATATAATTATATGATATTATATTATTAATTTAATCTAAATATCTTAATCCATTGCTAAGATTTATAAAAATATTTTATTTCCTTCATTTGACCAACCATACAACATAACAAAGATGAGTGAGAGAGAAATAGAAGAAAAAATAGAGGAGTGAGAAATAGAAATATAGGATTTAGAAGCCATAAAGAGATTTTTGTTAATGGGTCATATTGGAAAAGTTATTCATCTCAAGATAGACTATCATTATTCTACCTCTAATATTCATAATTTTATATATTTTTTGTTTTATGCACTTTAATTGGTTAAAATATACAAAACCTACGATATCTTGATTTTTAGCAAATTTTCACCGCTTAACTTTTGGTATGGGATAGATAACTAAATATAAGCATTTTGATCGGAATATATTGAATTTTCACTTAAGAATTTTATAGTTTGGGACACATATCCTAATTTAAGTAATTTGAAAATTTTTAAAAATTTCAAAAATAATTATTAAAATTATTTTATATGCTTATATGACATACATAATTATTATAATTTGGCCCTTATGGATACATACATGTTAAAAAAGAGCACACTATATTTTCTTATATATTCCATTAGTTTTGATTTATATTAAAAAATTTACATGAATTAATATGATACAGTTAACATAACATTGAGTGTGTTATTGGATGTTCATTTTATTATATTTGTTGTTAAATTTGTGTATATATGAAATGCTAGCCATAAATTATTGCCTAGATTGGGATAGCTAGAGAGATATTACCCTATACATGAGGGTAGGCTGACGGGCTTTTCTTTATAATAAGATTTGTGATGTTATCCTAAATAATAAGAAAAGGGATGCATAAGGAGATAAATTGATTTGATTTGATACGCTGATAGGTAAGAAGTGATGACTTCTAATCTGAAAGTTACCAGACATAAATGACATGTGAATGGGATCGATTCCTAAAGGGTTGGCTTATAAAAATATATATAGGAAAAATACCACAGATAATGGAATACCTTTTCTTACTTACAATACTTCATATACATGTAATTGGAGCATATATGATAGATTGAATAAAATATGACATGATATGATTTATATATGATACAAGATGTAATTGAAAGTTTGTGTAGGTTGTTAAACCAAAATTAACCAGCCTGAGGCAAACCAAGAGTGGGTGGAGGGGGTGTGAATTGGTTATTTAAAAAATTCCTTTTAAAATAATTTTTTATACTTTTCAAATACTAAAATTAGGTTATTTCAAAAATGAAAGTGGAAGTGAATGAATTCACAATAATAAAACAAATCAGAGTTGTCAACCACTCAATAAACCACAAAAAAATTAAAGTGTGAAATAATAAAAATTTAACACACAAAAATTTTTAGTGGTTAGATCTAACTTGACCAACGTCCACTCCCTGTAAACCTCCTTTTCAAGTATTACAATAAAAATAGTGTCTCTTCTTTCGTTCCTATAGCAAGGCAGAGAAGCTCTTACAAAATCATAATAAACCCAGTGAAGGCAGAGAACTTGAAATCTTTTTTCTTCCTCCTAGAGATGGTAAAGTACTAAGAATCCTTATTCTCCCTCCTGGAGTTGGCAGAGAACCATGATCTAGTGTTGATGAAATTCTCCCTGGAGCCACCTAAGAATTAAAGCAAAGACTTGAAGAAGATTGGAAGGAACTTTACTTGGAGTGACTTGGTGAAGCTCTCACAACTCCCCCTCACAAGAACACTTCTTCTCTTCTATCACAAAGCTCTCTTTAACTCTCTCTTTAAGCTCCCTCTCAACCAAACTCAACAGCAGAAAAAGGTCTTACAAGATAATGTAGGAGTTTAAATAGAAAGCCTCCAAAGAAGCCCTATGTTTTAATTTACCGTCAAGGACTGTTTGAATGTGAGATTACCCTATATAATTAATACAAAATAGTATTACCATAGAGTATGAATTGCATCAATTTGTACGATCAGTTCAAGAGATTGTACTGATAATCCTGTACAATACTTAGATCGTCATGTATGATTTATTCAAGAGATTGTATTGATCATCTAGTATTACAAATGATGATGGGTGATGATTAAATATTAACCCATGCATCGATCTCTCGGGTCATACAATATGATCGTCTTATATAATATGATTGAGTAATTAAACTATAATTAGTCTCATAATCACATGATCAATTTAGGCATGATTATCACAAATCATTTAGTATAATGTATATCGTCCTGTATGATTAGAGCAAAATTTGAATATTAAAATATCGTATAAGTTATAATTGGTGGCTAAATATTATGATTGAACCTAATCGTCTTGTATGATTAGGATTTTTTTATTTTATTTTATTTTTTTAATTTAAACCCTTAAAGGGGCCAATGCGTTAATATAAAAAAAACAGGTTACATAGTTCTTATAGGAGACCATCAGCTCACTAATGCTCTTACGAGCTACAAAACAAAGCAAAAGAAAACCTAAAGTCAATTGTCTCCACTACACAAAATTACAAGGTACCCTAGTAACATTTTAATGATGCTATAAACAAGCATCCAAAAAAGAAATATAGTATAATTACAGTAAAGCCCAATCTTTCTTCCAAAAATCTTGAAGACATTCCTAATCAGCTCCACCTACAAAGAAGAGAAGATGAAAAAGAAAGAACTACACCAAAACAAAATATTAGTTAAATAAAAGCAAAAAATGGAATAGGTGCTAGTGGAAAAGAAACAAAAAAACTAAACTGTTCCAAGTAAAGCAAGTCTTAGAATTAAGACTAATAGAACTCATAATACTCTCATTAATACTAGCCTCATTAGGAGAGTCCACAAGCCACTCAATCCTACTAGGGGAGCCATCTAAAACCACCACATATAATCTCCGCCAACACAGCCAAAAATCTTAATATCATAGCACAGGTTAACCAGAAACCAAAAAGGAATAATATAAGCAGACCACCACACCCAGCTAAAAAGAGAGACCCGATAAACAATAGCACCAGGAATATAATTCTGAAAAGCACAACTCCCCCATAAAACCCAGTAGAGACAAAGGGACAAAAAAGAGCTCGGGTTAACCAGATTGCTAGAATACATGACTGCACCATAATACAACCAACATCTACACTTAACAATCCAACCAATATAAGATAAAAACCCAGCCATAACCCCACCATTACCCCCAGCACCCAACTAGGTAGGAGAGCAACAATGGGACAGACCTTCAGAAAAAAAAACTAGAAAATTCATTTTTTAAGTCAAAATCCAAAAAGACATTAGCTAAACAAGGATACACATCATTATACCATCCACCAATAAACCAAAATTGAGAATACTAGGTGCTACCGCAGCAGCACATAATACCCCAAAGATAGGATAGAGGCACATCCATCAGAGAATAAAGACCAGTCCAGCAGTGCACCCCAACAACAAAGAAGAGACATAACACCAGCAATAACAACATAAGATATGATAGCCAGAAAAGATCCATCCAACATAACAAAAGCACCAAAGAGAACTAGGTAAAAATAAAATACTCCAGAAGACTATCTGAGGAGTCCAAGAATGCCAGAAAAATGAAAAAGCCCAGCAAACACAAAAATCTAGGGAAAAGACCAACCATAATAGCAATAAATAAGAAAGATAGTTAAGTATTAACATAAGGAATCCCACACACATCCAAGTTAAGCAAACCATTAAGTGGGCTAGAAATAGTAGATGGAATAACATCAGTAAAGAAATAAAGACTATAACCTCAATTAGCTAGCCAAGATGCACAAGAATTACCATCCTTGCTAACATGGCAAAAAGAAGAATTCAAAAACAACAACAACCTTTTAATTTCCCTAATATGATAGAAGATATTCGGGTTGCAACACACATCCTCCACCTCCTGAAAAGGAATAAGGTTAACACTAGAATTAATTTCAATATACAAATTAGTTAGGTTAAGAGGGATGCACAATTGAATACCATAAATAATTGCCCTAATAAGAGCAGTAATAGCATTACCATTATGAACCAGGCCCGCAAAAGTAACAATAAGATGGCCATTACTATCCCTAATAATACCACCACAGCCAGCCACAGAATCAGAGATAGCACCATCAACATTCAATTTAAAGAAATTAGGAGGGGGCTTATTCCAATAGATAATATTAAGAGCAGAAGGAGCTCCCTCCCAATTAACACCTAAACTAGTACCAACACCATAATAGTTTTTAAAACTCTTAACATTAAGCAAGTTAACAACCACAAGAGCTAAAATCTTATCATGCACCCTTTGAATAACATTAAGATGGTTCATTATCACACCATTGAAAATAAAGATATTCCTCTCCAACAAAAGAAACCAAAGAATGAGGGAAGGAATAACATTATGAATGTGACCTTTAGTATCAATAAACCAAGACTTAAGTAAAGAATAAAGGGAAAGGTGAGCATTAAAATAGTTTAACTGAAACATATCATCAAAATAAACATAAGTTCTAACAGCAATAGGGCCATAAACAAAAACATGATGCATATTCTCCATGTAAAAACAACATTGACACTTCGAAGCTAAACTGAAACCTTTTTTAATGAGATTGTTCTCTGTGGGAATAAATCTATGTAAAACTCTCCACACAAACACATAAACTATAGAAGGGATGCTCTTATGCTAGATCTTAAAAAAAATATTATCAATATTGCCTTTATCTCTAAAGGAGTGCCAAGCATTCTTTAAGTGAAAACCACCATCTTTGGATAAGTCACATAAAATAATATCTTTGGAAGTAGTATTAATAGACAGTGAATAATACAGTCAGGAATCATACTAGAAAGTTTATCATAGTCCCAACAATTCTCATTAAAGAAGAATTAACTTTAACTAACGCAAAAGAAGTAGAATTCATGATAGAGTCAATAGAATCTTTACCTAACCATGTATCTTGCCAGAAAAAAATATTACCTTCACAAGAAATAAAGGGCTCCACCTCCCATTTGACCTTGCAAATCCTTTTCCAAACTTTAGAGACCCCAAGTTTAGGAGATATTAATCGGATTATTTCCCACACAATATTTAGAGATCATAAAATTAACCCACAAATTCTCTTTAGAGCGTAAATTATACCAAAGTTTAAAGGAGAAGACCTTAGCAAGGTCATGTAACTTTTTGCAACAAGACCACCTTCAGCCAAAACGCCACAACACTTCTCCCAAGCAACCCAAGTAATTTTAAAAGAAGAGGAAGTACCTTTCCAAAAGAACTTGTTAATAAGCTTGTGGATCCTACTATAAACAACATGAGTAGGAAAAATAGTTTGAAACATATAAACAGGTAAAGCACAAAGAACACTTTGATTAGTCACTCTACCACCAAAACTAAGAAAGTTGGAGTCCCAATATAAGAGGCTATTCTAAACAGAAGAAATACATTCATCAAACAAAAAAGTATGTCTTCTATCTTTAAATAGAGGAACACCAAGATACTTTATAGGCAAGTTAGAATGAGTAAAACCAGTAGCATCTTTAATAGCTAAAATACACTCATTGGAGATCCTTTTAGAAGAAATAATGTAGCACTTATTTTTACTACAAGAAAGGCCACTAACCATTTCAAGAAGATTAAAAAACTCCATAATTTTATAAATTCTATTAATAGTCACATTAGTAAAAACAATAAAGTCATCAGCAAAACAAAAATGGGATATATGGAAACCTCCCAAAGTTCTAAAGTAGAGACCAGGATTAATCTAAAATAAATTAGAGAGACCCCTAGACATAAACTCAGCCACAATAATAAAAAAGTAGGGGAGATAGGATCTCCTTGCCTTAAGCCATGAGAAGATTTGAAGAACCATGATTAGAGCCATTAAGAATGAAGAAAAAAAATATTTTCAATACAATTCTTAATAAGATTAATAAACACAGAGTTAAAAACAAAAAGCTCAAGGATAAAGTAAATGAAATTCCAATTAATATTGTCATAAGCCTTAGCAATATCAAATTTCAAAATTACATTTCCCCCTCTAACCCGGACATCCAAATCTTGACTTAATTCTTGAGCCAAAAGAATATTCTCTGTGATATCCCTTCCTTTCACAAAACCTATCTGATAAGGAGAAATAATTTTAGGTAAAATTGAAGAAAGATGATTCAAAATAATTTTAAAAACCAATTTGTTGAAGAAAGTATATAAGCTAATAAGACAGAAATCATTCCAAGTTTGAACAGAATTGTTTATAGGAATAAGCACTAAAGAAGTAGAAGTAAAAAATTTAGGGATAGATTTACCAGCAAAAGGATCCAAAAGAGCAAAAAAAATATCATTATGAAGTGTAAGAGTATTTTTGATCATCTAATTAATGTTTTGAAACTCTGGGTTTCTAGAGAGAGAAAATTCATGTTTTTTGAATTTTCTATTCCCGGCTTTTGCTCCTACGCCGGAAATTCTGACGTTGAAGATGGTGGAGGAGGGCCGCCATCTATCTATGGCGGCGGCTATGAAGGGTTCTACGAATGGAGGTATAGTTAATCATAATTTTAAAGAAGTCAATCGACAGAATGGTGATTTGAAAATTTTGAATTTGGAGTCTGCGTTCAAAACTGCTAGAGGACCGTTGCTGATCAAAGAGAATGTAGAAGATGTCTTGAAGAAGAAAGTGTATGTGGAAGGGAAAGGGAAAGGGATTGTTGGAGAGGTTGGCTCGATTACACCTAAACTATTGAAAAAGGCTTTGGAACATGATATGGTAGATCAGTCGGCTTCGTCGTCTGGGATGAAATTATATGTTAATAGGTTTGGTAATTCAAATGCAATCTCTGGAGATGTCCGTGGGATAAATGTGAATTTCAATTATCCTATTAGCACAAAATTCCATTCTGATGGATGCTCGGCTCAGAAGGATTCTTTGGTAGTTGAACAGGTTAATGTGGATATGCCTGTTAGATCTGTGAAGGAGGCAGTCATTAATCCTTAGTCTAAAAAGCCTTATATCCATTTGGATTTCAAAGAGGAGGATTTGGTTTTATTAGAAGATGGCAAAGCAGTTAAATTGAATGAGGATGTGGAGGTTCTGAATTCCAGCAAACTAAAGAAATCCTTAGTAATTAAGGTGTTTGGGAAGGACATTCCATCACATATTGTAGCTTGGGAAATTAGTAGACAATGGAAGCAGTTTGGTAATTTCCATTTCAGTACACTTGGCAAAGGTTGGTTTTTATGTTCCTTCGATTCGTTGGAAATGATGGAAGGTGTTTTGGTTGGGGGACCATGGTTTGTCAATGGGCACATTGTTGGTATGGAGAAGTGGACGGTGGAGTTCTCTACCTTATCTTTGAAGGGTCTATCCTCTCCAATTTGGATTAGGATGCCTCATTTTCCATTGCAATGCTGGGATGAGGTGAATGTGGCTAGAATAGCTGCAATGATTGGAAACCTCTTATGATGGCTGGGAACATGTTTCAATGGGGGAAGACAGAATTTGCAAGGGTTTGTGTTAGAGTAATACTTGATCAACCTCTTCCTTTGGGAGTTTGGATGGAAAGCATATCTAGGAGGTTCTTTTAGAAAATTGAGTATGAGAAGATATCCACTTTTTGTTTTGAATGTGGATTAATTGGCCATGAGAAATCTGAGTGCAAGCTGAAGAAATCTGTTGATGTGGATTGTACTACTGCTAAAATGATTTCTAATCATGAAAAAGAGGTGGACAAGAGTAAAGAAGTGGATAATGATTCTACCTATGGACCATGGATCATGGTTAATAGGAGGAATAATAGAAGACTGGTCATTATGAAGAATAAAATGAAGGATTCAAAAAAAAATTGGATGAAAACTAAAGTCATTATTGGTGATAAAGAGGCAATGACAGAAGTCTTACAGGACATGGGAACAACCAAGGAGGTGGAATCTATCACTAAGGATAACACTCTTGAAGAAGGAGAAATTTGTGCAGATCAGGAACATCTTGCTCAAGATATTCAGCCTCTAGAGGAAGCTAGTGTGAAGAATCTGGTCATAGCAGAAAATGCATATTTAAAGGTTGGTATGCAGTCTTCAACTATTAATTCATTCAGCCCAGTTCTTTTGAATAAATTTGATTTGCTGAATAAGGAGGAGATGGTAGAGGAGGTAGTTGATTTGATTAATTACTTGGTTGCTGCTGGTAGCAAGAGTAATGATTTGAAGTTTGCTGGAGGGAAGAATTCTGCGGTTGACACAGATTTACAAATCTGTGATGAGAAGATGATTGGTGTGGAGAAAGAAAGAGAAAATGGCTCAAATGGAGAATTTATCAAATGCAAGCTTGCTAAGGAGCTTAGGGCCTTTTAAAAACAAGCAACGTGGTAGAATTCTTGAAGGAGGTAACAAAAGAAGAGATGGGGGCTCTTCCCCCGTTGATTCTTTAAATGGAATCTATTGCTTTCTGGAACTGTAGAGGGACCAAGAAGAGGGAGGCCTCTCTCTATATGAAGGAGTTTATAAAAGATTTTAAAATCTTTTTTGAAGGGTTGGTTGAGACGAAAATCAATTCTTTTGATAGAGTCTCTTTTGACGGATTGATGGGCCCTTTGTGGGATTTTTTCCTTCTTCCTTCCGAAGGACTTTCAGATGGTATTATGATTATTTGGAGAGTGGATATAACATCTTTTTCTGTTGTAAAGACATTAGATCAATGTGTTTTTGGGGATCTTAATGTCTTTGATAAGGGAGTTTGGAGGATCAATACTATTTATGGTAGTAAGGAGACTCACAAAAGATGGTTACTTTGGGAGTGTATCCAAGAGCAACTCAAAGGGATATCCCTTCTATTATTGGTGGTGACTTCAATTGTATTTTGGCAAAGGAAGATAAGAAGGGAGGGAGAAAGTTTGTTTTCTCTCAAGGCCCAATGGAGGTGTTAAAATTTATGAATGAGAATGACTTTCATGAGATTGGGTTTGTCGGACCAAGATTTACTTGGTGCAACAATAAAGTGGGAGGTGGAAGGATCCTTGAAAGGTTGGATAGATGTATCCTCAATTCTTTGGCCATGAACAAAATTCAAATTGCTGTTGTTAGACACCTTGCAAGAGTGGCTTCAGATCATAGCTCATTGTCTTGAAGTTGTATAATTCGGCCTCATTTGGAAGCAGATGTTTAAAGTTTGAAGATGCTTGGTTATCCTTCAAGACTTCGGCCCATATCATTTCTAATGTATGGAAGAAAAATTTCTTGGGGGATGATATGGAAATCCTTAATAAAAAGTCCAAAAGGAGCTTGAAGGACTTGTTCTTTTGGAGTAAGTCCAAGTTGAAAGAATTTTCAAAAGAAAAAGAAAGATTGAAGGCTGAAATTTCTTAGATTCAAATGGAAGAATCTACTGAAGGTGTGCTGGATGATGATAAACTTTGGGTTCTTAGGAACAAAGTCAAAGAGCTTAATGTTATTCTCAATTGTTTGAATACTTGGTGGAGGCAAAAAGCCAAAGTTAAGTGGATCGAAGATGGTGATTCCAATACTAAGTTTTTTCATTCATTTGCCAATGCAAGAAGAAATCCAAATTGGATTTCTCAAATCAAGAATGCAGACGGTAGTTTGATTAATGAACCAAAGGAGATTGATTCCTTCATTATTTCCAGAATAAATGGAAGAGTAGAGGTTGCTGTTTGAATAATTGGCCTAAACCGTGGCAGGTTTTAGGTGCTAATGACAGATTTTGGCTTAACAGGGAGCTTTCTTCACTTGAGATAGAGGAGGTTGTTATGAAGTTGGGCAACAATAAAGCTCCTGGTTGTGATGGGGTTACTTACTCCTTCTTCAAAGCTTATTGGCGTACCATTGGTGAGGATGTCATTAGAGCAATTAATCTTTTCTTTTCTACAGATATTTTGTGCAAGGATTGGAAAGACACAATGATTGTTTTGATTCCCAAATCTTCAAACCCGGTTACTCCAGTAGCTTTTCGTCCTATAAGTTTGTGCAATTCTATATACAAAATTGTTGCTAAAATTTTGTTGAATAGAATGGTGGAGATCATTCCTAAAATTGTATCTGAAGAGCAGGTAGCTTTTATGAAGGGAAGGTCAATTTCAGATCATATCCTTTTGGCTCAAGAAGTGTTTCACAAGTTAAGGCATTCTAAAGCAAGCAAGGGCTTCCTAGCCATCGAAGTTGACATGGAACAGGCATATGATAGTATGAGTTGGGCAACTTTTTAGAAAATAATGTTAGAATTGGGATTTCCTTTCAAGTTTGTCAATTTAGTGATGGAGTGCATTTCATATCCTAGATTTTTCATTATGATTAATGGATCAAATTCCAATTGGATTGAAGGGAGAAGTGGATTCAGGCAAGGGTGTCCACTCTCTCCATTCATTTTTATTTTGTGCTCACAACTTCTATCCAATTGTTTTTCTGAGAAAGGTTTGGAGGTGGGTGTGAAAATTTCTTCTAGATCACAAAGAATCTCGCATCTCCTTTTTGCAGATGACATCTTGGTTTTTTCTGAAGCCAAGGCAAAAAGTGTTAAGAAGGTTAAATGTATTGTTGAAAATTACTGCTCTTGGACCAATCAGAAAATTAATTTTCTGAAATCTTCTTTGATGTGCAGCAGTTCTTTTGTAAGGAGGAGTAAAATGTTTTCCAAATTGCTGGGAATCAAATTGGTGAATGAATTTGACTACTTGGGAATCAAGATGGCATTGAGAAGATTAAAATATTCAGACTTCCAACCATTATTGGATAAATCTATTAAGAAGCTTAATGCTTGGGGTAATAGATATATCTCTCTAGCGGGTAGATTGGTTTTGGTTAAAATAGTGTACCTTTCTCTTCCCGTTTTTCTTATGTCTTATTCTCTTGTTCCATTGAGAATTTTGAAAGAATTTGAGAAATTGTATAGAGACTTCATTTGGAATAGAAGTGATGGAAACCGTGGGATTCATTATGTAGCTTGGGAATCTATGTGTAAAGCAAAGCATTTTGGTGGATGGGGACTGAATTCTACAATTGCTAGAAGAGACACTTTGAGGGCAAAGTTTGCTTGGAGACTTATTGATAACCCAAATTCTTTGATGGCCAGTAATTTGCTAAGTAAGTATGGAGATAATTAGTGGGATAATGTGAACTATAGAAGTAACTCTTCTACTTCCTGGAAGATCATTCATAATGGATGGAAAGCTCTTAAAAATTTTGTCAGATGGAAGGTGGGTGATGGTTCCAAGATCAATGTGTTAGAAGATACTTGGATTTTGGATCTGAGTTTAAACAAATGGCCTACTTTTGTTGGGGTATTGGTTGATGAGAATATAACCCTTGACTACTTCATTCTTGAGGGTAGTTGGCACATTGATAAATTGAGCTTGCACTTTGGTGGAGACTTGTTGAAGATGATTTGCAATATTCAAATTGCACAGAACTCTCAATTTGACTGTATGGAGCTGAAGCTGCAATTGACGAGAAAATCTATTGTTGCATTACTAGTGGAGGATTGTTTCAAAGGCTATCAGAATAATGATCTAGCTTCTTGGTTATATAAAGTGAAATTGAATGCCCGTGTAGAACTCTTCATTTGGAGGCTGTACAGAGACGCCATTCCAACAGAATTTTTTCTATTCAAGAGGAGATTATCGGGTTCTAGCTTGTGTCCATCGGGCTGTGCTGAAATTGAAGATGTGAACCATGTTTCTTCTACTTGTTCTAAACTTTTGAAGATTATTGAAGCTTTAAGGAGCTGGGGATTCCAAATTCCAATTTTTAGGAATTGGGATGATTGCTTACTTTGTTTTAGGAGATTAAAGAATTCAAATATGATGTTAGTCAGGATCTACCTAACGCTGCTTTGGTTTATATGGAAAAATAGAAACAAGGTTAAGCATGGCAAATCCAGTGATAGTAACATCATGATCGCTGCTTCAACTCTTGCTTTTCTTGGATCTGCTAAACTAAGCTCTTCACTTTCTGATCACTGGGTTGTTAATCACTTCTTTGGACTATGTAAAGACAAATGGCAACCTCCTCCTCCCGAGTGGATCAAAATAAACTTTGATGCTTCCTTAAAAGATAATCATATAGCAGGAATTGGTGGTATTGTAAGAGACTGTAAAGGTAGATTTATCTTAGCCTTTGGTAAAAGTAAGGTGCCTTGGGACATTGCTCAACTTGAGCTCTTGGCTTTCTCAGCTATCAAAGTAGTATTGCATGGTAGGATGCAAGATGTCAAAGGCATTATTGTGGAAGGTGATAATAAGAATGTCATCCTTTTTCTTCATAAACTGTATAGCAAACCGAAGATGAAGGGTTGGAGCATGGAAGAAGAAGACTTCTCTTTCCTTGGTAAGTTCAATATTGTTCTCTTTCATTGGGTTAATCGTAATTGCAATAAGTTAGCCGATTATTGTGCTAACTTAGCTTGTTCTTATGATTTTATTTGGGAATTTTTTGGTGAGAGCTATCTTCCATCTTCTTTTATTGATTTATTAAAAGAAGAACTTGATAGTATAGCAGTCTCACATTAGTTTGTATCTTTGCTTATTTTATTTTTAATGCATCTTTGCATCTTTCAAAAAAAGAATAATTTGCCAACAATTTTGAAAGAAAAGAGTCGTGAAACCATAAGGACCCGCCATAGAATCACTATTCATTCCCAATAAAGTTTCTTTAACCTCCTCAAAAGAGGGAGCCCTAGAAAGAAAAGCATTATCCTCAAGGGATAGAAGGTTAGGAATAAATGAGTGGTCCATAACCTGAATAGGAGTGAAAACTTTATTGAAATAGTTTTGAAAATGAAGCACAGCTAAATTAGTAATTTCAACCAAGTTATCATAATAGGAACCATCCTCCTTTTGGATGTTGTTGATACTATTCTTAATCCTTTTTCTCTTAGTTAAGGCATGGAAATACTTAGTATTATTATCACCCTTAACCAAGTGCTTAGCTGTAGCTTTCTAATTCCAAAAGACCTCTTCCTGAGCTTAAAAATTAAAAAGATTCAGTTTAGATTGCTTTAACAAAGAAAATTTAGCATCAGTTGGATCATTCTGATATAAATTTTCATTAGAATTCACACATTGTTCTGTTGAGTCTAGTAAATAGGTTGTTAGACCTAAGTTAATGTCCCAAGGCTACCAAGAGGGGGGGTGAATTGGTATTTTAAAATTTAAACCCTCTTTAAAAATGTGTTGAACCGAAATAAAAATTTTTATTAAGTTTTTATAGAAAACGTTTTTCAACCACAGAGTTTTTTTAAACAAAAGAAAAATGCGAAAAATAAAAAGCAGTAAAGTAAATGACACAAGATTTATAGTGGTTCAGTCTAAACCAGACCTACATCCACTCCCCGGAGGCACCCTCTGAGTATTGCACTAATACCAATAGTGACTCTCCTTTTGCACCCACAGCAAGGCGAAGAAGCCTTTACAAACACTCTTTTCACCACTACCCGGTGCGGCAGAGAACCGTCGTCCTTTTACACAATCCACAGTGTTGGCAGAGAACCGTCTGTCCTTTCACACTCTCCTAGTGTGGGTAGAGAACCCTTCGGCTGTTCACACTCTCCAAGTGTAGGTAGCAAACCCTTCGGCTGTTCACACTCTCCAAGTGTAGGTAGCGAACCCTTCGGCTGTTCACACTCTCCAAGTGTCTGCAGCGAACCGAATCTCCTTGACAGATCTTCTCACAAGAAATCTAAAAGGAAGAAAGAAAAGAGTGAAGTAATCCCAATTCACAAGTAGAGATTCTTACCTTTAAACACCAAATGAAGCCTTCTCGCTCCAGTGGTAGGAATCGTCCTTTGAATGCTCTCTCACACTCTCTCCTTGACTTTTCTATCAATAGGCATGAAGATCAAATGACAAAAAGATTGGGTGGCAGTATAATTTGGACTATTTATACAAAAGACAAGAAAAACCGCCCAAAAATTGCAAGTTTTCAATTCTGTACGCAGTGGATCGTCCCGTACGATCGTGGATCGTCCTAGACGATATTACTTAAAAGCCTTGAAACGAACCTCTTTGTATATGTGTACGAAATGTTTTCGTACAAACTGATCGTCCCGTACGAATCAAGTTCATCCGGTACAAACGGTTATTACAAGGTCAGTTCCAAAAACTGCAGAAAAACCGTCCTAAGTCGGTTGTATCGTTTGGACGAAAATTGGTTCGTCCGGACGAAATTCTTACAGAGACCAGATCGTTCTGGACGATATTTAATTTCATCTGGACGAAAATCTTACAGAGAGCAAATCGTCATGTACGATAATTTAATTTCGTCTGGACGAAAATCTTACAGAGACTAGATCGTCCTGGACGATATTTAATTTCGTCTGGACGAAAATCTTACAGAGAGCAAATCGTCATGTACGATAATTTAATTTCGTTTGGACGAAAATCTTACAGAGAACAAATCGTCCCGGATGATTTTTAATTTCGACCTGGACGAATAGGACTTAGAAAATTTTTCTGACCAGTTCCTATTCGTTCCATGTGATCTTAATAGGAGATAACTGTCTGATCGTCCCGTACGAACTGATATCGTCCCGTACGATCAGTATAAATTTTATATGATCTCCTTATGTGTGTGTATATTTTTATTCACTCAATTACAATCACTCCCTTTCAAGTTTATTTCAAAGAAAAGTACAAGCTTCAAATTCACAAAGTATTTTATGCTGAATTTGATTTGAAGTCTTCGTAGTCTGGAGTTCGATTTTCCTGAAATATTAGTACACACAAGAGAAAATACAAATCTTCTAAAATTGTTAAGAGATAACTACACATTTGAACCATAATGTTTGGAATTATCAAAACTATACAAGTTGCAAAAATGTAAAACATGCAAATAGCAACTATCTTAACATGTTCATCTTGTAAAATATTAGAAAAGATATTTCTGAAAACATTGTGATTCCACCAATTCAGTGCTTGCTTCAACCTCTTAAGATTGAACCAAAGTCTTTTCATACCAAAAATAGAATTATTCGGGTATAAAGGAGCTTGCCAGTTATATTAAACAAAATCAAAAAAGGAACCATTAAGTAACCACATATTTTGGAATCTGAAGTGAGAGGAGGCATTAAAATGTCTATTCTTAATGTTGATAACAATAGGAGAATGATAAGATAAAGTTCTACAAAGATGCTGCACATTAGTGAAATTAATAGAATTGATCCAAGAATCATTAAAGAGCACACGGTCAAGCCTTTGCCATAAATTCCCCTTATTCCAGGTAAAGTTGTTATCAATAAACCCAATATCAATCAAATTATAAGACAAAATCATATTATTAAAATCAATCATAGAACGATAAGAAGGGAAGACCCACCAATCCTTTCAGAAGAGGAAGTGATGACATTAAAGTCACCACCAACCAACCAAGGTAAATTACAAATACTATGAAAATTCATAAGATGATCCCATAACATCTTCCTAATGTAAAGGGAAGAGGCAGCATACACAAAAGATGCACAGCAAAAACCTCAATTTTTAATGCATGACTTGATTAAAATCTCCAATAACATCAATTTTAATAAGATTTTTCCAAAAAAATACCCAAATTTTTTTAGCCACATTCAAAATTGCATAGTCAAAACCCAAAAACCGAGAGTTACTTAACAACCTAGAAGTAGGGATAAGAGGTTCAAGTAAGATAAGAATAGAAATATTATGCACACGACATAAATTTTTGACATGAATCCAAGAAGACGGACAACCAGTGCCCCTCACATTCCAAATAATGGTACTAAACATAAAGAATGATTAATGAGAAGTATTCGAGCAAGTATTTCTAGAAGTGTTTCTAGGTGATTGCAAAGAAATATGCTTTTGCTTCCGCCCTTTTTTACTATGAAATTTGATAAAACTAGTGTCATTATCATCCTTGGAAAAACCTCAATATCAGTAAGAGCGTCACTATTATAATTAGAAGTTAAGGAGTCTTACTATCATTTGAATGAACCCTGTGCAAATTAAGACAATCATCCTCCATAAACCTACCATCATCCTCCCAATTATTAGTAGCCTTCATAATAGGTTCTTTAAAGTAAGTAGAAGGCAAAGGAGAGTGATCCATAGAAACAAATTCACCATCCTCTAAAGCCATGCCATTCTTACCACTATCAATAACAACAAATTGATCATCAACATTAGTTTCCTTCACAGATTCCTAAACATTTAAAGGATTAGAGGATTAGAAATCATAATATCAGTAGAGTCAGACATATTGTGGTTAATAATGCAAGAAAGAGATGTTTCAACATTAGGCAAAGCATGGTCCACAATCTTCACACACTCTATAGAAGGAATATTTAAAAGAACAACTTCCGGATCATGAGGCACATTGACATTATTAGAAAAAGCATTTAAACCAACTGGAAGAGGATCTTTCTCAGTTCCCACCAATGGATCCTCACATAGAAGAGAGAGTCTAGAATTTACCAGAATAAGTTGAGGAGCTTCCGTAGGTTCAGTAAAATCCATCTCAGTACTTAGAACCCCATTATATTATTTCAAGGAGTTCTTATCAGAATGCAGGTGAGGGTGTTCCGAAAATATTCGTTCAAAGCATGCCCATACATTTTACAGAAAGAACAAAATATAGGTAAATTCTCAAACTCAATTTTTTGGAAATAACCCTTGATTTCAGATCCAATCCAAATTTCATTTGGGTGTTTCTTAGAAACATCCAATTCAACTAACACCGTAGCAACTGATGGCCTCGAAACCAAAGCTGTAGCTTGGTCAGTCTGTAAGGGATGGCCGAAGATAGAAGCCATACCAAATATAATTTGATGGTTAAAAAAATGTAATCTCAAATTAGAAAATGATATCCAAACCGGAGCAATAGGAGATTCCTACCTAACATCAAAATTTGGAGTCCATTTCAATAAACACATTTGACACGCTTGAATATAATATGATCTTCTAACAAAAATTCGACTGTAGTCAAGATCATTGGCCAGTTGAATGGCAACATGCCTTTGATCGAGAAACCCACATGAAACGATCTAGAGAGCTTTAGATTAATGAAGAACTTACATATGACATCAAGATTAGGCCTTCTTAAAACAAATTTACCAACCAAAGTTAAGGCATAAGGAGCAACGACTTGTTCCACAACAAAATCCTCAAAAAGAAGAGCCAAACAGCCCTTAAAAGATGAATGAACAAACTTAAATTTTGGAGATGATGAGGAAGTTCCAGCGAGAGCCTCTTTGAAAGATTGAGTTTTTCCCTCAAAACTAGAGGAAGAAACAGGGTTCGATGACGACGGGGTCGTTATCGCCCCGGTCAAAAAAGAAGAGAGAAAAACAAAATCAATGCGCGAAAAAAAACCAGTAGAGAAGAGCAACAAAAAAATAATTAGAACAATAGAAAAATCCAAGCCAAGAGGGCAAGAATCCAGCGCACAAAGAGGAGCCCTAAAATTGCCCAGAAATGAGAGACGTTAGAGCATGTTATGAGTGACATTATGTATGTTTGTCCTGTATGATTAGGATTGTTTAGTGTGATTAGTTTAATTAGGATTTTTTGGTTAACTGATTATTCAGTATGATATAAAAATTTATACAATTAATTAAAAATTTAAAAAAATTTCTAACTTACCAACTCACTCGTTTGAGTGTGCATATGCAAGGTTACTCAGCTTATTGTCCACCATATATATGACTTGACTCTAGAAATGTAAAAGTACATTAAAATTGAAATTATAAATATACTGAACCCTAGTCTATCCAATCTTGAGCTGATTGAAGTTTTTTTTTTTTGATGGAAATGCCAAATGCATTAAAAGAAAAGAAGAAAATAAACCTAGATACAAGCTACTAGGTGATAGAACATCTATCACCATCCTCCTTTAATAAAGAAATGAAATGAGGAGGAACATTATTACAAGTAAGGTCATCCTAACAAAAATCTCCTTCTAAAGCTAAGTTAGCACAAAAATATGCCAACTTATTACTATTTCTATACGAAAAATAAAATATGAATGAACCAAAATCTTTAAGGAAAGATAGATCTTCAAAATCAACTTCCCTCTTGCTCCAATCATCCCTTTCAACCGACTTTTGAAGATGTTTGATGACATTTATATTATCTCCCTCTATGATTAAGCCTTTAGCTTCCACCGTCCATTCCTTAATTGCCACCTTCAAGTATCAAAATGTCACAAGTTCCAATGCTCTGATATCCCAATGAGAGCATTTAAAGCCGAAAGCTGAGAGAAAGCTCCCTTTGTGATCTCTAAAAACTCTACCAATTCCTGCTTCATATGATTGTAACAGAGTTGCATCAAAGTTAAATTTAATCCAATCGGGAGGAGGAGGGTGCCAATAAGAATTATTCAGTCGAAGCTAGTTAGCACCCCAGTTTTTCAAAATTAGATTAAACTTTAAAGCATTAGAGGCTATGCTGAGAGAGTTAGATGCAATGAAACCCAATCCGAGTTCTTCATCTCCATGCTTAACCCGATTCCTGCTTTTCCAAGATATAAACACCATTGAGCAATAGAAATTTCCAATGAATTTATTGCCACCAGATAGAGCTTTAAGTTCTGATATGCAATGAGTTAGTGAATTAATCATTGGAGCTTTGAAACCCAAATCATTCAACTTGGATGTGGCCATATGGATCAAAGAACAATTCCCTACCACATGAATTATGTTTTCTATTTCCAAACAACCCCTAGGACAAGAGTTGTTATTTACCATCCTCCTATAAAATAAAAAATCATTGGCAGGTAAGGCATTATTAAACAGACGCCACCAAAAGCATTCTACCTGCGGAGATAGCTTTAACTCCTTGAGCCATTTGTTGTACTCCTTCTCCTCATGGACCCTTTTGTTCTTAGCCACCATAGCCGAGATAGACTTTCCAGATAATTTCATCATAAGTTCTAACTGATCATTACAGTTCTTATAGATTTAAATTTGAGAAATACTATCAATCAAATTCTGACCAAACCACTTGCGTAGCTTCATGATTTCCTAACTTCCATCATTAATAAACTCCTGTAATTTTGGAAATTCTTCATCAGCTACAGTGATAAATGTTGGCCATCTATCAAGACATTTATCTAAGATCCAAACATCTTTCATAATGTTGATGGAATTTCTTGACCCAATCCTCCATCTCACCAATGATTTAAGAGATTCCATGACAATAATGAGAATTTTCCAAATAACAGAAATGTTCTTCATGATTTTAGCACTCCAGGTATTACCATATTTGGCTTTGATGGATCTATTTAATAGAGAATTTGAATTATTGTAAAATCTCCAAGCAAATTTAGCTCTAAGAAGTTCAACAATGATTTCGGCTGAACACGGACCTCTTCCACCGTCTAAAATTGGTTTGCAAAGCTCCAACCAGGACAAATAATGCATACCTTGATTTCCTGCAGGCTTATTCCATATAAAATATCTACAAAGCTTGTCAATTTTCCTTAAAATGTTTATTGGTACCAAGGAATGAGACACAAAAAAAAAGGAATAGATTGTAAAATAGATTTTACAAGTACAATTCTTCCTCGTAATGAAATGAGTTTGTTACCCCATACATTGAGCTTGCAAGAAATTTTCTCAATAATGTTCAAGAAATCTGACGACAGCATCCTTTTGAAATCCATTTTAATCCCAAGATAATTCATCTCCTTTAATTATTTGAATTTAAATATGTTTTGAATTTGCTTTCTAGCTCTCCGTTCCACCATCTTCCCGAACATGACATTAGATTTTTCCTTGTTTACTGCTTGTCCCGTCCACAAGCAATATTTTGAGATAATTTTGCTGATTCTTCTCATCTGATAGAGCTTGGCTTCAAAGAACAATAGGATATCATCAGCATACATCAAATGGTTTATCCTTGGAGCATTTGGAGCCACTTTAATTCCCAAATCCTTCCCATTGCTATCAAACTCCTCAGATAGCAATTGAGAGCAAAGTAGAAAAAAATACGGAGATAGTGGGCAGCCTTGAAGAAGCCCACTTCTAGCCTTAATCCATTTCGACTTGATACCATTTAACATAATTGTAAATTTGGGATCCATAACACATTCCAAAATTAGATTAGCAAATCTAAGAGGAAAACCAAAATAATTCAGAACTTGCTTGATAGTTGGCCAAGCCATACTATCATAAGTTTGCCCCATATCAATTTTAATTGCAATCAAACCTTTTTTAGATTTGGAAAATCTAAATTTGTTAAACAATTCATGAGCCAACAAAATATTGTCCGACAACGTCCTTCCTTTAATGAAGGCCACTTGCTCTTTCGAAACAATTTTGTGAATGACTTTCATAAGTCTATTTAAAAGGATTTTAGCAATCAACTTATAAACATATAAACATAAACTGATCGGACGATAATGAGAAGGAAGAACAGGATGCTTAACCATAGGAATCAGAATCGCCATCGTCTCTTTCCATTTAGCATTCATCTTCCCATGTGTAAACAAATATTGGATTGCTATCCAAACATCCTGACTAATAACCTTCCAATAATGCTTTAAGAATGAGTATGTTATCCCATCCATACCTGGGGAAATTTTTGAACCGAGCTCTCTCAGCACAACATCAACTTCTTGGAAACATAAATCAGCTTCCATGCATTTAGAATCTTTTAAGCTTAGTATAAAAAGAGGATTACGCCACCCAGATAGTTTACATTCCCTCCTTCTCCATTTGTTGTTAAAGAACTGTAGCAAAATAACTTCAATTTCAGATTGAGAATCAATCAAATTTCCTTAATCATCCTTCAATTGAAGAATGGCATTAGAATTCCTCCAGCCATTTGCTACCTCATGAAATAACTTTGAATTCTTATCTCCTTCACTCCACCATTTGACTTTAGCTCTCTGTCTCCACCATGTGTTTATTTGAGCAAGTGTAACGTTCGATTCATGCACCTTGGCCCGAAGCATTAGCAGTTTTTCCTCAGAAAGACCATTATTATTTGACTCCTCCAATTGCAGATCAGCCACTTCCTTCATCAATTTGTCTTTCAATCCTGACAAATTCTTCATTTTTGCTCTACTCCAAAAATGCAATGCCTTTAAAGTTTTACAAAACTTTGAATTCAATTTCTCCATAGGGTCTCCAGCATAAAATTTATTCCAGACTATCTGAACTATAGACGCAGATGTCGGGTATAAGACTCAGACATCTTCAAACCTCCACCATTGTTCAACTTTCTCCATAGGATTAAAGAGCTTCAGATGGATTGGACGATGATCCAATGCAATTCTAGTCAAATGTCTAGTTGAAGCTTAAGGGATTAATTGGAGAGCTCTAGTGTTTAACAAACCCCTATCTAGCCTTTCCAAAATTCTTGCACTCCCACTTTTGTTGTTACACCAAGTATACCTTGGTCCAACAAAACCGATTCCATGATAATCGTTAAGGTTCATAAAATTTTTCATCTCTTGGGGTCTAAGGAAAATTTTAAATTTTTTCCCTCCCCTTTTTCATCTTGTGATAAAACACAATTAAAGTCTCCCCCTAAGATTGATGGAAGATTGTTACAGGAAATGGATCCCAAAAACTCCCATAAACTTCTCCTTTTATACAAATCACAGTCTGCATAAACCATTGAAATCAGCCACTTTGAATTATTCTTCAAAAATCTTAGCACCCCAAATATACATTGAGACTAACTTTTTAAAACTGAGAAAGTGGACAAATTTGTCCTCCATATTGTCATAATGCCCCTTGATTGCCCATCAGATGGGTAAATGAAAACATCCCAATTGTTTCCCAAAACTTTACATACTTCTTCCTTTTCAGTAGAAGAAATTTTCGTTTCAGCTAAGCCAATAAAAAAAATGTCCCAATCTTTTACAACCTCTTTCAAATAAAGAGAGGCCTCCCTCTTATTAGCCCATCTATAATTCCAAAAAAGAATGGAACTTATTTAAGCACCGAGGGGGAAGGACCCTAGAACCTCCTCTTACTCCCGCCTTCATTCCTATTGCTTCTCATGGAAGAAGTAATAGGACCCAATGATTTGATCTCCTTGCTTAGCTTGATTTTTTAGTTCCCTGAAAGACAAGCAGCACCTCTACCTCCTCCTGCTCCAGAAGCATCCTCAAGAGAATTTTCTTTTACTATTACCAAAATAATAGAGCCATCCTCCTCACAACTTGTTCTTCCCACTTCTCCTTCTTCTAGAACAGAGTTCTCATTTTTATTTTCATCTCTTGGATTAACATCATCCTCTTCAATTCCGACCAGCAACCTAAACATATTGTTTTCTAAAATCTATATAGTCTCCTTATTTAATCTTTAACATCATCTTCCTTTGGAGCACATAGCACTAAGCCATGCATTTCATTCAGTTTACTGGGATCCAACCTTTCTGAGCTATTAAAAGCTAGTTCTTGTGAAACAATATCTTCTCCAGCATATTTATTACTCACATCACCATTTTGTTTGGAAATTCTGTCTTGCACTATCCCAACTTTATGAACATAAACAAACTTCTTTTGATTCACCTTTGTTTTAATCTTTCTCCAATAATTAACATGGATCCATGGTCCATAGTTGTCCAGTTCTTCCATTTCTCATTTATTTTCTTCCATTTCTCATTTATTTGCTTCCAGATTTTTACCTTCTGAATTAGTTTCAGCTCTAACATTAGTTTGACCACTGCTCTTGTCTCCTCCAATCTTGATTTTGCAATCATAGCTTAGGTGACCAACCTTTCCACATTTATAACAAAAGGACACCTCATACTCCACCTTTTGGAAGAACCTTCCATATCTTCTATCCACATAAAAATCCCAATGGTAATTGTTTATCTAATTCCACATGGACACATATCCTTGCAATTTTGCATCTTCTCCATTGAAACATGTTGCCATCAATCATAAGCGGCGTGCCAATAAGCGATGCAATCCTTGCAACGTTGATCTCATCCCAATAGTATAGTGGAAGATTAGGCATTCTTATCCAAATTGGAGAAGAAATGCCCTCTAATGAAGTTGGAGAAAATTGTGTGGACCATTTATCCATTCCCACAATGTGTCCATTAACGAACCACGATCCTCCTGCTAAAACCTCCTCAATAGCTTCTAACGAACTGAATGAACATAGGATCCATCTTGACCCTAGTACAGTCATATTAAACTTCCCAATGTGTAGCCATTGCCGCCTCAATTCAGAACCTATTAGATGACTGGGGAGTACACGGCTGAAAACCTTGATCACGATAAAAAAATTGAGCTTCTCAAAGTTTGCTAGAACATTAGGTTCATGAAGCTTCACAGCTATACCATCTTCCTACTTAAATAAATCTTTTTCAAATGGATTTACTTTGATGTGAGATCATTTAACCCAAGGATTTGCTTGCCCAGCGTTTCCTTGGTTAACCTTATCCTGAACCTCTTTATCATCAAATTCACAAACAGTAGCCATACTATCCATAGTCTTCTGGACTGAAGGGTCTCCTTCTATAGGTGCCATAGTTTTAGACACAATATTGCCAAATTTGTTCACAATCAGCTTCATCCCTGCTGATGATGATGATTCAAGGTCGATTTTTCCTGGGATTCTAGTAGAACGAAAAGTTCTAGCTTCGACAATACTTATCACCTGCTTTCCTTTTCCAATCATTTACTCTAACTCTTTAACTGGGATAATAGACGGTTCTCTGATCACCAACGGATGAAATCCATCTTGCACCTCGTTGAGAAAATGTCGATTATTGTTAAAAGACATTGGACTCTCCAATCCAATCGCTTTTCGGTCACCGGAGATGGTGACCGAAGAGCCCACCGGTATACCCAGAAAACCCGCTAAACGGCGAAGAAGATGAAATTTTGAAAAAATCTCATCGAAATCTTGGACTTTCTCTATCTACTTTCCATGACTTTATGAGCTGATTGAAGTTGCAAGTGAATGGTGGACCTAAAATGTTAGTGAGTAGGACAAAAAAACAAATTTCCAATAAATAGCAGTAAGTGAATAATAATATTTATTATCATTAAAATCATAGTACTTGGGTCCAGATTTATAACAATCTTCCTCTTTTTGATGATGACAAACATTATTGTTTAAAGATATTCAAATTCTTTGCTATTCTCTAATATCCCCCTTAGAAGGTAAATTTTTGAAAGTAAAGAGAGTAATTTTTTTAATTTTATTTTTTTAATATGAAATAAATATAAGAAACACTTAGCAAAAATAAATATAAGCAAAGTAGTAAACTGACTTCATTTAAATAAGAGTGCAAACAACTGAACAACAAACTACTACTCCACCTTTTGACATCATAAAAATGAGAAAATAATTAAAAAGCAAAAGACATAAAGGAGAAAAAATATACATCATAAAATACAAAAGTAAGAATAGTATAAACACAGAAATAAAAACACAATGCAAACTAGAAAAATAAAGAGTCTTGATAAGGTGGTGGAGGTGGTGGTGGTGGTTGAAAGAAGTAGTGAATGAAAGCAAATTGCTCCCCAAACAAAACCATATCATTGTCATATTGTTGTTGCGTAGCTTTCAAAATGAGCTAGACCATTTGCATGTTATTACTAATGCTCAGCTACATAGTTTTTAAATCTAGCCTCCCATTGATTAAACCTCTAAACCAGTTAATCAGTCTGAAACTACTGGCAGATACGAGCAGGTGCAGGAATAGGTTTTCCCTCCTCTTCCACAAGCTCTACATACACAGTGTGATAATAAGTACTATGAAGATGTGGAAGGGGTTATTGTAATAGAATATAGGGAGGTGATAAGGTGGAGAAGGAAATCGAAAATTTCCTTTAGAATCTAGGACAAAGGTAATTAGATGTCCTAAGGAAAGGTTAGGCAGTCTTTTGTGGCGAGGATCTCGAATGCAGGTTAGGTTGTCAGTATAATGAATGATAAGATTAGCAGCATTAAAGTTAATTTTAGCCATAATGTAGTAGTTGGCAAGTGAGAGAATAGGGGTAATGTTAATCTGATCCCCAGCTTTAGGAATGATTGAGTTGTGACGGATGTGCTGAATGATTCGGGCATCTAGGACAAAGGTGTTAACCTAGGCTACATAATAATTAACATTGGTTTCCCTAAGAATGGTATTTTCAAGGTTCCAATCATAGTTAGGATCTGAGGCTAAAATGTGAATTTTGTCTCCAATAGTGGAAAGGTGATTAAATTCATGAAAGTTTTGGTAAGTGACTTCTATAGGCCCTTTATTAATATAAGATTGTTGGGTAGTAACCTCATTACTAATTCAAAGGATTGCAAAACATTTGAATAGAAGTTCAGAGTTGAATGGAAATGTAAGGGTGAGGATGAAACCAAGAATTTTGTGGGAAAAAAGATTGAGTACCAGAAAGTTCATAACCTCTTAATTGTTGATTTTAGACAGGGTAATTCTAACTAT
Organism: Dendrobium nobile; assembly: GCA_022539455.1. NCBI lineage: Eukaryota > Viridiplantae > Streptophyta > Magnoliopsida > Asparagales > Orchidaceae > Dendrobium > Dendrobium nobile. The sequence goes on from CM039729.1 coordinate 32,042,878, forward strand.
TTTATAATGATTATAAGCTACTTCATCAGCTTCCTCAAAAAATCTAGGATCGATAATGCGCTTAGAAGAGCTACCTGTAAGTGCTCGAGAACATTTTTTTTACCCATTTCAAGGAATGAGAGTGCAAGAGGAAAGTAAAGGATGAGAGGATTGAAATGGTGTAAAGAGATTGAAGAGACTCCTGGTATTTATATAGGAATTTTCCTATCATACAGTATAATGGTAAGATCATACTAAATGATCATAACTAATTAAAAAAGGTGTTCTTATCAAACATTACAATCAAACATCGTACTGGTCGATTAGAGAGAGGGTGTTCATCTCAAGGAGTCACCCTGTATGATCGTTGAATTTTGAGTTTGTATAGTACAAATAGGTGGATCATACTATATAATGTGTTATTAAAGATCATACCTACTAAATTCAGTTCATCCAATAGTTTTTTCCATAGTGATAATATAGTACTAAGAGTAAATCACATAGTGCAATCACGAATAATTTATTGATATTGGCTATTGGATATGTTGTGATCAAAGATTTGATATTTTATTCAGATCATACAATACGATATGAATCGTACTTGATGATGTGAAAAAAAAAATTGAGAAGCTAAAGGATGGAATGAGATGATCAGGAAGGGTTCAAATTAAAATAAAATAAAAATAACATAAAACAAATCAAAAAACAAGAAAAAAATAACCATAAAATAAAATCAAAGTTTTTTTTTTTTTAAAGAAATGATCACATGGATTAAATGAAAATTTTACCTTATGAGTAAAGCATAATACACAAAAAATAAATTTATTTACAACACTAAGATTTAAAACTGCAAGAAATTTGAATTTTCTCAATCCTAGCTCAGGCTCCTTAAGGGTTATAGTCAAACAACTTGATTAAGAAAATTTGAAATAGATTTATTGATTTGGAAAAATATTCAAATGAGATAGATAACTGTAGAAAGATAAAAAAAATCTCTACTTCTCTATATAATTTTTAAATTTGAAGTATTTTTTGATTAAAAAAAAATTGCGCCCTGAAAGTAGTTAGATGAAGAGATATATCCTTCAATTTTTCTTCCCTTAACTTTTTTTAGAGGAGTCAATCGCTGTTTGCAAAAATAGGCAAGATATTCATTTAAAGAAGAGTTCAACTACTGAGGTAAGTAGTTAGCATATTTTTAAGATTTAAAAGAAATAAACAAATTCATTCATAAAGAAAAAAATAAAAATAAAAAACACTAAAATGATTAAAAAAAAACATAAAATAGAAAACAACAATTAGATTTCAAATTATCATGTATGAATATTTATCACACCTAATATAGTTCTTTAGGTGCTGAAAGTTTCAAAAGCCAGTAGTTTTTTAAAGATGTATGCAATTTGATTTTCAGTGGCTACATGAAGTAGCTCTATGTCTACCTTGTTATTATAATCCCTAATGAAATGGTGCCTTATATATATGTTTTTAGTCCAGGAGTGTTATATTAGATCATTTGAAATACATATGGCATGGTGCCTCCATGTAGTCCTAAATATATTATTTATTTCTTTAACAAAAGGACTTGTGCCACTTAACTTCTTAAGGCTATGTATCTTCTACAGTGGACAGGGCTACTGAGCTTTATTTTCTACTAGACCAGGAGACTAAAGATTATCCTATTAATTGATAGGTTATAAAAGTTCTTTTCATATCAAACTTATATCTAAAAAAGTACGAATTAGAATATCCTATTATTTCAAAGGAAGTGTTGTGCCTATGATGCCATATTCCTAAGTTTTGGATTCTTAAGAGATATCTAAGGATTCTCTTAATAGCAGTCAGGCGGGATTCTTTTGGATTAGCTTAAAATCTAGCACAAAGGCAAACACTAAATATAATAATAGGTCTGCTAGTAATTATGTAAAGAAGTTATCCAATTATTCATCTGTATTTCTTCTGATCGACTGATTTTTTATTTGAGACTTTATCCAACTAAACTGTATAAATCATGGGAGTGTTAATTGCCTTATCTTTATCCATTTCATATTTCTTAAGGATTTTCTTAATATATTTTAATTGACTAAGGAAAATTCTATCATCCTTCTACCTTATATAAAATATAAGAAAATAGTTTAGTTCTCCCATCATACTCTTCTCAAACTCCTTACTCATTATTTTGGAAAATTCATTACAAAACTTTTTATCAGAGATTCAAATAAATTATCATTAGTATAAATCTGGACAATAAGTAGTTCTACTCCTACTTTCTAAGAAAAAGGGTGGTGTTTACACTCCCCTTAATAAAGGTTCTATCTTGTAGAAATGTGCTTAGCCTTTCATACCATGCTCTAGGTGCTTGTTTCGATTCATATAATATATTTTTAAATGGAACACATGATTGGGAAATTTTGAATATTTAAAGTCTATGGTTATTCAACATACATATCTTCTTTTATTACCCCATTCAAAAAGGCACTTTTAACATCCATTTAATATAATTTGATTCCCTTAAAGCAGGAAAAAGGTAGTAGCATCCTTATGGCTTCTAATCTAGTTATAGTGGCAAAAGCCTATTTAAAGTCAATCCCTTCTATCTAGTTGTATCCCTTAAGCCACAAGTCTTTTATTGTTTTTAACCACAACACCAGAATCATTCATTTTATTTTTAAAAACCCATTTTGTTCCAAAAATACTCTAGTCCTTAGGTCTTTCAACTAACTCCTAAATATCATTTTTAACATATTTATTCTATTCTTCTTATATGGTAGGATCCAGAGTTCATCTAATAGTGCTTGATTTATATTTGTGGATTCAATCATTGAGATAAAGGAAAAGTGGTTCACTTCTATCCTAAGTTCATGCTTAGTTCTAACACCTTTAGGGTCTCCTAAGATCAGTTATTTATGATGACTTAAAGAATATCTGCACTCTTGGCAGTAAATTTTCATCGTCTACCATTTCTTCTAGATTTATTGATTCTACTCCTTGAATGACTTCAACTACTTCTACTTCTACCCTAGACCCTCTAGAATTATCAAATTCATTAAAAACTATATGAGTGGTCTCCTCTACCACTAGTGTTATTTTATTGAAAACTCTCAAGGATTTTTTAATAGTTGAGTATCCTAGGAAGATTCATTCATTAGATTTGGGGGTCAAACTTTTTAAGCTTAGATTTCCCATTATTAAGAATGAAAACTTTACATCTAAAGACATGTAGGTGAGAGAGGTTGGGGTTCCCTCCCATAAGGATTTCATAGGGTGTCTTATTTTATTTGGATCTAATATTAACCCTATTTTAAATATAACAAGCTGTGTTTATCACTTCTGTTCAAAAGTATTTAGGAAGTGAGTATTCAACTAACATGGTTATAGTAGATTCTACCAAGGTCCTATTCTTTCTTTCAGCTACCTCATTCTACTTAGGGGTCTTAGGAGCTAAAAAGTTATTATCTATCCCTTACTCCTTACAGTTAGATTCAAATCATTCATTTTCAAATTCTCCACCATGATTACTATGAATGATTAAAATTTTACAATCTCGTTTCCAATGAATATAAGTGAAGAATGATCTAAATTCCTCGAATGATTCACTTTTATGAGAAATGAATTCAATCCAAGTAAATATCGATTACTCATCAACAGTCACATATCCAAAGACTTTCCCTCATAGGCTTACAATGCTAATGGGTCCAAAGAGATCAATGTAAAGGACTTCTAAAGGTTTTCTAGTGTTAATGCCCTTGATTGAGTGGAAGGAGAATTTGACTTAATTTTCTAACTAACAAACATCACACAGGTGGTCCTTAGTGAATTTTGGTTTGGTTATACCTCTCACTATGTCTTTCTTAGTGATTTTTCTAAGATTTTTCAATCATGCATGACACAGTATTCTATCTCATAACCAGGATTCATTAATAATAGTTTTTAAGCAAAGAGAAGTAGCAGATTCAATGCAATTCAGATCAAGTATGTAAATACTGTTGATTCTTTTCCCTCCAAAATAGTATTTATATTTAAACTTCTAATACAACTGGTAGACAAAAATTTTATGTTGAAGCCTTTATCACAAAGTTTTCTAATGTTGAGAAAATTATGTTTTAAGCCGTCTAACAATTAAATATTTCAATAATAAAAAAAATTTAGTTGCCAATTATATCTGACCCCACCATCTTCCAAGTGGGATTATCTCCAAGTGTTACCCTATCTCCTGCCCTGGCCTATAGCATGATGAATTGCTTTATATCTCCAGACCTATGCCTTAAACATTTCCTGTCCAAGTAGCACATGCTCTCATCGGGCCTTGTGAGAGTAGCCTTTACAAAATCATTAAAGGTTAGATTTATGAACCCAAGAAAGTTTAGGTTCCACCTTATGAATTGAAAAATGATATACCTGCATGCTATGTTGTAGATTAAGCAATTTTGGTCTCCACACCAAATGTTGTCTACGGTGGATAGTGCAAGTATGGGAGATATATTCTAGCATGTCACATGAAACATCTAAGTCTTGGGAATGAATTTACAAGTCTATTTAGAATTTGGCGCCTCTTCCTAAGTTTGGGTGATGATGTATGCTGTGATAGTGATTTATGAAATTTTGCAACTATAAGTGTGGTTTGTTCTTTTTAAAAGCTGTTAGTTCCATTTGCAAAAATTTGTTTGCACTTTTAAGAATTGAATTATCAACTTTTAATGCATGCTCCTTATTATCAGCTTCATCAAAACATGCCTTTAATTCCTTAAATAAATTTTCTGGGGTGTGTGTGTGTAAATCATCATGAGCTGACATCAATGAATAACTAATAAGTCATATATGGGTAAGAATATGCCTAGCATGGTTGTTTGTATAAACATTGAAATGATTTTGTATTAGTATTAGTTTGACATATATATTGTAAGCTCAGCATGCTAGATCTCGTCATAAGAACTATGAAATATGGAATTATTAGATTGACATGTTGATTATTCTTTGTTACTCCTACCTATTTAATTGGTCATACTGCATATCCCTTCTAGATTGGGGGTGTGACCGAAGACTCTTAAGCTTAATTTCAATTTCATCTGTATAATGCAGGGGCGGAACCCCTTGGTAGTCAGTGGGGGCAATTGCCCCCCCCCCTAAAAAATAAAAAATACTATGATCTTGAAGTAATTGCCCCCAAGAAATAGTAAAGAGAATTCATCATTGAATTGATCAAAAAATATTCTTCGAACCAAAATTTGTTCTGGGGGCGCTGCCCACAGAAACCACCACAGGGGTGCTGCCCCTGACCCCGCGACCTGACCGGGCAAGTCGAACCTCACCAGGGGGTGCTACCCCCATGGACCCCCGACATAGCTGCCTTATAAGTTTGCCCCCCTATAAATTTGGGCTGGTTCCGCCCCTGGTATGATGACCATTATGCAAATTAATTTAAAAGCTTTTAGCTCTTAACACAATTTAAAAATCAAGATAAGATTAAACATCATTTTAGAAAGTAGTAATTATGGATCCAAAAGAACAGCCAAATACATCATTCTATATTTTGTCTAGGAATTTAAATAAAATAGTCATAAATAACTTAGCGACAAATAAATACAAATACAGAAAATTTAAATGCTTCAAAACTAAATCTGTCCTTTTTCTTTTGCCGAAGGATGGAACTATGAATGTGGAATCTGAAAGAACTGTTCAAATAAATCTTTCAGCAATCATTTCAGAATATCTGTTGCCACTGATGGACGACATTTTCTTTTGTAAATTAAGGATAAATTAAAATATTGCTGGCGCATTCTTCTGCGCTGTGGAACTGTTCAAATTAATGGAGTCTCCATCAACAAAGTTGGTTGAATTTTGAAAGGGAATGATTATACCTTTTTTTTATTATTTTTTTTTCTTCTTCGTTATTATCCTGCCATAAAATGTATGAGAACTTCTACATTCTTCTAAGATAAAAGTATAATTTGTTATAAGAGGAATTAGTAATCTTTACAACAATAAATATAATAATAATATAAAGCAAAAAATAAATATTTTAAATATAATAAGAGGTATTAGTTAGATAAGGGGTTGTCAGATGATGATGTTGGAAGAAATGTGAGTTTAATATGTGTAAGAGAGAGAGAGAGAGAGAGAGAGAGAGAGAGAGAGAGCTGCAGGAGATGGGTGGATGGATATAAAGAGAGGGATGAGATTAAATGCTGATTTTTTATTTTATTTATTGTTTTTGGTGGGAAAGGAGGAGGTGGCATTAGGAGATGAGGGGAATGTGGGAAATTAAATGGAGAAAGGGAACCGAAGAAAAAGAAATGGAGGAGGCATGTGGATGGTAGGAAAATGTTGGGGCTTTTTTTATAGAAATATATTAAATTTATTTATTTATTATTGTAGCCAATGTCACTTAAAGGGATAAAGGCTTTTTGTTGTTGGTTTTGAATTAATCTTTATTATCTCAATTCAATTTTCTCTATAATTGACAATCTATCAAACCAAAAACACCCCTATGAGAAGCATAGCTACTAATTTCATTTTGCTGAATTTTGAAATGAATAATTCCTTATGTTCTAACTCGACACTCTAAGTAAGAATAAGTAACTCCCCACAAACTTGGTATTTTGAAGATGTGCGACTTGAAAACAGCCTGGTCCTTACAAAATCATTCAGGTGACTAACTACTACTACTACAACAACAACAACAACAAATTTTTGTCCCACTATGAAGGTGACTAACGAAGAGAAATAAATATACAGAGATCACTTTCCTAAAGCATAATGCACCTTAAACTAATAAGTCTCAATTAGTTAAGAGTAGTCTCCCAACAATACGATATCTCTTGTCCAATAGGTCATCATCATTAGAAGTATAAATGTACTATAAAAGAAATTTAGTTATATTATTTAAATGTTGTCATTTTTTGTAGCATTGTTCTACAACCCAAAGTTTATAAATAGTTGAAAAAAGAATAAATGTAGCACATTCAATGTGAGAACCCAACTGAATATAACCTACAAACAATACATAACATATCATGTTGAATGGGGATATATCAAGCCAAAGATCAAAGTATTGAGGATTTTCAGATTTCTTCAAACTAAATAGACCACAGAGCTTCTAATTAACTTTAAGTAAACAGAAAAATAAACTCATCAACAGTTTTTTATTTTTTATTTTCATTCATCAAAATTGTTATATAATAATTATATATTATAGTGCATGCCTACAAATCACAACAGACAAAATAAACAAATAAATAGTCATGACTGTATAAAAATAATAAAATATCTATACAAACTCGGACATATCAAAACTTGAAACTAAAACTACTCAACAAGATTTTATCCCTTTCTCTAACCTGAAGCAAAATGCATAATAGGTATAAAAGCAACACAACTCAACATATCACACCCACCCCTCTAAATTTTGAATAATCAATTCATTTCATCTTTAACTGGACTTTTAGAAACAGTTAATATCAATTCACTATGCTGAAAAGAATAATACTTGTTGTTGTAAATCTAGGCCCAAGTACTGTGATTTTCTATGATAATAAATATTATTGTTTTCTTATGATTGTTATTTTTGCATATATGTTTTGTTTCCCTCCTCACTAACATTTCAGGTCCACAAGTCCACTTGCAACTTCAATCAGCTCAAGATCGGGTAGACTGGGGTTGTGTTTGTTTGTAATTTTAATTTCAATATACTTTTATCTTTCTTGAGTCAAATTATGCATATGATTGACTCTATGTTGAGTAACCTTGCACACACTCACTCACGGGAGTGAGTTAGAAAATTTTCTAGTTTTTGAACTAATCGTTCAGTGTGATATATATCGTATTAGATAATTAGTTAAAAATAGAAAACTATAATTAAAGCACCCTGCTAATTAAGAGTGGTTAAACTAATCATACTGTAAGACCTATATCATATAGGATAATAATTTATGATTATAAAAAATAGCCGCCAATCATAATTTAGAAAATATCTCAATATTCAAATTTTATTCTAATCATACAGTATAATATACATCGTACTAGATGATTTATGACAATCATGCCTAAATTGATCATATGATTAGATGACTAATTATGGTAGAATTGCTTGATCATATCGTACACGATGATCGATGACAATCATACTGGATGACCCGAGAGATACATGGGATGATACTTGATCGTTCCATATCCTCCAAGACAAAAAACTAAGATTTTCTTCTAATTGTACAGGACAACCTAAGATATGTATGGGGCTATATTTAAATCATCTCCTAGCATACTAGATGATCAGTACATTATCTTAAACAATTGTACAATACAATCGCATAATCATATATAATGATTAGCACAAAATACTTGAATTAATCATACAAGATAATGTGGGTCATACTATCTGAAAGGTTTATTTTATACTAATCATAACTGGATAATTTTTTTATGATAAACTAAAAGTTAAGGCTTTTTTTGAAGGCTCTCTATTTAAGCTCTTCTATATATCCTTTGAGAGATGTTTTATTGTTGTCTAGTCTTGAGAGGGAGCTTAGAGGAAGAGAAGGCGAGTATTGGGGGAGAACGAAGGGTGAGATTCTTATGAGGGGGAGTTGTGAGGGATTCACAAAGGTTACTCCAAGCAAGATTTCCTTTGTCTTCTTCAATCTGCTTTCTTTATTCTTTGGTGGCTTTGGGGAGACATTCATCAGCATCAGATTCAGGTTCTCTGCCTACTCTACGAGGGACTAAAAGGATTCAAGTTCTCTGCCTACTTCAGGAGGGAGTAAAAGGATTCATGTTCTCTTCCTTCACCCAGAGGGTGAAAAGATTCAAGGTAGTATGCTTTATCGGGTAGGTGGAAGAGATTGTTTTAAGGGCTTCTCCGCCTAGTTGTGGGAGCTAATGAAGAGACATTAAAAGGTTTAGTGAAATAATCGGAGACGGCCTCCGGGGAGTGGACATAGGCAATATTTGACCAAACCACTATAAAATCTGGTGTGTTTGTTCTTATACTTTTCTGTAATTTAATGTCTGTACTCATTTGTGATTTTTGTGTGGTTGAAAATTTTGATTATTGTGAACTTAATCTGCTTCTACATTGTGGGATAATCTTGTTTATTTTAAAATATTTAAAAAGATGAAAAGACATTTCTTTTTTACTTTAAATAATTTATAAAACAACTAATTGACCCCCCTCTTGGTTAGCCTCGGGCTTATTCTTAAAGGTTTAATAACCTTCATGAACTTTCAAATGTTATAAGAGTGGGATTCATAAATTAATTTTTAAGTAACATTTACAAAAATGATTAATGGATAACTTTGAAAATTATAATATTGTGTAAGAATATTCAATCACACAACCACCATTATTTGATAATGTTTTTTTTAACTTTTGAAAAATTTACATGTCTACTTTCTTGCAATCTATAGATTACCACATGTGGATGTTAGTTCATGAAGAATATTTTGCTCCCTCATGATTAGTTAACTGCATGAAAACTAAACTTTTTTTTTTTCTAAATGGAGCATAGAGAATAGAGATTTAGCCCAACTGAATGCTAAATGTTTAGACTGCTTTTTCTATGTATTAAAATTTAAAGATTACATGCGTGTATCCACTTGCATAATTGGAAAAAAAATTGGGATAAATTATGTATAACCTATGAAGGAATAAATGAAGTGAAACAATCTAGGTTAAATATTATTCTCCATGATTATGAACTTTTTTACGTGAAATCTAGTGAACTTTTTTTTTGAAATATATACTAGGTTCACTCAGATTGTTGCTTCCTTGCATGCATTTCGAAGAGAATTTACTAACTATGAAAAAGTTAATAAGATATTGCTTTGTCTACCTACTTCTTATGATGCAAAAATTATTGTTGTAACTAAATCTAAGGATCTAAATGTTTACTCCATTGACAACTTACTTGAGTCACTCATTTCTTACGAGCAAGAAGTGAGTCAAAGACAGCTTAATGTAAGAAAACTATTGCCTTAAAGGCTAACTATTCTGATAGTGACAATAATGCATCTGATGATGATAATGATATTATGCTAAAGATAAGGCAATTTAAAAGTTTTCTAAATAAAATGAAAAAGCATTGTCAACAATGGAATGAAGGTAAAATTAATAAAAATTCTAAGGTTTTTGTTGATGATATTTATTTTGAATATAGAAAGCCATAGCACATGATGATAGATTGCCCAAATCTTAAAGCTCACTTGAGCAAGGAGAAGGATGAAGAAAAACCTAAGTTTAAAAAGGGCAAGCAAAGGACTCAGAAGGATTTCTAGGCAGATCCTGCTTCAAACTCATTCGAAATAAAAGTAGAAGAGGAGGTAACTAACCTGTGCTTAATGGCATATAATCACCTTGATCTTTCTAATCGAGCGGAGGTATGTGAGCTTTCCTATGATGAACTGTTTAAAGTTTCTGAAAAAAATTTATAATGCATATAAAAAGCTCAAGAAAATGTATGCAAGCTTGAATTCTAACTTTTCAAATCTACAAAAAGAGCATGAATGCCTCAGGAAAGATCATTCCACTTTGAATAATAATCATATGAATTTAACTCTTTAAATAAGAAGCATCTTAATTTAACTGGTGAACATAATTCCTTGAAAATATTGCATGTAGAAAATACATTTAAGGAATTAGAAACTCATGCATGTATATTAGATGGTAGTTAGCATATATTAAAAATTACAAATTCAATTCTTAAAAGTGCAAGGAAATCTTTACAATTTTAATTTAAAGCTTTCAAAGTGAATAATACACCTCCAAAACTTGCATAATTTCATAACACACTATCACAACATGCATTCAAACATAGGAAGAGGTACCATAACCCATATAAATTAGTAATCCCTTTTCCTAGAGTTGGATATTTTTATTGTGGCATACTAAGACACATCTTCTATACCTACACTATCCATCATAGAACACATTTAGTGTGGAGATCAAAATTACATAATCCATAGCATAGCATGCAAGCATTTCATCCCACATTCCATAAGTTGGAACCCAAACTTATTTGGGTTCTCAAATCTGACCACTGATGATTTTGTAGGGATGCTCTCATAGAAGGCATCGTGAGAGCATGTGGTACCTAGACATTGGATGTTCAAGGCACATTATTGGAGATAATAATCAATTCATTTTATTGGAGGTCAGGGTAGGAGGCAAGGTGACACTTGGAGAAAACACCACCAGAAGAGTGGTGGGCTCAGGTATAATTAGCAACTCAAGAAATTTTATCATTGAAAATATTTTACTGATAGATGGCTTAAAATATAACCTGCTTAGCATAAGTCAATTTTGTGATAAAGGCTTTAGCATTAAATTTTTTTCTATCAATAATATGATAAGCTTATATAGAAATATTGTGCTACAAGGAAAAAGAATCAATAATGTATACATATTTGATTTAAATTGTATTGAATATACTATTTCTCTTTGCCTAAAAGCTATTATTGATGAATCCTAGTTATGACATAGGAGATTATGTCATGCAAGCTTGATAAAGTTTAGAAAAATCATCTAAAAAGACTTAGTAAGAGGCATACCCAAATAAGAGTTCACTAAGGACCACATGTGTGATGCTTATTAGTTTGGAAAGCAAGTTAAATCCTCCTTCCACTCAATTAAGAACATTAACACTAACAAAGCATTAGAAGTCCTTCAAATGGATCTTCTTCGACCTATTAGCACTGCAAGTCTACAAGGGAAAGTTATTGGGTATGCGATTCTTGGTGATTACTCGAGATTTACTTAGGTTAGATTCCTATCTAATAAAAGTGAATCACTCAAGGAATTTTGAACATTCTCCACTTGGAATTAAAGGAAGCTAGGTTGTGAAATTCTGACAATTCATAGTGATCATGATGGAGAATTTGAGAATGATAAATTTGAATCTTACTATAAGAAGAAAGGGATATGTCATAATTTTGCAGCTTCTAGAACCCCTCAATAGAATGTGATTGCTAAAAGGAAGAATAGGACCCTAGTAGAAGCCACTAGAGCCATGTTAGCTGAATACTCACTTCCTAAATACTTCTTGGAAAAACTGGTGAATACAATTTGTTATGTTCTAAATATGGTTAATGTTAAATCCAAACTAAATAAGACACCCAATGAAATCCTTAAGGGTAGGATGCCCAACCTCTCTTACCTTCATATCTTTAGATGTAAAGTTTTCATTTTGAATAATGTGAAGTCTTTACAGGAAAAGTTTGACCCAAAATCTGATGGAGTCTTTCTAATATACTCAAATATTGGAAAGTCCTTTAGAATTTTTAATAAAAGGAAACTGGTGGTAGAGGAGACCACTCATATTATATTTAATGAATCTTATAATTTTAGAGGGTCTAGGATAGAAGAAGAAGAAGTTGTAGAAATTAACCAAGGAGTAGAATCTACAAATCTGAGGGAAAGTGTTGTGCTTGAAAATTCAATGCCTAGAGAATGGAGATATTCTTTAAGTCATCCTAAAGAACTAATCTTAAGATATCCATCTGAAGGTGTTAGAAAGGCATTGACTTAGAAAAGAAGTAAACTACTCTGCTTTATCTAAATGATTAAACCCACAAATATAAATCAAGCCATATCTTATAAATTCTAGATTCTATCCATGTAAGAAGAGTTAAATCAATTTGTGAGGAATAATGCTTGTGAACTGGTTGAAAGACCTAAAGACCAGATTATTGTTAGAACTAAATGGTTTTTCAAAAACAAAATGAATGATTCTGATGTTGAGGTCAAAAATAAAGCAAGATTAGTGGCCAAGGGGTATAACCAGATAGAAGGAATTAATTTTGAATAAAACTTTTCCTCTATAGCTAGACTGGAAGCTATAAGAGTGCTACTAGCTTTTACATGCTTTAAGGGATTCAAATTATACTAAATGGATGTCAAAAGTACCTTTCTTAATGGGGTAATAAAAGAATATGTGTATGTTAAACAACCCCCAAGCTTTGAAAATTCATAATTTCCTAATCATGTGTTCAAATTAAAAAAGACATTATATGGACTAAAACAAGCACCCAGAGCATGATATGAAAGGCTAAGCACATTCCTACTAGAGAGAATCTTTGTTAATGGAAGTGTAGATATTACAAGCCTGATTCAAATACTATGATTTTGATGATAACAAATATTATTGTGTTCGTTACTGATTTATATAGTTTATGTTATATTTTTGTTCTGTGTTTGTGTGCACTAATGTTTTAAGAAATCAGTCCATCGCTCTCTTACAATTCTAATCATCTCAAGATTTGGTAGATTAGGGTTATAGTCAGTTTTTATTTTATTATATATTTTCTCATTTCTTGAGTCGGATCATGTAATCGGGTGTATATCTTTGCTAAGTAACCTTGCACATACACAGGAGGAGAGATAAAAATATTTTTGAGAGACTCTATTCTTTTAAATAATTCATACTACACGATCTTAGTTTTGCACTGCACAAAGTCATCCATACTGTATGAAGTGTTGGGCTTTGTCAAAACCCTAGCCACCAAAGGTGAAGAAAGATACTAATTTTGTACTGATCATACAATATGATTTGGTTCGTACTATATGCCCTAATTAAAATCTTTCTTAATTAATCTTGAGTTATTAGGCAATTAAATAATGGAAAATTATTATGATTGATCATAATATATGATTATTCATATATGAAATTGGTTGTCCCACATATCACACCAAATAAAATAAATGATTTTTGTATTGATCGTATTGTATAATATCCACAATACTAGATAATCGCCCATATATGTGTTGGCCATCCCAAGGATCATCCCAAATGAATAAAAGGAATTTCTACAGATCATATCGGACGATGGTTTGATCATAATGCATTATAAAAGTTGAACATTTTGTTTAAATGATCTTGTTGGGTGAGTCTGAATTGAATTGATCATTCCATACGATATGTGCATCATAATGTACGAACATAAGTCAGATGGCTTAAAATTTTGGGTTTTTTTAAGCTTGCTATTTAAGGATTTTGAATATTCTTATGAGATATCTTTTTTTGTTTAGTATTCTTAAGAGATAGGTTGAGGGAGAGAAAAAGGAGATCTTGGTAAGAGAAGAGAGAGAGAGAGAGAGAGAGAGAGAGAGAATTTGTGAGGGGATTCACAATATTGCTCAAAATAAGAATCTTGCCTAGCGGGCAATGGTTGCTCTTCTTCTAAATTTAGAGTGAAAAACTTAAGTCGTATCTATAATGTCTCACTTCTTGTCTTGCTTGAGCCACTTATCTCTCTTGAGAAGTTACTTAGTATAGCTAAATTCTTGGGTTTTAAACATGTTTTGTCTAATGTTGCCAATAAAATTTGGGTTTTTTGGAAAGATTTTGTTAGGGTTGACATTATTGGAGATTTTAATCAAGTTATTCATTGTAATATTCAGAGTTTTAACTTGCATTATTGTGCTTCATTTATTTATGCTGCTTCCTTTGGTTATACTAGAAATACTTTATGGGACCAAATTATTCAATTTCATAGTTTTTGTAATCTTCATTGGCTAGTGGGAGGAGACTTTAATACCATTTCTAACCAGTCTGAGAGTATAGGGGTCTCTCTCCTTATCTATCAATCTATGGAGGATTTTAATAGTATGATTATGGATTATAACCATATTGATATTAATTTTTCTTATGATAATTTTACTTGGCATTGTGGGCATTTATGGCAAAGATTAGATTGGGTTTTATTCAATGACTACTGGCTGAATTCTTTTGAATCTACTAATGTTGATCATCTTAGCAAGACCCTTTCTGATAATTCTCCTCTTCTTATTAAAATCAAGCCTAGACTGAGAGATTTTCCATCTCAATTTAGATTTCAAAACATGTGGTTACTTCATGATTTTTTTATGAATGTGGTGAAGGATAATTGGCTTGCCCCTTTATATCTATATAATGATTTTTATGGTATGTGTGGATTGTTGTATAAGCTGAAAAGACTTAAGTTTATTCTTAATTGGTGGAATCATAATGTTTGTAAGAATCTTTTTCAAATATTTTAATTATGAAAGATAAGGAGAATTGTTAGGAGACTCAATGCCAATTATTTCTTTCTGAAGCTAACTTTTGTTAATTGAGAGAGGCTAAAGATGGGCTTTATAAATTACAAGCTCACGAGGAAAATTTTTGGAAAAAAAAAGTGGTTGTTAAACATCTTATCAAAGGTGACAATAATACTAAATATTTTTATGCCTTGGTTAGGAGGAAACACACTATTAATTGCATTCATAAAATTAATCGGGTTGATGGTTCTGTGACTGAGGATGGCGCTGAATTGTTAACTTAGCTATTCAACACTTTCAAAATCATTTGAATAAAACTTCAACCCTTCCACTATTAATAATTCTAATATTATTCCTTCTCTTACTTCTCATGATGATAATGTCTTCTTATCTAAGCCTCCTTCTTTCGAGGAAAGTAAAGATAATTTTTTTTGGTATAAATTCTGAGTCGATGGCTAGGCCTGATGGTTTCATGACCAAGTTTTTCTAGAAAACTTGGCATATCATTGGTAATAATCTCTTTTCTATTGTTCTTGATTTCTTTGATGGTAATTCTTTTCCTAATTTTATTTACTACCACATATACTGTTCTTATTCTTAAAAATAATTCTATAAATTCTTGAAATGATTTTAGACTTATTAATCTATACACCTTTTATTATAAACTGATCTCTAAAATTTTGATGAATTGTTTAATATTTTTTTTCCTAAATTGATTTCCCCCCTTTAAAATGGGTTTTGTCAAAGGCCATGCTATTGCTGATAATATCCTTTTGGCTCAAGAATTTTATCATGATTTGGATGTTAAAGTTAGAAGCGGTAATATTATTTTGAAACTTGATATTGCTAAGGCTTACGATAATATTGATTAGAATTTCCTTTATAATATTATGAAGTTATTTGGTTTTGATTTAAAATTTATCAATCTTTTTAAGCTTTGTATTGAAAGCCCTTATTTTTGTATCATTGTTAACAGTAAGACTAGTGATTTTTTTAAGGCGTCTCATGACTTGAGACAGGGTGATCCCATCTCTCCAGCTCTTTTCATTATTACGGCTGAATACCTTTCTAGAGGGCTTGCTGATCTCTTTGAGAAGTATCCTAGCCTTTATTTTAAAACTTCAGGTGGTTTTCATATTTCTCACTTATGTTTTGCGGATGATTTTTTTTATTTTTACTAATGCCTCTTTGAATAGGATTCATAGATTGTTGAGGTTTTCTTAATAATAGCCTTTATTTTGAATGGGATGGCTCTTAACAATCATAGATGTGGTTTTATTTCTACTAAGAAAGTTGCTTTGGAATGTATTGTGTCTATTAAGAATTTAACTAGTTTCAGTCATGTTTATTTACCTTCAAAATACCTTAGAGTGCCTCTTCATATGGGTAGAAAGAAATCTTTTCTTTTTGATGATTTAATTATGGTTGTACAAAATAGACTTTTGTCGTGGGATTCTAATTTTCTAAGCTTTGGTGGTTGGTTAACTCTTTTTAAGAGTGTTCTTTATTCTATGCCTATTTATAGCTTTCAAACATTGCTTCTTAATTAGGCTGTGTGTAACAGGATTGAAAAAAAAAATCAATAAGTTTTTTTTGGAAAGGGGCCAGTAGCAATTCTAAAATCCACTGGTCCTCCTAGATTAAATGTTGTGACAGTTTTGATAAAGGGGATCTAGGTTGTAAGTCATTGAAGGATTTGGCTTATTCCTTTTCTTTTAAGTTATGGTATAATTTTCGTGCAAACTCGAGGCTTTGGGCTAAATTTATGAATGCTAAATATTGTGAGTTAAGCATCCCACCACGTGTTGTTTTAGTAAAGGTAACTCTAAGGTTTGGAATCATATTTACGAAGTGAAATGGGCGGTTGAGCCATCTATCTATTAGGGCATTGGTGGTGGTAATACTTTCTTTTGGCATGATCAATGGTTGGGAAGCCAATCCATTGATTCTATTATTAGTTCTTCCTCTAATGCTTCTGTGAAGGTTAATTATTTTTTTAGTGATAATGGTTGGGATGTTGAGAAGCTTTCTAAATTGTTACCTAATTTTCTTATTTAGCAAATTTTGCAGATCCCTTTAAACATGAATTCTTTTGATGTTTAGCTTTGTGCCTTAACTAAAGATGGTAACTTTAGATTAAAGGGTGCCTGGCATTCCTTTAGAGCTAAAAAGAGGCTTCCAAGATTTTCAAAATGATATGGCATAAAAGTATCCCTTCTATGATTTTTGTTTTTGTTTGTCATATCTTACATAATTTTATCCCTACAGATGATAATTTGATTAAACGTGGCTTCATACTTCCTTCTAAATGCCAATGTTGCTATCATATAGACAACATGCATTATGTCTTCGTCTTTGGTCTTTGTGTTGTTAAGGCTTGGACTTTTTTTGAGGATATTTTGCACTTAAACTGCTTTAATGCTAATGCTTCTATTATTTCTTTACTTAACTATTGGTTTGTTTATTTTAAAGGTCATATTAGGAGGAATGTTATTCTTTATTTTATCCTTTGGTTTTTATGGTTGGATAGGAATAATTCTCATTTTAATGGTGTGGTTATGAATCGTCATAAGATTATTCAAAATGTTAAAGATAAGATTAGGGACTTTTTTTATACTAAGTTACTTTATGCTAAGCTTTTAAAAAATTATCTCATAGCTATGGTTGACTTTGGGATTAAGCTGAATGGGGATAATTTTCATAATGTCCCTAGAAGTACCTCTAGGATGAAGCCTCCTGGTAATTTCTTTAAGTTAAATGTGGATGCTGTTAACACTAAGACTATGGTGGGCTGTAGTGGTGTCATAAGAGACTCTAATGGTAATTTCATTTTGGGTTATGCTAATCCTCAATATAATTGTGATGTTAATGATGCTACCACTTTTGCTATCCTCTATGGTTTAAGGTTGTGTTTCTCTCTTGATTGCATTAATATTATGGTGGAGGTTTGTACTACTTATTGCATCAGTCATTTATTATGAGGAATGATAAGGTTTGTTCTTCTGATTTGTTTTACATGAGGAGGGAAATTAAGAATTTGTTGAGTATGCTTAACTACTCATTTTTTGCTATTAATGTGGAGGGTAATGCTTGTGCTAATGTCATTGCTAGGTGGGGCTGTGGGTTGGATTCCATGGCGTATTTCTTTGGTTCTAATTTACCTCTTCTTGTTAGGGGTCTTTTAAATTTGGA
The DNA here is from genome assembly GCA_022539455.1 of Dendrobium nobile. Taxonomy (NCBI): domain Eukaryota; kingdom Viridiplantae; phylum Streptophyta; class Magnoliopsida; order Asparagales; family Orchidaceae; genus Dendrobium; species Dendrobium nobile. Next base: position 32,061,053 of record CM039729.1, read on the forward strand.
TAAGATTAGTGTTCCTTATGTTATTCCTTAAGGTGGATGGGTTTGTTTGTTCTTTGTTAATTTCCTGTACGTAGTTTTTATGTGGTCTTTCTCGGTTAGCTGGGCCTTTTACATGTCATATGGGTTAATTTTGTGCCTTCTCAATTTTTGTTGGAGAATTCTATTTTTGGGTATATTTCCTTTTGCTATTATGTTATGGCCTTGTAGTTTTGGCTATTTTAGAATGGCTGGTAGTTGCCTTACGGGTTCTATAAATTCTCTCATATGAATTTCTTTGATTGTGCTGCTATGAACCCTGAGATTAGTGAGGCTATGTGCAGGTTTTTTTGTGTTAACTGGTTGGAATGGAAGCCTGTCACGGGTGTTTGGGATGTCTGCATTTCCTTTGGGTTGATCTGCTTGCTGCTTCATTTATGTTGGAGCACTTTGAGTCAGGGTGTTATTCCTTTTGCTGCTATCTCTTGGGTTCATGTTTGGCTTCTTGAACTGCCATATTTCAGCTCTATGAATTCCTTCATTAGGGGTTCTCCCTTTATTCTTGAAGTTTGCTTTTGTGGTTATGGTTGGCTATTATTATTAAGGATTTTCTGGTTTTTGCTTATTGGTTGGGATGATATGTTTAGATGATTTTCTTCTTGCTGCAAGGCATGGGATTACTAATATGAACCTTATGCTGTATTATATGTTTTTTAATTGGTGGCTTATGAGACATTTTCTCCTTGGTTCGGGTTTCTTACTCTTGGTGGTAATTTGGAATTTCATTAGTGCGATAACCTGATTCAATACTACTTTTATTGTTCTTTTCTGTCTATTACCCTCTTTTACAAATTGCTTTCACTACAAATTTTTATGTTGTTGAGCTGTTCATGAGGACTCTAGAGCTGAATACTATTTTGTGTACCTCTATGGTTTTTTGGGTGCTCCCTCTTATGCACCGTAGAATATACCTAGGTCTTTTTGTACTTTTTCTTAGTAGGGAACATGAGCTCATAGGTTTTTTGCCTTTATTGTTGTATCTCTTCTGAGCAGTTATGAGCTTGAGATCCCTCTATAAGGACCATGTAATCACTTTTTATATAAATGCGTAGGCCCCTCTGTGGGTTTCTCCTAAAAAAAAGAATCTTGCAGTGGGCTCCAAAAATTCGGCCCCGGCCTCCGCCCACTTTTCTTTTTATTCGGCGAGGGAGTTTTAACTGATAAGTTCTGAGGTAAATTTTGGAAGGCAGAAGGATTGTAGATAAGACACTACCCAGAGATTTCGCCCTTATTTTGTGAGGACTTTATGATCTGAGTTCTGGTTTCTTATAGGCGCAAGCTCCTATAGTTAATTACCCCTCCCGATCACGAGAGAGAACTTTCGATTAAGGCTAGTTTTCAATCAGATACGTAAAGAATACGTATTATCTGGCATATCATAGCAGTATTGGGTTTGGAGATAGTTGGAGAATTTGGTAATTTTGATATTTAAAATTGGAATTTCACCATCTTTCACTTAAAGCGGATGGTGGGGGAATGGATGATAGACCCGATCAAGATCCCATGGTTCCGTCCTCCCGGGCCATCGTGGTCCCTGGTCTACTTAATCAGAGGAGGTAGTCGACCCAACCTGACAGAAGGATCCTTGTTGGCAGCCATGGGTTGCTTCGTCCAAGGGGACCTTGTAGACCTGGGATGGATATTTGCATAAGGGGATAAATTTGAATCCACCTTAGCTAACAGAGGGCTTTGTGCCCTATCAATCATATCTTATTGATTCATATCTCAAGGATTTGATTCCAATAAGGAACGTATTGGCTCTGGCCATAACCGGTATTTCGTGGTGCCATTTGGTAGCAAAACCACTCAGTTCAGAGGGCCCCGGGTCGTCATAACCGTTTATCCTATGGTGCCATTTGGCGGCAGACCGCCGGTTAGAGGATACGTACCATGTTCTTACTGGCAGGAGATTGTTTTAAAATGGATCCTAGTGATATTTTTGATTAGGCATTTAGCTCTTTTTGTGAGCTGAAGTAAATTTTAATTTGTCCACCTTGACAAATTGTTACGGAGGGTGGATGAAATTTGCTTTAAGTATTTTGATAGATTGATTTCAATTTTAAATATATGGAATTTTAAGATTTTGGCATTGTGGGTGGAGTTTGAAAGACATTTGAATATTTGGGAGTCATTTGAAAATGTTTGAAATTAACCCCTCCGGTTGAGATCATCGTTCAACACGACCATCATCGGGGTGTTTGGGGTCATTTCCATTGTCTAATTAAACATTGTCGACTTTGTCTGGCTGTCGACAGAGGATCGGGTTTTGTAGGCTTTATGCCTTTGTTTGTGAATTTTCTTGATTGTAGACCTTGAAGTCCTAATATGAATGTATTGAAATAAATACATCAATCTCCATAACCATGTATTTGTTTGAATGTTCGAACCCTGTCGGCTTCTATTGATCCATATAGAAGGATCAGGTTCGAACATGAATTCACTTGTCAACCCGCATAGCATCCTTAGGCGTCACATGTGTACCAATAGCATGCTCGCCGGGGCCCATGCGGGTTGAGATTATATTTACCCCTTGTGTACCTATGTGTATACAAACTACGGTGCACTTGTGCATGGTATTTTGGAAGTATTTGTAGACGCCTTCTATCTGCTTGTATGAGTGTTGCAGATCCGGTGGCCTTGGATTTGAATGTCATGAGGTATTTTCTCATCTTGACATTGACTCCCCTTTCCCAATCACCAGGGAGGTTATTTTCTGGATTTTGGGGTCAATGATCGCTGATCTGGAAAGAACTCCTTTTAGGATATTCGGTGTAATGGACTTGTTATTTTCGGCGTTTGTGAGCACCCAAACTGTTCTCTTCTTAATTATAGAACTAAAAAGAGACTTTGGAACACAAGGAAGTTTGGTTCTAATTTGTTCAAACATTTCCTCCCTTCTGCCAGGGGGTGTCCTTTTCGTACATAGAGTTACCCTTGTACTCAACACACTTGTAGATCTTGGTTACCATCGTTGAAGGTAATATCCGTACTTGTGTCCACAGTGATTCATTATACTAACAATACACTGTTGTTATCCGTAAGTATCCATTTACAGGGGACCGTCGGATCCCCTACGATCTCCTGAAGGTATTTGTAGAAGACCCATTGTTTCTGCACCTTATCCACCCTTTCACCAATCTCGGGTGGTTGGACGATTGCATTTGCTTAGGCCATAGGTTGAATGCGTAGGAGCCTTCTACTGTAGATTATGGGCATTCACATTTGTCATGTCATACATTGAATACATCCATAGGAGGTCTTGTGTTTGATTGGTGTCGAATCTGACTCAAGTCTGAACTCTTCTAAGTCCAGTTCGAATCAACCTCATGAGCTCAGTGTGCAAGGTTATTTCTATGTCCCTTGTAGTCCAACTTAAACTTAAATATTCGCTTGAGCTCGAATTGCTCAAGCCATTAATGTTTAAATCCAGAGTACAAGTTCAAGTTCATATGCATAAGTTATTGTTATCCACATCTTGCTTCTAGTTTGAGTTCAGAGTGCAAGATCAAGTACTTGTTCAGGGTCTTCTGAAGTTCTTTGCAAGTTCATTTGAATGTTCACTTTCTTTTTGTTCAAAGTCCTCTGGAGTCTTTGTATATTCATTTTTATGCTCAAATTGACTTGAATTTGGTTCAAATATGATTTTATTTCATTTGAATTTGGTCTTTAGAAGTCATTTGAATTTTATTTAGATCCTCTGCACATTTTCAATCATGTTTAAAAGTCCACTGCTCTTTCTCATTTGGTCCAAATCTTTTGTTCTTTTTTGAGTTCAAAACAGGTCCAAGTGCAATAATATTTCACCCGAAAATTCGGCAGCCTCCCGGCATCTCCCCCGTTTAGGGGAAAACTACGAAAAAATTGGGTCTTTCCCACCACGCACAATAAAGGCGTGCATGGTAGTTGCCCCCTTTCGAGAACACCGCGACCGCGATTTTTCTTTCCACCACACGCAATAAAGGCGTGCATGGGGTCTTTGACGGAACCTGTTACAAGAAAAGAGCTGTTTGCTTTCCCCCCGCCTGGGGGTACTTATGAATTGCTCTGGCCACGCAAAGAAGAGAATACACCAGGCTCACCTGGCCTCGTCGTGTGCATCAAACGGGCTTCCCTCCTACCATGCGGAATGAAGGCGTGATTAGGTTATTTGTCGGCTCGGCACGTATGTCGAAGGAGGAGGGCGAGGGTTGCTTACTTACCTCGTCGTAGGAGTCGCACCGGGTTCCCTCCTACCACACTCACTAAAGGCGTGCTTAGGTGGTCCACCGGCTCGACACTTAAGTCTAGATAAGAGAATAGAGGGGACGCGACTGTCTGCCTCGTCATAGGCGTAGGACCAGATTCCCTCCTACACGCTCAATAAAGGTGTAGTTAGGTGGTCTGCCAGCCCGTCATACACGCTGAGGACAGAAGCCTGAGTTTAGGGATTATACCTTTGAGGACTCGGAGACCGACGTTGGGGGCTCGTGGACCGAGGCAAGGAGGAGCAAACACATTTTTTTAAATTAATATTAATTACAATAATAATTAAATAATCATAATTAATAATTAATAACTAACTTTTAATTAATTATATTTAGTAAATTAATAATAGTTATAATTAATTAACAATTAATTATAATTAATTGAAATTAATTATAGTTAAGTAAATAATTATAATTAGTATTTAACTACTAAATATTAATTAATTATAATTAATTTGTTAATTACAATCATAATTAAATAATAACTAAAATAATTAATAATAATTAAAAATAAAATAAAATAAAAATGAAACCCTCCCTCCCATTCTCTGGTTCGACCAGACCGACGGGATTTGGCCAAGAATCACGTGAGAGGGAGCGCATTACCTTCCACGGCAAGCTCCTGTTCTTGGCTCCAATCAAAATGCGTAGCTTCTGATCCAACAGAAGGAGTCGAAGAAGCAAGGTAGAGAGATGGAGGGAGCACGGCTTGTGGAGGATGAGGTAGGGGAAGCTTCTTTACTCTCTCTCTCTCTCTCTCTCTCTCTCTCTCTCTCTCTCTCTCTCTCTCTCTCTCTCTCTCTCTTTTCATGGGAATCAGCCGAAGAGGTGTGTGAAAGAAAGAAAGCTAACTTCACGGCCGGCGAGCTCTCGTTGTCTCCGAACAAAATGCCGTAACTTCCGATATGACTGGAAGAAACAGTCGTTGAAGGAGTGAAGGAAGCGTGAGAGAGAGAGAGAGCTTCGATTCAGAGCTCTCGCGTGGAAGAAGCCCCGATCCGAGAGCTTTTCTCTCAACTTTAACGACACGAAGGGAGCAGCGACTGAGACTGGTCGTGTGACGTGCGAGCTGTTTCGACGACGTGGGGAGCGACGTGCGAGAATGCAACTTCGGCGTGCAGACAGCGTGCGTCATGGCCCTGGCAGGGGGTAGGTGAGTAATTTTCTTCTTTTTTTTTGTTTCAACGTTACAGGTCAACAAATGCCCTCCAACAAATGTGGTATGCGTCTGGAGCGAGCCACGTTTGTTGTATGCTGATTGACCCTGTGGATCTCTAGATATTTGTTGTAGATGTCACACTAGGGATTTCACTTAGTGGATCTCCAAAAGTTTATTTGGATGTCACACTACAACTTTTATTTAGAGAATCTCCAAAAATTTACTTGGATGTCACACTAAGATTTTTCTTTATTGGATCTCTATAGATCTCTTGGATGAATTCATAGATGGTTAATATCCTATCTTTGTAGATTGATGCTAGTGGATAGCTTTTGCTCAAGATTCTTCTATCATCTGGTTGTATCTTGAATAGAAATTTTAAATATTTATTTGGGGATCTCGGCATGAGGCACGATGTCAAACCAAATAAATATTTAAAATGCCCCCAGTCTCTGGGGACATTTGTAGAAGTTGTCCAGGGTGCTCATTCTGCAATTTTGGCTAGAGCCCTGAGATTTTGATCCTTCTGTCCTGTGCTTTGTGCTACGGACTTGGTGAAGAGTTGTCTAATTTGTCTTTGATGTCTTTTCAGAAGATTTGTATTCCTTATGCCCTTTGCTTCTAGCTTTGGCGGGCTTGGTGAAGGGATAGATGCCGGTAACCTAAACCCTTTAGGTTTGTACTAGGTCAGTGGAAAGAAGTCATCGGTCCAGAGCTTTGTGCATAATGAACTTATTGATAACGAAATCCACTTAGTTCAGCCTTGAGCTTTTCATGAACTTTTGGATAATTTCTTCGGTCATTTGCTTTGTGCTTTGGTGGACTTGTTGAAGAAAAATTCCCTCGATCCTTACTTTGTGCTTTACGGATTTGTTGAAGGATTTGCATGTTTTGGATTTAATTGATATTACCGAATATATGTAGTATCTTGATCCTTAACCACTTGAGAAGACTTTAATCTGAGTCACTTGAGTTCATCAGATCAGGAGAGCTATGATTTGACAGCTCTTCATCCTCTGTTTGTAGAGATGGGGATTCCCTACTGCGATCTTTCTTATGGCTTATTGAGAAGACAGAGCTGCAAGTGATCCAGCCATATTTGGGCTTGTTGGATCCAACCTTTTACGCTCATTCAGGCTTCAGACTTGAACTATGGGAATTGTGCTTCCTAATGCTGATTTTACTGAAGTTGGCAGATATGGAGTCATCCTTTGTGGTTGTAAATTTTGGAGCCTACGAACATTCAGTAGTTGCTCGAGACTCATCTTCTCATTAGAACTTTGATTCTCCAGTCATTTGGGAGAATTCTGTAAACTATGATCACTTGAACTGGTCGAGTCAAATTGGCCTTTGTTCTTTCTACAGTCCCTACAGACGGGTTGACGAAGTGTGGGTTCCGCTACTACGGCCTTTCTTATGGCTTGTTGAGTAGACGGAGCTACCAGCGATCCGGCTATATTTGGGCTTGTTGGATCCGACCTCTTACACCCATTTGAACCTTAAGCTTCAGGCTGTCGAAAGACTTCAAGCTTCTTTGGATCAATTTTGTAGGAGTGTGTAGTTACAAAAGTCTCTTTCTTAACCTTTAAGTCTTGGTTTGTTGGAGAAGGTGTCTCTAACTTTTGAAAGATCACCTGCATATACTTTGAAAAACAAATCTTTGTATTCTTTAGCACAAAAGAATATTCAAACTGATAATTTTAAATATTTATTCGGGGATCTCGGCACGTAGCACGATGTCGACCCAAATAGATATTTAAAATGCCCCCTATCTCACAGGGACATTTTAGAGTAGAATAGATTTGGAATTTTGAAATTTTAAATGTTTGTTTAGGGATCTATGCACGCAGCATGATGTCGACTCAAACAAATATTTAAAATGCCCACAGTCTTGTAGGGGGATTTTGAAATATATTTTTATAACACAAGAGAATTTCAAAATATAGAATGTATATGCTGACGGTAATGTATGAAAACTTAATACATTAAGCACAATATTTTCTTGAAAAATTTCATGCATAGTATTTCTTCAGATATCGGCCATTGATCGACGGCATGGGCCTCTAACCATTCAGATCAATGTGTTGATAAGCGCCTCCCTGGTACACATTTTCAATGGCGAAAGGTCCTTCCCAGTTGGATACGAATTTGCCACCGATTTTTCTATGTGGGATGATGGGCCTTCTCTGTACCAGGACCAATTCCCCTTCTTGAAATGATCGAGGACGCACCATTCGATCAAAGAACTTTATCATTCTTGCTCGGTAGATCTCCAGATTATGCTGAGCTTGCAACCTGATTTCATCGAGCACATCGAGCTCCCCCATTCTTAGGCGAGCGTTTTATTCTTGAGTCAGATCATTCTGGATAGCGACTCGAAGAGATGGGAGCTCAACTTCTAATGGCAATACAGCTTCAACTCCAAACACTAGAGAGTATAGAGTGGCTTTGGTTGGTGTTTTATAAGTTGTACGTTACACCCACAATACTTCTTCCATTTTCATATGTCATTCTCTTTTATTCTTGGTGAGAATCTTCTTCAGCAAATTCATCAGCGTCCTGTTAAAGGCTTCTGCTAACCCATTTGCTCTTGGATAGTATATGGAGGAGTACCACCAATCGATTTTGTGTCGATCAACGAAATTGTAGATTTTTGTACTTTTGAATGCAGTACCATTGTCTGAGATTATACGGCGTGGCACACCAAATCTGTATACTACATTATGGGTAAAGAAATTGATCACAAGCTCAGATATGACTTCTTTGAACGGAGCCGCTTCTATCCACTTGGAGAAATAGTCAGTCGCTGCCAAGATAAAGCAGTATCCTGCTGATGAGGGCGAATCTATCGGCCCGATAACATCAGTACCCCAGCATTCAAATGGCCAGGATGCTATTATAGGGTGTAGTGGATTTAGAGGCTGATGTATAACATCACCGTAGATTTGACACTCCTGGTACCTCTTAGCGTGATTAATACAATCATTTACCATTGTCGGCTAGTAATAGCCCATTCTTTTGATTTTGACTCACATCTTGGGACCTGATTGGTGCGCTCCATAAAGTCCTACGTGAACTTCTGCTACCACTTTATCAGCTTCTCGGGTCCCTAGTCACCTTAACCACATTTGATCGAAAGCACACCAATACAATGTGTTGTTGACAAATGCATATCGTAGTGCTCTCTTTCTGATTTGAGCAGCTCATAATTTGTCTATTGGTAGCCTATTTTCTTTGAAGTAGTCAATGAAAGGCCGCCTCCAGTCATCTTCTTCTTCGACATTTAGGCAATGCCATCATGATTCTGAAGTTTGACTAGCTTTGCGCCTTCTCTTAGGAACTTGTTGTTCTTCAGATTGATTTTCAGAATCAACTGGTTGGGAAGATTGAGGATCAACCGGAGTTGCATCCTACTGGCTTGAATTTGTTATTCCCTCAGCTTACGGGAATTATAATAGTGCTGGCTCTATGATCCGATGATTGTGCACCATAATTATGATGGGCCATTCATCATCCATATTTGCCATCTCTTTAGCCAGTTTGGCAAGGGAATCAACTTTGCCATTTTGGCCTCAGGGAACTTGAGTTAGTTTGATGACTGGGATTTGCTTCATAAGCTCAAGAACTCGCCGATGATAACATGCCAACTCAAACTTGGTGATTTTGTAAACTCCCAGTACTTGATTTATAACAAGTTGAGAATCACCGAAAATATGGAGGTTTCGGATTCGGACATCGATTGCAATATGCAATCCTGCTATTAAGGCTTCATATTCAGTTTCATTGTTGGTCTGAGGTTCAGTCAAGCTGAATGAGAATCTCATTATGTCTCCCTCGGGTGCCACAAAAATGAGTCCAATTCCGACTTGAGCTTTTTCAAGATTTGGAGGCCGAGCATGTTTGATTGACGATGCTCCATCAAAGTACATTTCCCATACTCGTATCATCTCCTCTTCTTTGACATTCATGATCTGCTCGTCAGGTAGATCATCATTGAGCGGTGAATCCATGGGGATAGGGTGTGCAGTAAGAAAATTTGCCAACACCTACCCTTTCACTGCCTTCTATGGGACATATGTGATGTTAAAATGTAGGAGTATCATTATCCACCTGGCTAAATGACCTGTCAACGCTGGCCTTATCATCAAGAACTTCAGCGGATCTATCTTTGATATCAAGATGATTTTGTGAGATAGCATATAATGATGGAGCTTCTGAACTGCGAAGATCAGGGCCAATCAATGCTTCTCGATTGGAGAGTAGCAAATTTCTGATCTTATCAACCTTTGGATGATGTAGTATAGCGCATTCTCTTTTTTTTTCTTCATTATGCTGGGCTAATAGTGCTCTGAGGGACTCTTTTAGTGCTGCCGTATTTAGTATAAGAGGCTTCCCAAGGATTGGCGCCGTGAGAATAGGAGGATTCAACAGATATCTTTTAATGCTGTCAAATGCTTCTTGGCACTCTTTATCCTATTTGAAATGGACATCTTTCTTCATCAGCTTTGAAAATGGCTGGCACCTACCCGACAAATTTGATATAAACCACCGAATGAAAGCCAATTGCCCTTATAAGGAGCGGAGTTGTCGAAGGTTCCTTGGATGTGGCATCTCCATGATCTCCTTGATCTTGTTGGGGTCGACTTCAATGCCTCGATGTCGAACAACGTACCCCAAAAATTTTCCTGAGGATACCCCAAATGCACATTTGAGAGGGTTCATCTTCAGATCATATTTTCTAATCCTCTCGAACACGATCCTCAAATCATCAAGGCAATCTTTTCGGTATATGTTGTTAATGACCAAGTCATCTACATAGCATTCGACCTTTTGATGAATCAAATCATCAAATATATGAGTCATCGCCCGTTGATAAGTGGCACCAGCATTCTTCAGGCCAAAGGGCATGACTGTGTAGCAGAAGATGTCTATAGGTGTTATGAATGATGTATGTCTTTCATCTTTAGGCACCATTTTGATTTGATTGTAGCCCAACGATCAGTCTATGAAGGAGAATATATCATAGTTGGATGTATTGTCAACTAGAAGCTCTGATACTAGGAACGGAAAGTCATCTTTCAGACATGCCTTATTGAGGTCCCTGAAGTCGATGCAGATATGAATCTGGCCATTCCTCTTCTTTATAGGGATGATATTGGCAATCCAGTCGGCATATTTTTCTTCTCGGATGAAGCCTGCTTCTATGAGCTTCTTTGTTTCTACAATCACCTGCTCTTCAATCTCCAATCTCATTCTCCTTGGAGCTTGTTTGACGGGTGCTGCATCAGGCTTGATGGCCAATTTGTGAACTGCCACATCAGGGGATAAGTTAGGCATCTCAGCATATGTCCAGACAAAGCAGACTCTGAATTCATATAGTAGCTCTTTTATTTCTTCTACTTGATCTTCTGGTAGAAGAGAACTAATGAAAGTTGGGCATGTGTCTTCCTCAGTTCCCAAGTTGACTTCTTTTAGCTCATCCATCGTAGCAGCCTGTCCACCATCTTCCAGTTCTTCTGGTGCAAGCTTGGCCTCTACGGGTTGATCATCATAAGCATCAGCTTCATAAATATCATCAGCACCACCATCATTGGATTCAATTTCCATGCATGTGATTATCCGACAAATCTCTTTCTGGAGGAATTTTTATTTGATGAATCCAATGCCCTTATATGTATCTTTATCCTTTCGTCATAATGGACATGGATTTCTTCCATACCAGAGGCTCAAGCTTGTATGAAGCTGTCGTTTTGTGGTAGGAATATTGATTTGCTTTCGTAATATTCTTTGAATATTTTTGGTATTAAACCTGGGTATCCTCATAGGAAATGATTCTTTAGAATCGAGGAGCATATAACACCAGTCATTATTCTCCTCTTTGCGTACTCCCGTAGAATACAATACATTTCTAGGTGCAATCCCCTTCCTCAGAGGAGGCAGATAAAGAGTGGAGAGTTCTTCAATATTAAGCACCTCGCGTGAAATAATTTCCTTAAAGTGTTGTTAGGGGATACGTGTGACTACGAGTACACTATCTGAGATTGACAGGCTGCTCATTCTTCTGTAGAATACCTCCTGTGCTCTATTTATATAGATAGAGTCATAATCATAATCATCGTTTGAAAATTCAACCTCCCAACTCCATTCGTCTATGGACTGGCATACTTTTCACGATTTTGTAGGGATGATATTATCTTCATCTGTATCACTCCCTAGGTGGGGTAAATTTTTCTTTTCTTTGGAAATGATCGATGTCTTGAGAAGATTCGGTGTTTCCTTCTTTCTCCTACACGTTTTTTCTCACCTTCTTGTTTAGGTTTCTTTGTAGTCTTTGAATCTGATGCTTTAGCCTCGAGAGAACTTGAAAGCTTTTGCTTCTTTGGCATGAAGTACCTGGCGTCTTCATATATTATTACTTCATGTACTGCAAAAGGTTGAATATCACCAGAAATTATGAAGTCTTCTCCTTCCCTGAGATACATCATACATTGGTGTAATGTTGAAGAGACAACGCCATATTTATACAACCAGGGGCGACCTAGTAGCGCCTTAAATGAGGTGTCCGCATCAATCACATAAAATTTGGCTTCTGTATAGAGTTTTCCAAATACAAGAGAGAGCATAAACGAACCAAGGGTTTTCTGCCCTTTCTTGTTGAAGCCGTGCACCATCAACTTATCTTGTCCAAGATGTTCCACCATCGAGGCACAATGATCCCAATGCTTTCAAGCTCATGAGATTTACGGAAGATCCAGAATCGATCAAAATTTGACTGATCATCATACCGTCGCTCCTGTTATAACATACAAAGAGTGGTTGTGATCTGTCGTCCCAAGCATCATATCATCTTCAGCAAAGGTAATGATCGGCTCATTTTGAGCTTGCAAGACTTCAGTTAGGTTTCACTTAGCAAAGTATGGCTCATATCTTTCTGGGTCTTTGAGAGCCTGAATCAAAATCTCTCGAAGGTCTTTAGACATCACGAGGGTGTCGTATATGCTGAGTTATGCAAGGATCTTTCTCAAGTGCGATAAGATATTGTAATATATCCCCTTGGATGAACTATTATTTTTCTTAGAATCTTCGGGGATAATGTCTTCATTGACAATTATCTCTTTTCCCTTATGTTTATTAGGAACCCCCTTTTTTGGTGGAGGTGGAAGTACCTTGCCACTTCTTAATTGCACTTGGGCCACTTCATCTGATTCAGACTTATTTGATGAAGCATTCTCCTCAGAGTCAGTCATTGTCACTTCTGGAGATTCACCTGTGGACTCAGAATCATCCCTCAGCTTCACTTGTTTCATTTGCGATGCTACGCTTGGGTTTGAATCTTCATCATCTGAAAAATATAGATCTTCTAAACTGAATTCCATTGATGACACCATTAGACAGAATTTAGGGGCCGCTTCTTCAGCATATTTCTCCCTTTTTGTTATCTTTGATGTTGCTGAGATGACTCGACATGTTTCTATAAGAAGAGATTCATCCTCAACTTCTTCATTTTTATCTATTTTGAGATCTTTCATAAAATCACCGAGCTTAATAAGCTTCCTGGCAATTTTGTAATATTCACCCAAACTATCGATGGCCTTCTAGGTTGCAGTCTTCTTGGCCATAGGCTTCTTCAACTTGGCTTTCTTCTTAGAAGACTTTGACTTTGCTTTGCTAGACTTTGACGAGCTAGCTTGGCCAGGTTGTTGTTTAAAGATGGATGCTTGTGACACAGGCAACCATCACAGACTCAATACCGGTTCAGTAGGAGACTTCCACTTGACACTCGGAGCTCCTTCCAACTGTTTCAACATTTTAGTTATCTTCTTAGAGATCACGTTCTCCCATTGTTCCTCTTGAATAGATTCTTTTGTTGCTGTTTCTTTAGGAGGGAGTACGGAAGAGGGCGTGACTACTCTGGTGGATTCCTTTTTGGGATGAACCAATACATTATCTGATAATGTTAATTCTCCCCTCTTATACATCTTTTCTAACCAATCTTTGAAAACATAACAATCTTTGATTAGATGACTAACTACCCGATGATATAGGCAGTAGTTTGGGTCACCACTGTGCTTGGACTCTTCAGGTCTTTTACATTCTGGCAACTCCAGACCGTTCTTGAGTGCTTGCCGGAATAGTTTAGCCACACTCTCCCTCTTAAACGAATATTCTTTATTCATTTTCTCCTTGAGGGATGAAAACGTTCTATCACTAGTCCCAACTTTTCTCCTAACATCAGGCGCCTTAGCCTTTTTTAAACCTGTCAGGGAGGTTTTTAGATTTTGATAAGTTCAACTTTTCAAACTTTGCCACCCTATCCAACAGTTCTTGGAAAGTAGTAATTAAAGCCATGCATAAGAAGGGTTGTATTTTGTCATCAATATTTCCCATCAGTAGTTGAACTGCATGTTCTTCCTCCAATTGCTGCTCACACTTCATACTGAGATTGTGCCAGCGTGTTATATATTTCGTCACTGACTCATCCTTTCTCCTTTTATCTAGAGCAAAATCAGCGATAGTAGTCTTCTCTATTTCACTGGAAAATCTTTTCACGAACAAGGCCTCTAACTCAGCAAAGGTCTTTAGTGAATTATTTGGCAGCTCGACGTACCATTCGAAAGCAGTTCCACTCAAGCTGCTCACGAATTATCGAAATAATAGAGCATCATTGCCTCCCGTATTTTTGCAGGTAGCTTTAAACTGCGCTAGATGCTGTCTGGGATTTTTATTGCCATCAAAGATGTTGAACTTCGGTATATAATATCCCTTTGGATATGGCACATGATCGTAGTCTGATGGGTACGGGCGACCTTCGCCTACCAACTTCTCTGCTTGTTCAGCAGTTATAATGGTCTTAATCTTTTCACTGATTAAGCCTTCCAACTATGATGCAGTTACAGGTTCAGAGGCGCTCACCACATTTTGTGGAGTACGCTGGCAGGTAGGATCATCATTTTTATCGTCACCTTCAGGTACACCTTTCACTCCTGAGACTTGAGGTGCTTGGAGATTTTGAGGATTATCAGCTTGATTGATAGGATGAGTTGGTGCAGGACCTACAGAAGTGGTCTTCTACATCATCTCCATCATAGCCGTCATTTGAGTCATCATCTCAGTAATTTTATTAGTTATCTGAGAGATTTCTCTATCTTTTTTTCGTATCTGTCACCTCATCTGATTTCTTATTTCAGCAAGCGTGATATTTTCACCAGCGAAAGGATTTTCTCCAACTTCTTCCTCTTCCTCTCCTTCTTCTAAAGAGCGAGCACTTTGGCTGGCAATAGATCGAGCTCTATGGTGAGGACGATAAACACGGGTACAGGGTTGTGATTGTTGGTCGTCTTCATCACCATTAGGGGTGTAAATTCGGGTCGGCGGGTCGGGTTCGGGTCGAACCCGAAACTGACCCGGCACTGTTCGGGTCAACCCGAACCCGACCAGTTCTTAAAAACGGGTCAGGTTTTCGGACCCGAACCCGACCCGATTCGGGTCCGGGTCAACCGGACCCGGCACGAATGACCCGAAGTTGACCTAAAATTGCTGATTTTTGGATCAAAATTGGGTGAATATTCGATTTTCGGGTCAATATTCAATTTTCGGGTCAAAATCGGGTCAAAAATGGGTCAATCTAGGGTTTTCGGGTCAAATATGAGTTTTCGTGTCACTTTCGGGTCAATTTGGGATTACTGGGTCAACCTGAACCCGACCTGATTTTTAAAAAGGGTTGATTTGTTCAACCTAAACCCGACCCATTTCAAGTTCGAGTTGACCCGAACCCAGATTTTTTTGAGTCGAGTTCGGGTCGTGTTTCGAGTCGTGTCAAAAATTGACATCCCTAATCACCATCATCATCTTCCTCGTCAATGTGGCTGACCATATGAACCACCTCAATTTCCATATAAGTATCATCACCATCATATCCTTCTTCTTCTTGTACCCGAATTTCTGAGCGGTGTCGCCACTGAATTTCAAGCTCTTGACTTGGAATGATTATTTCTTTATCTCATGGACTACGGTCGAAATAAACCTCCTCTTTGGTTGAAGTAGGAGAATAACGGGATCTCCTGGAAGACTCTCCAGGATGTCGACCGTCACTAAAATTATCATTATGGGCATTCTTTTGCACCCATTTCTAACGAGTTCTATTAGTAGAGGCAGATCTCCGGGAGACAGCTCCGGATGTCACGCCTGAACTGGCTCTTCCTTCAATCATTTTTTCCTTTTGAGGCTTTGGCCTCCATACTTTCTTGCCTTTCCACCGAGACCTTTCGACGATGGATCCCCGAACATATGGTTCAGGTGTCACGCCCCGATGCTCATCGCATAGAGCTTGTTGTCGGTAATCCCTTCTTTCAACTATCACAGCAGATGATAGTCTATCTCTTGGAGGAGTTCTTCGGGCCTCAACAATCAGTGGCCTCTGGAACTTCTTTTTCATTAAGCCCTTCTCCTTGACTGTCTTCAGTACACGGTGCACCCGGGCAGACAGACGTTCGGGCTTTCTTATCTTCTGAGGGGTTGGAGCTTCAGGTTGACGTTCCCAAAAGGATTAATTGAGCTCACAAGAAGAGCTGTTTCTCTTTATCCACTTCAGGTTAGTGAACCTTTTCTAAGTGGGAATATTGATCTCTGGTTCTTATGCTGGAAGATTGGAAGGATGGATTGGTACTAGCAGTTGCTGAATACGTAACTCTATATTTCTCTTCCTCCTCTATCTTCTATTGAGCTTTCCTCTAGATGAGGAAGCCTCAGCATCATACCTCCCAGGTGCAACAGGCTCTTTGGGCAGGGTAGTGGTGTTTGCAGTCATCACAAAAATTTTCCTTCCATCAATAACCCTTTTTACAGTAAGGGTCTCAGATTGGAACAGCCTTTTAAAGATAGAAACTCTTCCTTGAGTAGCACCTCTAGCAGCAGTCCTTGCAGAGTAGGACCTTCTAGAAGGTTCTTCAGAGTTTACGCCGTACACAGGGACTGCTGCAGCCCTTGCAGTAGCTGCTGAGAATTCGAGCCCACAAAAGTGGATGGTGGCTCTAGTATCTCCAGCTCTATGACAGCATTTGCTAGTTGAATCCTAGCTCCTCGTCCCAATTGAATGGTCATTGGGGTGTTCTGTATTTTTATTCTGCATAAATGAAAGACAGGGGTTAGTGATCAAAATTTGATACATTATCCCACACTTTCACAAAACAGAAATAACACAGAACA
The DNA here is from genome assembly GCA_022539455.1 of Dendrobium nobile. Classification (NCBI taxonomy): domain Eukaryota; kingdom Viridiplantae; phylum Streptophyta; class Magnoliopsida; order Asparagales; family Orchidaceae; genus Dendrobium; species Dendrobium nobile. The sequence continues at coordinate 32,077,697 of CM039729.1, forward strand.
AATGATAGAAGTAGGAGAGTTAGAATGGAATTAAAACCCTACTGATTGAATTTCCACTGATCTTATTTAAAAGATTCATTTTCAGAAAATTTAAAATTTGATTTGCTTTCTATTATATCCTTTCAATGACTAGCCAGAGATTGAAAGAGAATCCATTCCCCAGCGGAGTCGCCAGAAATCTGTGGGCTCCAAAAATTCAGCCCTGGCCTTCGCCCGCTTTTCTTTTTATTCGGCGAGTGAGTTTTAACTGATAAGTTCTGAGGTAAATTTTGGAAGGCAGATGGACTGTAGATAAAATACTACCCAGAGATTTCTCCCTCAATTTGTGAGGACTTTATGATCTGAGTTCTGGTTTCCTATAGGCTCAAGCCCCTATAGTTAATTACCCCTCCCGATCACGAGAGAGAACTTTCGATTAAGGCTAGTCGTCAATCAGATACATAAAGATTACGTATTATCTGGCATATAGTAGCAGTATTGGGTTTGGAGATAGTTGGAGAATTTGGTAATTTTGATATTTAAAATTGGAATTTCATCATCTTTCACTTAAAGCGGATGGTGGGAGAATGGATGATAGACCCGATCAAGATCCCATGATTCCGTCGCCCCAGGCCATTGTGGTCCCTGTTCTACTTAGTCAGAGGAGGTAGTTGACCCAACCTAAAAGAAGGATTCTTTATCGGCATCCATGGTTGCTTCGTCTAAGGGGACCCTATAGACCTGGGATGGGTATTTGCCTAACGGGACAAATTTGAATCCACCTTAGCTAACAGAGGGCTTTATGCCTTATCAATCATATCCTATTGATTCATATCTCAAGGATTTGATTCCAATAAGGAACGTATTAGCTATGGTCATAACCGATATTTTGTGGTGCCATTTGGCGGCAAAACCACTTGGTTCAGAGGGCCCCGGGTCGTCGTAACCGTTTATCCTACGGTGCCATTTGGTGGTAGACCACCGGTTAGAGGACACGTACCACATCCTTACTGGCAGGAGATTGTTTGAGAATGGATCATAGTGATATTTTCGACTAAGCATTTAGCTCTTTTTGTGAGCTAAAGTAAATTTTAATTTGTCCACCTCGACAAACTGTTGTGGATGGTGGATGAATTTTGCTTTAAGTATTTTGATAGATTGATTTCAATTTTAAATATCTGAAATCTTAGGATTTTGGCATTGTGGGTGGAGTTTGAAAGACATTTGAATATTTGGGAGTCATTTGAAAATATTTGAAATTAACCCCTCCGGTTGAGATCATCGTTCAACACGACCATCATCGGGGTGTTTGGGGTCATTTCCATTGTCTAGATTGAACCTTATCGACTCTGTCTGGCTGTCAATAGAGGATCGGGTTTTGTAGGCTTTACGCCTTTATTTGTAAATTTTCTTGATTGTAGACCTTGAAGGCCTAATATTTCACCCGAAATTTTGGCAGCCTCCCAGCGTCTCCCCCATTTAGAGGAAAACTATGAGAAAACTGGGCCTTTCCCACCACGCGCAATAAAGGCGTGCATGGTAGGTGCCCTCTTTCGAGGACACCGCGGCCGTGATTTTTCTTCCCACCACGCTCAATAAAGGCGTGCATGGGGTCTTTGACAGTACCTGTTACAAGAAAAGAGCAGTTTGCTTTCCCCCCGCTCGGGGGTAGTTATGAATTGTTCTAGACACACAAAGAAGAGAGTACAATAGGCTCACCTGGCCTCGTCGTGTGCATCGAACCGACTTCCCTCCTACCACACGCAATAAAGGCATGCTTAGGTGGTTTGCCGGCTCGGCATGCATGTCGAGGCAGGAGGCGAGGGTCGCTTACTTACCTCATCGTAGGAGTTGCACCAGGTTCCCTCCTACCATGCTCACTAAAGGCGTGCTTAGGTGGTCCGCCGGCTCGACACTTAAGTCGAGATAAGAGAGTAGAGGGGAGGCGACTGTCCGCCTTGTCGTAGACGTAGGACCGGATTCCCTCCTACCACGCTCAATAAAGGCGTACTTAGGTGGTCCGCCAGCCCGTCATACACGCCGAGGATGGAAGCCTAAGTTTAGGGATTATACCTTCGGGGACCTAGAGACTGGCGCTGGGGGCTCGTGGACCGAGGCAAGGAGGAGCAAACATATTTTTAAAAAAATTAATATTAATTATAATAATAATTAAATAATCATAATTAATAATTAATAACTAATTATTAACTAATTATATTTAGTAAATTAATAATAATTATAATTAATTAATAATTAAGTATAATTAATTGAAATTAATTATAATTAGTATTTAACTACTAAAAATTAATTAATTATAATTAATTAGTTAATTTCAATCATAATTAAATAATAACTAAAATAATTAATAATAATTAAAAATAAAATAAAAATAAAAAATAAAAAAATGAAACCCTCCCTCCCTTTCTCTGGTTCGGCCAGACCTACGGGATTTGGCCAAGAATCGCGTGAGAGGGAGCGAGTTACCTTCCACGGCGAGCTCCTATTCTTGGCTCCGATCAAAATGCGTAGCTTTCGATCCAACTAAAGGAGCCGAAAAAGCAAGGTAGAGAGATGGAGGGAGCACAGCTTGAGGAGGATGAGGTAGGGGAAGCTTCTTCACTCACTCTCTCTCTCTCTCTCTCTCTCTCTCTCTCTCTCTCTCTCTCTCTCTCTCTCTCTCTCTCTCTCTCTCTCTCTCTCTCTCTCTCTCTCTCTCTCTCTCTCTCTCTCTCTCTCTCTCTCTCTCTCTCTCTCTCTCTCTCTCTCTCTCTCTCTCTCTCTCTCTCTCTCTCTCTCTCTCTCTCTCTCTCTCTCTCTCTCTCTACGGGAATCGGCCGAAGAGGCGTGTGAAAGGAAGAAAGCTAACTTCACAGCCGGCGAGCTCTCGTTGCCTCCGAACAAAATGCCGTAACTTCCGATCTGACTGGAAGAAACAGTCGTCGAAGGAGTGAAGGAAGTGGTGAGAGAGAGAACTTCGGTTCGGCGCTCTTGCGTGGGAAGAAGCCCCGATCCGAGAGCTTTGCTCTTGGCTTTAACGGCACGAAGGGAGCAGCGACTGAGATGGTCGTGTGACGTGTGAGCTGTTTCGACGATGTGGGGAGCGACGTGCGAGAATGCTACTTCGGCGTGCAGACGAAGTGCATCGTGGCTCTGGCAAGGGGTAGGTGAGTAATTTTCTTTCTTTCTTTTTTTGTTTCAACGTTACAGATCAACACTTGACTAGTATCTACAAGCATCTGTTTGGAATCTCTGTGGCTCCAGGTAAGAATTTCTTCAGCAAAAATCATACTTCTCTAACTATCACCTGGACAATGAAAATAAAGTTGTGATTATCTAACCATCACTAGGAGGGTGAAAATAGAGTTGAAGTTCTCTGCCTGTAAAAGAGTCATGGTTCTCTAGCGCACTAGGGAGGTGAAACATCATCTATACAAGCTTCTCCATATTGTTTATGGAAGCAAAATGAGAGTCACTACTATTTAGTGCAATACTTTGAGAGGGAGCTCCAAGGAGAGGATGTAGGTCAAGTTGACCGAACAACTATAAATTCTGGTGTATTCATTTCTTTTATTATTTATACACTTTATTTTCTCTGATTATTTGTGTAGTTGATAACTCATATTTATTGTATTATTATGATTTTTTTTCATATCCATTGTATCAATAATTATGTGTGAGTTTTAAAAGATTTTAAATAAGTTCATTTTCTCTAAAGAATTTTTAAAATATCCAATTCACCCTCCCCCCAACCCCCCCCCCCCCCCTGGTTAGCCTCGAGACTAGTTCTTTAGGGTTTCACAACCATCACGAACTTTCAGTAGACACCACCCTATTTTTGAAAATGGAAAGAGATGAACTACTCATTGTCCAAATTTATGTTAATGATATTCTATTTGGATCTTCTCATAAAAAACTATGTGATAAATTTTTAAAAATAATGACTAAGGAGTTTGTTATGAGTATGATGGTACAATAAACATACTTTCTTAGATTAAGTATAAGGAAGAAGGATGATGAAATATTTCTTAGCCAATCAAAATACATGAAGGACAACCTTAAAAAATATGAAATATATAAAGCCAAGCCAGTAAACACCCCCATGAGTTCTACTGTTTAATTAAATAAGAATTTAAATGGAAAATTAGTTTATCAGAAAAAATATGAGGGAATAATTAGATAATATCTTTACTTAACTGCTAGTAGACCTAATATTATATTTAGTGTTTAACTTTGTGCTAGATTTTAGGCTGATCCAAAAGATTCCCACTTGACTGTTATGAAGAGAATCCTTAGATATCTCTTAGGAACCCAAGACATAGGAAGCTGGTATCATAGGCATAGCACTTCCTTTAAATTCATAAAATATTTTGATTCAGATTTTGCAAGATGCAAAGTTGATAGGAAAAGTACTTATGGAATATGTCAATTTATATGATAGTCCTTAGTCTCTTGGTCCAGTAAAAAAATAGAACTATGTTGCCTTGTCCACTGTTTAAGCTGAATATATAACCATAGGAATTTGTGTGGCTAAAGTTCTTTGGTTAAAGAAACAAATACTAGATTTAAGATTACCTATAGGCATCATTTCAATCTTATGTGATAACACTAGCGCTATATGTATTTCAAAGAATCCAATTCAACATTTCATGACAAAACACATAAACATAAGTCACCATTTCATTAGGGACCATGTTAACAAAGGAGAAACAGAGTTACATCATGTAGCCACTGAAAATCAACTTGTTGATATCTTTACAAAACCACTAGCCTTTGAAACCTTCAGCACCTTAAGAACCAAATTAGGTGTGATAGATATTCATGCTTGAAATTGATGCTTTCTGTTTCATTTTTTATTTGTATGTTTGTTAATATTTATGTGTTTTTATTTTTTTCTTATTATTTTGCTTCAGTGTTTTAAGAATCATATCACTGCTCACTTCTATTGCTTAAGTTATTTTTTTAAATGACATTTTTACCTTATTTTTATTTCGAAGCATGCAAGCAGTGATTAACTCCTCTAAAATAGTTAAAAGAAAAAATATTGATGATTGTTTCTCTTCCTCTAACTCCTATAGTGGTGTAGTATCTTTTTAAATCAAAATCTATTTCAAATTAAAATTTTGACTTTGAAATGGAGATCTATTTAATCTTACTATAGTAATCTATCTCATATGAATAATATTCCAAGTCAATGAATTACTTTCAAGTTTTCTTAATCAAGTTATTTGTATTTATCATATGGATAGGATTCTATTTTACAATTTATCCTTCCTTATATAAGAAAGTAAGTTTATCTTCTCTTATAATTGAAAGATAATCTCACAACTGAGAAATTCTATTAAAGATTTAGAAAGGAAGCATGTAAAAATAAAATGAGACAAAAAATGAGCCCAAAACTGAAATATACACAATGACCGCCAAATAATTGCAAGATGCACAAAGTGCATCAAAAATCAAAAGATGTGTAATGTGCGCCAAAAGTTAATATATATGCACAAAATGAGGTAGCTCTTCTAAGTGTGCTATAGATCCTTGATTCACCGAGGAAGATGATGAAGCTTCCTGCAACTGTTATAAAACTCCTAGCTTAACCCCCTCCAAGATTGTCAACCAAAAAGTTTTGAATTTTCAAGTGCTCAATCTGTTTGCTCGAACAACTCTTGGTTTCCTTCTCACACTAGCCTTTTCATTTATATTTGAACTCTTGTTTGAATTCTTTGCTTTGTATTAATAATTCATTTACTTTCTTATAATTGTATATTAATTGAAAACCTGTAGAAATAAATTACCAATATTTTCATGAATTCCTTCACCTTCTACCTCTGGAGATAAAATCCACATCTTAGCTTCATATCCTGATTTTAATTGGGCTCCTACTAACACCAACTTACGGAAACCAATGTCAACTATCATGTAGCCCAAGTTAACACCTTAGTGAGATGCCCGAACCATCCAACACATCCTTTGCAATTTAATTATTCCTAAAGCTTGGGATCATATTCATAGTACACCTATTCTTTCACTTACTACCTACTATATCATGGCTAACCTTGACTTTAATACATTTGATCTTATCATTCATTAAATTGAACATCTAACCTGCATTAGATATTTTGGCCACAAAAGAAAGTCTAACCTAGCCATAGGACATCTCATTGCCTTTGTCCTAGAGTCAAAATATAATTTTCAATTTCCAACTCCACCTTATTATCACCCTACATTCTATTCCAATAGCTCCTTCCACATCCTTCACAGTACTCATTGTCACAATATATGCAAAGAGCTTATGGAAGACGATGAATGACCTATTCTTGAACCTATCCCTATCTGTCAACAGTCTTGAATTAATCAGTTGGTTTTGAGGTTTGATCAATTGCAGGCTCATTTTAACTCCTATTTAGCCAAGCAGTAGTAGTAGTATGACCAAGACTTAGCTCTCTTTGATGCCTATGTAGTACAACATCAGCAATAGCATAACTAGGATATGGCCTTATTTGGAGATCAGTTTGCCTCTCTTCATCGCTACTTTTAGCCACCACCACCACCTCCTCTTAATCAGGATCCCTATGGGTTCTAGTCTATTTTTGTTTCTGTTGTTGTTTATTTTTTGTGATGTATTTACTTTGTTATGTTTAGTGTTTTCTTTTTTTCCTTTTTGTAATATCAAAAGAGGGAGTATTGTATTTTTTGCATCCTCTGTTTTAGTAAAATTATTTTTCTTCTTAATTGTCTTCTTTATTTAATTATGTCTTATATTTCCTTAAAAAAATAGCTTTCCTTACTTTCAAAATTTCACATTATAAGGGAGACTTTCAGAGAATGTAAAAAGCCTTCAATAATTTTAAACAACAATGTTTGTCACATCAAAAGGGGGAAAATTATTATAAATCTGAGCCCAAGTACTATGATTTGTGATGTTATTATTACATATATTTTTTCTTACCCTACTCACTAATATTTAAGGTCCATAAGTCCATTGCAATCTCAATCAGTTTATGATAGGGTAGACTAGGGTTGAGTCTATTTGTAATTTCAATTTTAATGCAGTTTTTATCTTTCTTGAGTCAAATCATATATCTGATGGACTCTAGGCTGAGTAACCTTGCACACACACACTCAAGCGAGTGAGTTGGTGAGTTAGATAAATTTTTGGGTTTTAAACTAATAGTATAGTACGTCATATTGTACGATTAGTCAAAATAAAAAACCCTAATTAGGGCACCCTATTAATTAAGAGTGGTTAAACAAATTATATTGTACAATCCATTTCATATAAGACGATCAATTATGATTATGAAATATAGCTGGAAATCACAATTTAGGCAATATCTTAATATTCAAATTTTCTTCTAATCATACAATACGATATACATCGTACTGGATGATTTATAATAATCATGCTTAAATTGATCATGTAATTAGGGGACTAATTATGGTAGAGTTGCTTGATCAGATAGTATAGGATGGTCGGTGATGATCATACTGGATGAGACGAGAGATACATAGGATGATACTTGATCATCCTGCATCATCCAAGATAAAAAAAAACATGATTTTTCTTCTAATCATATAGGGATATCGTACATGATGACCCAAGAGGATTATTAGACAATATTTAAATCATTACCCATCATTGCTTATCGTAATATATGATCAGTATATTATCTTAAACTAATCATATAGTATGATCGTAGAATTATACAAGATAATTAGTAAAAATACTTGAACTAATCGTACATGACAATGTGGGTCGTACTATCTGAAAGTACTATTTTATACTAATAGGACATGATGATCAAATAATTGTACTGATGAACTTTGATGGCAAATTAAAAATTAGGAGTTTTTGGAGGCTCTCTATTTAAGCTCTCATATCTATCCTTTGAGAGATGTTTTGTTGTTATCTTATTTTGAGAGGTAGAGGAAGAAAAGGAGAGCTTTGGGAGAGAAGGAAGGGTGAAATTCTTGTGAGGGAGTTGTGAGGGATTCATAAAGGTTACTCCAAGTAAGGTTTTTATTGTCTTCTTCAATATGCTTTCTTGATTCCTTGTTGGCTCTAGGGAGACCTTTTTCAGCACCATATTCAGATTCTCTGCTTACACTAGAAGGGAGTAAAATTATTCAGGTTCTTTGCTTACTCTAAGATGGAGCAAAAAGATTTAGGTTCTCTACCTTCACCCAAAGGGTGAAAAAGATTCAAGGTACTCTACCTCACCAGATCTGTGGAAGAGATTTTTGTAAGGGCTTCTCCGCCTAGCTGTGGGGACTAAAGGAGAAACACTAAAAGATTTAGTGCAATACTTGGAGGAGGCCTCTAGGGAGTGAACGTAGGTCATATTTGACATAACCACCATAAAATCTGGTGTGCTAATTTTTTTACTTTTCTACATTTGAATTTTCACACTCATTTGTGATTTTTTGTAGTTGAACTTACTGATTATTGTGAACTTAATCTGCTTCGGCATTATGGGATAATCTTAATTATTTTAAAATATTTAAAAATATAAAAAAAACTGTTAATTTATTTTTTAAGTAATTTTTAAAATAATCAATTCACCCCCCTTTTGGTTAGCCTCGGACTTGTTCTTAAGAGTTTAATAACCTTTATGAACTTTTACTTGAAAGAATTAAAACTTCCAGTAAGGGTAGTACTCTACACTAGTGCTTCCTGACTAGCACTCTGCACATTTATCATTTCCAGGTCTTGTGGATCTATTTGAAAAACACTTAGAACACACAACTAAACAAACATACATATGAAAACAAGTAGAAATGAATGCACAACACTACTCAGAACTATCTCACTTGACATCAAATCATTTCATATAGCTCTATTTTATAATCATTCCTCCAAAACCTTTGCTCTAATACCCAAAAGGGACTTTTACAATCCAACTCAATATGATCCACAAAAAAGATAAGTCATATCATATTGAATGGTGACAGGTTAGGCCTAAGATCAAAGTTTTATAGACTTTTCATATTTTTCAAATTAAACATACTGCAAATCTTCTAATTAACTTTCAATAAGTAGAAAAATAAACTATCCACAATTTTTATTCTTTTCTATCATCAAAATATTTCTACAACAACAATATACTACAATGAATGGATGCAAATCATAATATAGCAAATAAATAAATAAATAGACACGACGGTATAAAAATTTGAAAATATCTATATAAACTCAGACATATTAGAACCCGGAAATACAACTACTCAACCAATTCTTTTCCTTTTTCCTGTCCTAAAACAAAATGTAGATTATGCGTGAGCCAACATAACTCATCAAGTGACACCCACCAATATAAATTTTAAATAATCAATTCATTATGACTTTAACTAAAATTATAAAAGTTGTTAATATCAACTTATTATGTTGAACAGAATAATGCTTACAGGTATCAGAAATTTAAATAATAATATAGGGAAAGTAAATAAACAAGTACTCTATATATCATAATAGAATATAACAATTTTTTTTTCAGACTTATACCTCCCATCAGAAACATATATCAAAATTCAAGCCCTTATGACCCTTTGAGCTATCATATCAGTAAACATACTCTTATGACTCCCAATGCTTTTCACATATCAAATATTCAAAAATTTAAGCACTTATGATTTCCTGTGCATCCCGCACAACAAAACTTCCTCCAACATCGGAGCTTCACAAAAGGATACATTTTAACTAGATAAACATGCATATCATTGTGTTGTAGAAAAAAATGTAAATATACCATTTAAAAAAATGCACAAAATACATTATTGGTAGGCAATATATTCATCTAGTGAGCATAATTTTAAAATTTCATAATTTCATTAGATTACGAGAGATTGTTTAGAATATTGTTTCAAAGTTTTAACTGTATATACTACACCATTATTTTCTCTGATTAGTCTTATTTTCTAATTTTCATAAAATAATGCACAAAATTTTGAGAAACAACTTAAATATTCAAAATGGTCGCATCTATTATTAACATAAAATTATACGATGAAAGTTTAGCCAGCGTAAAGTTATTATTGTTTTTTACGCTTGAAAATTTAATATAACATTTTTATATTTTTGAAAATGGAGATAGACATAATATAACCAACCTCGATCTGTATAACTTTCAAAACTGTGATGATAATAGAAAATGGAGCAGAGTCATCAAAACCCAGCTTTCTCTCATTAGATTTTCTCCTTTCTCTCTCTAAAATGCAACTTAGGGGGGATTTAATAAAACGAGAGAGAAATAGATTTTGTTATTTTTATAAAAATTTGATCTAGCAACGCTGCGCTCGACTCTATAACGCCGCAACATTCTCCATCTAAGAGCACACAGCTGCAATGCTCTCCATTTCAAAGGACGACGCCGCAGTCCTCGATCACAGCACCACAATGTTAGCTATTTTTTCAAAAATTATTGAAGAGCTCAATGTTGCAACACCGCCATCTTGGCGCCATGGTGCATCCAAGAAAAAAAATATCAGATTTTCATGCATGCATACAGACTCCTAAGACCCACTTCAGAATAAATTTGAATATTCACAACAAACAAAACACTCACAAATATATGTAGATGATATGAATGTAAAATTTTCATTTCATTGTTCTTACCAGACCGAGTTAGAACAAATGCAACAATGTGTTGTCACAACAGATATTGCATTTAATCACTCAAAACAATTTTATACTTTTTGGCAATTTAATAAAATAAGAGTTTCTTTATGGTTTCTATTTCTCTCTTCTTTTTTCTTTTTAATATTTTTTTCACCCTTTTTATTAATAAGGTTTCTAATGTGGCCAATAGTTTAGTTTGAATTCAATGGGTCCACCCGAAGATCTAAATTTCTCAAATGAACTCTTTATCTTTTGGGATCCACCAAATCTCATGTACGTAGGTTCTATAATGGGATCACTCCACCATCCCACATAAATCATAAAATTCCAACTTAGAAAAAAAATTAGTGTTGTTTAAAATTTATTAATCATTAAATTTCTCTGACTAAGTTATTTAAATATAAACATTCAATCAGTAAACATACATAATAAAGTCTTTTTTTTAATGCCAAGTCTTTGTATGGGGAAGCTTTAGGTCACTGTTTTATCGCTGTTTTTTTTCTTTTAATTATTATAAAATTATTTTAAAAAATAATTAAAAAAAATTCCAAATCAAGCCTAAATAATAGACATTTTTACAAATATCTCAATTTTCGCAATATTAATCATCATTGAGCTTTGTGGAAATTAAATGAGAAAATTTTAGATGCGAATATTTTGATTGAATATGATAAGTTTCTATCTCTCTATAATTATCTTAATTATATTTAATTTCAAAATAAATTCAGATAAATATAAGAATTTTCCTATTCAATTTATCTTAGTCTATTATGTGGGGAAAATTATTAGGTATCGATACCGGATATAGAGATACATCCGGATATCCACTTAAAATTTGACACATATAGTGCACTTTGGTTGCGCTTTTTATATGATTTACCTGCAATTTAGTTGCACTTTGACTGCTCTTTTGTTGCGCTTTTTGTATGTGCTTTAATTGCGATTCAGCTGCGTTTTAACTGTTCTTTTATTGCGCTTTTTACTACGCTTTGATTGCGCTTTACCTGCATTTTAGTTGCACTTTGACTGCCTTTTGATCAGCTTGACTTAAAATTTTATGAACACATTAAATATACATGTCAACATTTTATTGGAGTCTTTAGATTCACCTCAACTTTCCGTCTCTGCACATAATAATTTCCGTTATGGGAGGCCACCAGTTATACTCTTCTCTATTTAAAACCTGATTTCCCTCTTCGTTCTTACACGAAAGAAGGAAATGGACATTGGGGATGCGTACCTACAAGGAAGCAGAAGCCCCTCACCTTTCTGGAAAAGCGGGGAAGGCTCAATATTCTCCATATCTTCGAGCGAGAGAGGCGAGGAGGAGGAGTTGGATTTGAGATGGGCTGCGCTTCAGAAGCTTCCAACTTACAATAGGGCTAGGAAGGGAATTCTGAATTTTGAAGATGGAGAGCTCAAAGAGATCGATATCAAGAACCTCAGCTATCACGATAGGAGAAACCTGCTCGACAGACTGGTACGAGTTGTAGAAGAAAACAACGAGAAGTTTCTTCTTAAGCTAAAGGAAAGATTCAATAGGTATGAGATATAATTTATCAGGTTAGGCTTCGTTAAATGAAGCTCTGTTTTTTTTTTTTTTTTTTTAAATTCCCGAAGCCACTTTGTTGTTTCTCAGGGTTGGAATCGATTATCCAACCATCGAAGTGCGGTATGAGCTTCTAAATGTTGAGGCTCAAGCATATGTGGGAAGCAGAAACTTGCCCACCTTCTTCAATTCAATTCTTAACACAGTTGAGGTATACGAAGTGTTCATCGCGGAAGTTTCTGGTATTTTTGTTTATAGAGTATGAGGAGATCGAAGCAATCATGGATTTGTTACTTCATAGTTACTTTATTTTAATGCAGTTCTTTATCAATCACCTTCATATAATTCCAAGCAAGAAGAGACCATTCACCGTACTCAACGATATTAGTGGAATCATCAGGCCTCGAAGGTATCGAAATTTCTCTCCCTTCATATTTATCTAATGGTTTGCTCAACCATGCTTGAAACCTACAGGATGACACTGCTTTTAGGCCCTCCTGGTTCAGGGAAGACGACACTGTTATTGGCTCTAGCTGGGAAGCTAGGCTCAGATCTTAAGGTCTTCTAATTCTTACAATAACTTTAATGATCTTAAGATCTTAAATTTATGAGATTGTTTTCAATCATGACAATGAAAATTAAAAAAATTGATGCAGGTTTCTGGAAATGTGACATATAATGGTCATGCAATGGATGAGTTTGTTCCACAAAGAACAGCAGCTTATATAAGCCAGTATGATCTCCACATGGGAGAGATGACAGTGAGAGAAACCCTTGCATTCTCTGCCAGATGTCAAGGGGTTGGCTATCGTTTTGGTGAGGAAAAAATCCTCCGTTAAGAAAAAAAGCTCATTAACTCATACGGTTGCAACGTTAAGTTAGCATGTTTATCTGTGTACTGTCTGCAGATATGTTGACTGAATTGTTAAGGAGAGAGAAGGAAGCAAATATCAAACCTGATGCTGATATAGATGTCTTCATGAAGGTGAAATTAGCAAGTAATTCATTAAGAAACATATTTCTATCCATCTAAATAAACTTCTTATAAAATTAAATGAAGCTATCACCTTGACATGATATAAAAAAAAATGTAATGCTGCAGTATTATTTGTTTAATTTTGCAGGCATCATCAATGGAAGGGAAAGAAACTGGTGTGATCACAGATTATATTATGAAGGTATTCTTTGTTGTTTGATTGAGAAAATCACTAATGAAAAATAGAGGAAGCGAGGAACAAGAATATTATAAAATATTAAGCTTTTTTTTTTTAATAAAATTTGGTTACAGATTCTGGGATTGGAAATTTGTGCTGATGTCATGGTAGGCAATGAAATGTTAAGAGGTATTTCTGGAGGACAAAGAAAGCGTGTCACAACTGGTAAATGAACTAATTAGTTTCTCAACTCATTAAGTTATCGTTGCTCTTGTGATCAGTAATCAATGCAGAATTTTACAGTTAAAATATCTAAGACGAAGTTCATTGTGACATAGGTGAGATGATTGTTGGTCCAGCAAAAGCATTGTTCATGGATGAAATATCAACGGGCCTTGATACCTCTACAACCTTTCAGATAGTCAACTCACTAAGACAAATTGTTAGTATTCTTGCGGGAACCGCAGTCGTCTCCCTACTTCAGCCAGCGCCGGAGACTTATGAGCTCTTTGACGACATCATCCTCTTATCAGAAGGGCATATTGTGTATCAAGGTCCTCGTGAAGATGTGCTTGAATTCTTTAAGTTCATGGGATTTGAGTGCCCCAAGAGGAAGGGAGTTGCTGACTTTTTACAAGAAGTAAGTTTTATCAAGAATTTCATTTCCAACAGCATTTTTTATTTTTCAAGACACTCATGTGAAGCTATTATGATTTTTTTTTTTTTTTGGTTTCAAGGCACATGATATTTTCTTTTAGAAAATTTATTTGATCAACATGAATTTCGAGACAATATTTGAATTGAAAACTTTCTGAATTTAATTTAGAATCATGAAAACTACGATTTCAATAAACTTAATAGTTGAACTGGACTTCTAATAGGTGAATTGAACATCTCAACAACACCAAAAGCTATCCAATTTGAGTCCAAATGAACTCAAATCAAGCACTTGAGGCATATTTCAAAGTTTTAGGATATTAATTAAAAGACCAAATGGTCTAAAATCTTGAATGTTTTATTCCAACTTGAGCGAAGTATTTGTTTTTCTTCCCAGGTGACTTCAGTGAAAGATCAAAAGCAATATTGGGCGCGACATGATAAACCATATCGATATGTGCCTGTTAAGGAATTCGCAAAAGCATTTCTCTCATTTCATGTTGGTGAAAACCTTCGAAAAGAGCTATCTGTTCCTTTTGACAAGAGCAAGAGCCACCGTGCTTCTCTAACTACTTCAAAATTTGCTGTCAGTGGAATTGAAATACTGAAATCCTGTGCTGAAAGAGAGCTGCTTCTAATGAAGAGAAATTGCTTTGTTTATGCATTTAGAGCTTTTCAAGTAAGACAGTACCCTTCAACTAAAACCTAATATTTCAATCCCCCGGATCAAATTCATGCCTCATTTCGTTGGCTTTCAGGTCATGTTTATGGCAGTTGTCACGATGTCACTCTTCTGGAAGAAAGAAATGCATCACAGATCTATAGATGATGGACAGATTTACATGGGAGCTCTCTTTTTCTCTCTTCTCACTATCTTGTTCAATGGCTTCTCTGAGCTTGCTTTAACCATTATTAAGCTACCTGTCTTCTTCAAGCAAAGGGACTGTGACTTTTTTCCTTCGTGGGCTTATGCATTGCCAAATTGGATCTTAAATATACCATTTTCATGCGTTGAAGTTGCAATTTGGGTACTTCTCACTTACTTCGCCATAGGATATGATTCAAGTGCAGAAAGGTCAGAAATGTTTAAATTAACTTATAACTTTCATGTTTTATTCGAGCTTTTATTTGTGTGTCTCAATATTTTTTGGTGCAGGTTTTTCAAACATTACCTTCTGCTGCTTCTGGTAAATCAAATGGCATCCGGAATGTTTCGGTTCATTGCAGTACTGGGAAGAATTCTTGTTATTGCTAATGTATTAGCAGCCTACATACTATTGGTGATTTTAGTGTTGGGTGGATTCTTAATTTCACACGGTTCTTTTCAAACTATATCTAGCAACCTTTTCATTTCTATATTATAAGTGCTATAGGGAAATGCTATGGTACAACCAAAAATGGTTATTTTTGTTACTTGTTATTCAACTTGGCTTAGAGATATGAATATGAACATTATTTAGTAGTATTAAATAAAACTCAAATCAAATCCATTTTATAGATCCTATATGATGTAGCCTCGAATCAAGCAGGCGGTGCGTCGCCGCATGTTTTTGGCCCGTCATCTCATTTCTCAGGTTTACCTGTCAAAGGAGCACGCACCTTCCTAGCCTGCTTTCTCCTTTGCTTTCTTCTTGCAAAAGCCTAAGCACCTATCTGCAGCCGGTCAACTCCTCCACTACTCTGCCAAACTCATCATATGCTACCCGGACAACACCGCACCCTAGTCCCGCTCCCAGTCTAGCATGATTTCCCCACTTCTTCTCGCACGTCGCCGAACCCACACCTCCTTCTACCCTGCTCACAACCTAGCCGCCTAGCCTGTACCTCCTTCGTCAAACCACCTTCTCCACTAGTAGCCCCAGTTCACCATTCTCCTCACAAGGCACTTCCAAATGCCTACTACCCCAAAGCACCACCACCTCTCACCTTTCCCTGACTCCTTTTTCAGTATAGTTTCTCTATCTCGTCCATTTTTCTCTCTACAATAGTGGGATCTCTCTCTTTATATCTCTAACTCTTTGCTTTTCTTTACACTCTCTTTCCCCTCATTCAAACAAAATCATCTCTCCTCTCTTCCCATCTTTTTCTCTCACAGATTTTAGATGTCTCAGATCTATTGTTCAGACTAATAGTGAAATAGATGGAGATATTATTAGTAGAATTCAAATTTGATGATTAAAGTATGCATCAAAGTATCCCTCAAACTTAAGAGAAAGTTCTATAAGATGGTGGTGAGACCTAGAATGCTTTATCACGCAGAATGTTGGCCATCAAAAGAGAAGCATAAAATTAAGTGTTGCAGAGATGAAAATGCTTAGGTGAATGAGAGGCTTTGCTCTTAGAGACAGAATATGAAACGAGCATATGCGTAAAAGGTTGGAGTAACTCCAGGCATATAAGATTAGAGAGAGAGTCGCCATAGAAGGTTTGGTCATATTAAACGTCGACCTTCTGATGATCCTGTTAGGAGAGTAGATGTACTAAATTTGGTTTATGCTAAGAAAGGTAGAGGTAGACCTAAAAGGATTCAATTATAAAATATTAGAAATGATTTTTTTTTTATTAAATTTAAATGAGATGAGGAGTAAACACCGCAATGTCGAAACAAGCAGAAAAGTAAAAGCAACGAAAAAGTAAATGACATCAGGATTTAACGTGAAAAACTCTAAAATAACGAAAAAAATCACGGAGTTACACCACAACAAGAAATTCACTATGAAAATATGGAGAAATAAGTACATATCTCTCCTCTCTCAGTCTCTCCTCTTCTCATGCACTGTTCTTAATATCTACACTTTCAAAATACAAGAGAAAGCCAAGCAAAATAATCCCAAGGGACGCAGCCCTCTAGAAAAACAAGAAAGAAAACCACTCAATCTGTCTCGCAGTGCTAGTTGGAAGCGTTGTGACTCTTGAACTTCTGTCTTGATCCACTACATCACCGTATCTATGTCATTATGGCGCTCTGCTCTCTATCATTTAACGCCAGTGCGTTTGCACCCGAACTCAAGCTTGGAATAAACCCCCTACACCTCCAAGAGCACGAGAAACTTGAGGTCCGAGGCAACAAAACAATTTGATTTATTACACAATCAGATTCCAAACATAACATCAACATGACGGAGAGTTCTGCATATTCCCTCGTGTAAGTATATAAAAACTTATGCGTGCTTTTTACATGTAGTGGGATAGAAGATGTGGCCATGGTGTCTCATAACATCAATAATGCATGCTTTGTTTAGTATGGTGAGAAGGCCTAGCACTTTCTAAGATGCCTCATATGTGTAGGAGTTGGGGTGTTGGAAGGATGCCGAAATTTTCTATGGATCAAATATGCTAAGAGCTTTAAAATTATATGATGAAAGAGTTTATGAATATAAATGCAACAAAATAAAATAAAAATAGTTCAAAAATTTGGAAAAAAAGATGAGAAAATAATATGTACACTCGAAACACAACTATGTCATGATGAATGAAGACAAGGTTTGAATAAAACAAAACTTACAGAGATTTATAATGAATACAACAACTTGCTAAAGAATATGAACAAAACCTTAAAGGGTAATGTGAAAAATCTGACAAGATTCTAACTTGTAAATTGTAAAAAATCACATTGAATGCACAACACACACAGAGGCTAATAGAAGTTTGAATGCAATTTTGTCATATTTCAAAATAAAATTGTGCAAGCCTTTTAATGCTAATTCTAGCTCAAATAATCAAAATTTGAAATTGTCAAATCATGTTGAAATATAATTATAAAATTCAAATATGTTGCCTCAAGAAGCTTTCCATTGTCTTAAGAAGCATACCACTCATTTGAGAAGCGTACAACTACTTCGTGAGGCATGAATTGTCTCAAGAAAAATAGAACCACCTCGAGAAGTGTGCCACTCATTTTAGAAGTGCAAAATGGTCTTGTGAATTGTTAGTTTTGTGTGAAATCTAATTGTGTTGATCAGTCAAGTTGTACTAGTACGTTAAACCTCAATTCTATTAGTCAAGCTCGCCGGGGGGTCCTCCCCCTTCTTGGGTTTGAGTGCATTGCACCAAAAATATATTTTCCCATACAACCGTACAATGCCTCAACATTTTGTACCTACGCACCCCGACGCTATATAGTTTGCTTGGAGAAAGACAAAGAGTGGAGCGTTGTGGCGTCCCAACCCCGACTCTGTGACGATCTAGACCTCAACGCTACACATTATGAGTAGATTGGTGATAGAGTTGAGCGCTATGGTGGCGTCACGACACTACGAAACGTACTGACAGTTTTAATTTTTTGTTTTTCATTAAGGGTTGAGTCCCTTGGTAGTTTTCTATGCATATCTTTGTTTGTTCTTATGTACAAATGGTGTGAGGGTGTAGAGAGGCAAAGTGTGAGAGAGAAAAAAGATCTGTACTATTTCTCCCAATTTTATAGTAGATTTTTTGGTGTGATGTGGCTCCTTAATTTTTTTTTTCAATTTTGGGTTTTTCCACCATAAATCTTATTGTTCTTTCTTTTGGCTGCAATTTTCTTTTTCTTATTTATTTTGCTATGTGTTTCACTTACCCCCAACAAGAATCATGCAATTGCTTTGAGAAGCATGCAAACACTCCGAGAAGCTTACCACCATTCTAAAAGCATATAAATGCATCAAGTAAAGATATTAAAAAACATGTGAGTATATTATGCAAAATGCATCAAAAAGTGCAATAGAAAAATACACAAACACACTATGCAAATGCATAAAAAATCATACAAAAGCATTGTGTATGTTGCCTAAGAATACTATGTAGCTGAGAGATAGAATAAACATAGATTAAACATGATCCTCTGTTAATAAGTTGTCATAGTCAACAAGGTCAAAAATAATGAAATGAAAATATTTAAATGCCTTGATGAGGGTCATGTTGAAAGCAAATGTTAATTGGAGGGAATTATATCTCTTAGAATGCCCCCCCAAATTCTACTACAATATTAATTTAGGGTCATATCCAAAAAAAAATTCAAAAAAGTACAAATCATTAAAAATATTCAAGCGAAATCTATTTCTTATAATTTAAAACAAAAATTTATTCACCTTTGCAACCATTTGTCAGGGGTATATGGCCTCTAAAATGATCTCTTATTGAACATATCATTAATTTTTAGTCATTCTAAAATGATCTCTTGCAATAAGGATGTGGTATATAGCCTCTAGCCAATAATTTTGGCACCAAATGAAAACCATTAAATTATGATTGGGCTTCTCTAACTTGGTGATTTTGTCATAAAGTGATAAAATTAAATTACGGTTATGACAAGAGCTCGCAAATTATATAATAGTTAAAAAACTTTTGAGTGAGGAATCATATGGTACACTTCATAGAATATAAAGCTCTTTGTTAGTTGAGGTCGACTTAAATTTTTTCCCTTAGACAAATATCCACCATATAATTCTAGGTTCCCTCAGACGAAAGAACCCATGCCTGCTGAAAAGGATCCAACGATCAGGTTAAGTCAACTACTTCGTTCGACTAAGTAGATCAGAGTTTATAACAATCCAAGATGATGGTATCATAAATCTTAATCATATTTGTCATCGTTCCCCCAATCATTTTCTTTGAGTAAAGTAGTGGTAAATTTTCAATTCTAAATAAATTGCTACTATCATATGCCATGTATTTGGTGCATATCTAATGCTAGCCTCAATTGAAAAATTTCTCTCGTCATCGGAAGTGATAATTAATCATAGGAACTTGCGCCTATGAAAAACGTAGAATTAGATCATAAAGTCATTGCAAAACAAAGAAGAAATTTCTAGGCAGTATCTTATCTTTAATATGAGATGACTGAAATTTGAGCTGGAATACCTAAAGTCTCTCAGCAAAATAGGGGCATGAATTTTTGGATCCCACAATTTTTTTTTAGAAGTTATTCTAATTTTATTGGGGAACATTCTAGGATAATGTCCTTATTTTCATTGATAGTTTAGATGATACAACTTCAAAAAATGTGAGCTGTTTGATCGTGATAAAACCATATTTAACTTGACATCATTTTTTTATAATTATGAAGTTAATTATCAATGGATTCTGGTTGTACCATACGGCTTCTCATGTTATAGTAGCGATTTCTTATCAACTACGCATCTACATTTGGCAGGGAATGTGAAGAAATGGTGGTTATGGGGTTATTGGTCATCACCTGTAATGTACTCGCAAAATGCTATTTCGGTGAATGAGTTCCTTAGCAAGAGTTGGAGCCATGTAAATATATATTTTTATCAAACTAGTTATAGAATCTCATAACAGTAATAGATATTAAGGAAAATGCATGACCATGGCGCTTGAATTTATTGCAGGTTTTACCTGGAACAAATGAAACACTTGGAATAATTATCTTAAAATCTAGAGGAATATTTCCGGAAGAAAATTGGTATTGGATTGGTGCAGGAGCTTTGTTTGGATATGTTCTCATATTCAACTTTCTTTTCATTGTTGCTCTATCTTATCTCAAACGTAAGAAATTACATGCTCTACATTAATCATATACTGCAAATAAATCGCAAGCTTTTAGTCAGAGGTATCTTATTATAATTTTACAGCACCTGGGAAGGCTCAATCAACTGTAACTGAGGAGGTTTTCAGGCAGCAACAAAATAGCATATTTGAAAAAAGTACGCCGCAACCAAGAGGTATGTACTCCTCCATTTATAAGTCTAAAAAATAAGTTATGTTAGCAGCTATTTACAATGGTGTTCTTGGAACAATAACTGATTATGATTCATATAGAAGAAGCAACCAAAACGACAATAGCAGGAAATGCTAACTCAAATGAAATGAAAGGAATGGTGCTTCCATTTTTACCTTATTGCGTCACATTTGACAATATAAGTTATTCAGTGGATATGCCAAAGGTAAATTATATTTGAAAAAGTTGATAAATAAATGCATAGGAAAATTACTATGTAAGTAACTATTGATTTCAAATAACATGAACATGTTTATAGGAAATGAGAGCTCACGGAATTGAGGATAAATTGATGCTTCTAAATGGTGTGAGTGGTTGCTTCAGACCAGGAGTGCTTACTGCTCTAATGGGTGTTAGTGGAGCAGGTAAGACTACTCTTATGGATGTACTTGCAGGAAGAAAAACGGATGGATATATAAAGGGAGACATCACCATTTCTGGATATCCCAAGAAGCAAGAAACTTTTGCTCGTATTTCTGGATATTGTGAACAAAATGATATTCATTCTCCAAATGTCACAGTTTATGAATCCCTTGTATATTCTGCGTGGCTTCGCCTTCCTTCTGAAATTGATTCAGTGAAAAGAAAAGTGAGCGAAATATGTAGAAATTTGCACATATCATCTTCATTTCAATCATAAACATTTTTTTCACATTAAGTTTTGGATATAGATGTTCATTGATGAGGTGATGGAGCTTGTTGAGATGAAAACATTAAAAGATGCATTGGTTGGATTGCCTGGAATAACTGGATTGTCAACTGAGCAACGCAAGAGATTAACTATTGCTGTTGAGCTCGTTGCAAACCCTTCAATAATATTTATGGATGAGCCAACCTCCGGGCTTGATGCTAGGTCTGCTGCTATTGTAATGAGAACTGTTAGAAACACTGTTGACACAGGAAGGACGGTAGTGTGCACAATTCACCAACCAAGTATTGATATATTTGAATCCTTTGATGAGGTATGTTGCCATATTGTATGATTAAACTTTATAAGGTTATTTAAGAATATGTGTACTACATAATTTTCATTATGTTTATATTTACTTTTTGTATTGCAGCTCTTCTTGATGAAGCTTGGAGGTGAAGAGATTTATGTTGGACCATTGGGGAATAATTCTTATCATCTTATCAACTATTTTGAGGTTAAAAAATAATAATTTAGATTATTTTTCTTTTTCTTAATTTAAAACATCATCACATTTTAGCCCATGAGTAAGACCCTCTCTCCTAAGCTAGAAGATATTTCTTTCTATGTTGCGTCAGAATTCGTGCAACACAAGAAGCGTCTTACATCTGAGCTCAAATGAACTGTAGATATTCCAACTCTTTTGTTTTTATGCGTTTCTTATTGTGTTATTAATTATCCAGGCCATTCAAGGCATCCAGAAGATAAAGAATGGTTACAATCCTGCAACCTGGATGTTGGAAGTCACAACATCAGCACAAGAAATTGCATTAGGTGTTGATTTCAATGAAGTTTACAAAAACTCTGAATTGTACAAGTAAAGAACCTGCCTAATCTTTCATCTAGTTCAAAGTGCAATTTGTCATAAATTAATTCATTTCTTAACTAATGTGTTGCAGGAGAAACAAAGCATTAATTATGGAACTAAGCCAACCATCTATTGGATCGAGTGATTTATGTTTTCCAACAAAATATTCACAATCGTTCCTAACCCAATGCATTGCATGCTTATGGAAACAAAACTTGTCATATTGGAGGAATCCTATTTATTCTGCATTAAGGTTTTTTTTCACTATTATGATTGCGTTGATGCTTGGGTCAATATTCTGGAATCTTGGTGGTAAAAAGTAAGTTGACAAATAGAAGAATATCAATACCACTAGTATTTCATTCTTATAAATTTGCATTAAACTGTTATAATGACAGTAGTCAGTTGACAAATGATATGGCTGCAGAGACACACAACAAGATCTGTTCAATGCCATGGGTTCCATGTTTGGGGCTGTGTTATTCATGGGGGTCTCATACTCAACTGCAGTACAACCAATTGTTGCTATTGAGCGCACAGTCTTTTACAGAGAGAGATCAGCTGGAATGTATTCAGCATTTCCATATGCTTTTGGACAAGTAATGCACCTAATCTCCTTCCACTATGTGTCATCAAGTTATGCTTCCTACAACTTTACAAATTTTAGTATTCTTATTTCCTATACTTCATTTTTCAGGTTGTAGTTGAGCAACCATATATCTTAGTTCAATCAGTAATATATTGTATTATTGTGTATTCAATGATTGGGTTTGAGTGGACAACAACGAAGTTCTTATGGTACATCTTTTTCACATATTTCACATTGCTATACTATACCTACTATGGCATGTTAGCTGTCAGTTTGACACCGAACGACACCATTGCCGCTATTGTCTCATCATTTTTCTATGGAATGTGGAACCTTTTCTCAGGATTTGTTGTCCCCAAGAAGGTAAGTTTGAACTTTTCTTATGCTTATTTGATTGCTTATTGATAAAAAATATCTAGTTGAATATAATGATTTTATTTTCACTTGTTTTATATATGAAATTTCATTTGAGGGGTTTGTAGAGTTTAAACTTAATGTAGACTTCTACTTACATCCAATAAAATGATAGAATTTTTTAATTTTAAATATTTTTTATAACATTTTCAATCTAACACGTTTTAGAAATGATGTTGGTTTCACTCTTTTGTGTATGAAAAGTAATCATCATCTTTTAGAAACTTAAGGATATAATTCTGATTTGAGCCCCTATATTTATATTACATAGTAGATGAAAAATAGGTTTTAGAAAGATATATATGTATATCTATGATGCACCGACACTCCTATTTGTGAAGGTATGCAGTGTCGGACACGGACATGCACCCAACACAGTTGGGACACGTATTGGACACTGTCAAAATGTGTTCGATTCAAATAATATGTCTATTTTTTTTAAGAACATTTAATTAAAAATTAATAATAAAAGTTTTTAAAGAGCCGGACTGTAATTGATTAAGGGTTCTAATCATTGATTATTCTACTCATAGCTATAGGATTGTAATTTGTGTGCTCCCTCTAGCTGCTAACCCCTCTTAGAGTATTTCTCTTTTTCATAATTTGCATTATCTTATTTCTATGATAAGATTTTTGGAGTCTTTATATATCTTACATACTTTGTTTAGAAATAAGTAATATAAAATTCAAAGTGGTTATTACATATTTTCTACAATTTCTTTCAACTTATCTGTCCATTAAAATAAAACTATTTTACTTGAGAAGTATGTGATGTATGAAAGTCATGTTGATTTCTAATTAAATCATCATTTTCTAAAATACATTTTCTACGTGCAACCAAGTGAATCCTTACATTCAATCAATTGATATAATCTAGTAAATTCCAATACTTTTTTAAAACATTTTTTCTATTTTTTTAATAATATTTATTGCTTTTATTTGCTTTGTAGGCACTGCCAATTTGGTGGAGTTGGTACTATTGGATTTGTCCTGTTTCATGGACTCTATATGGATTGCTTGTATCACAATATGGAAATGACAATAATCTGCTCGATACAAAACAGACAGTGGCAGAGTTCTTAAATAGTTACTTTGGATATAAATATGATTTTTTGGGGGTGGTAGCAATTGTTGTCGTCTTTTTTGCAATTCTCTTTGCTTTCTTATTTGGTTTTGCAATCAAATTTGTCAATTTTCAAAATAGATGATGGTGTTTTGCAGTAAAAGAAAAGTAATAAGTTTAAATTTTGTAATTGTAACATGAAATGGGGCTTCCACTGTTATTGTAACAAATTGAAATGTTAATAACAAGGATATTCTAGTATTAGTTATATTATTATTATATAATATATTCTATAATTTTTTCATGTATTTGCCCATGTATTGGCACCTATTCTATTGAAAATATATAAGTTATTTTCCCTCATTAGTTTCAGTATAGTATCAGAGCCTCACTAAGCGCTAGATGTTCATGCCTTTCCCATTCCATGAGTTCACCTCTCCTTGAATGACTGTTGACCTCTGTGTAAAGAACCAAAAGAAGAAAAGAAAAAAAATGTACGTACCTCAAACTGTCGAAGCCTGCGAATCCCGCATACCTCGTATCAGTTGAAATGCCGCCAAAATCTCCGCGAATACCACCTGAAATCCTGCGAGCTGCTCTGATTCGCGATCATTTCCCGGATATCCAGCGAGCTCTCCTCGACTGCAGCTCGCTCTCGCTCATTAAAATGCGAAGAGAGCGACACTCTTCGGTTCTGCTTCTTCTTCTCTTCGCTTCTCCACTCAAAAACCCATGAGCTACTCTTCTTCTTCCTCCCGCGTGAGAACCCCAAATCCCACGAGCCACCAAAGACCTACCTCATCCGCAAGCCTTCGCAAACCTCCGACCCGCTTCTTCCCGAACTCCATTCGCCGAGTCTACTGCCTGCGATCAGAACCTGCAAACCACAGAGATCTCGGTACCTTCTCTAGCCGAAGGTCTTCCTCCCGTCGGCCTTCCTCATAAGCCTCTATCAACCTCAACCGACCGTCAAAACCTCTGCCTTAGCCGACCTACTCATACCTGGACGAAACTCGCGCCTCCTTTCTCTTGCATCCGAACCCCTCTAGCCCGACGCCTCTCTGCACTCCACTTAACCTAACCTTCTAAGCCCAATACGTCAACCCTATTCAAACTACAAGTCCAAATCATCCTAACTCGAGCCCCACTTAGCCCATTTGGAATCCAAATTAACCCAAGGTAACTCTTAGCCCATTTGGAATCCAAATTAACCCAAGGGAATCCCAACCCCCCACTTAGCCCATTAGAAACCCAAATTCTCCTCCCCCCCCGCCCCAGTCCATTCAGAACCCAATTTAACCCAAAGTAATATCTACACCCCCCCCCCCCCCCAATTACTGCTAGTTATATTTAATTATTATAATTATTATTAATTATAATAATCATGTTATTATAATTATTGATAATTATGATAATTAGTTTGTTATAATTATTGATAATTATAAATAACTATTAATTATAATGATTATGTTCATTATTAATAATTATAGTTATTATTAATTATAATAATTATGTTATTATTATCCCAAAAAAAAAAGAGAGAAAAGAAGGATGTATGATTTTGTGTATTTTGCACCATCGTCGTTGTCGTCATCGTCACCTTGCCAATGTATAAATCCCCAAACTTGAGAAAACCCATTCTCGACACTTGTAGTGTGGCGAATAATCACCCATGAGTGCTTTTCTTAGCACGATGGGAGGAAGTTCGTCGTAGTGCTAGCGGCGAGGCGGGTAATTCCCCCCTAAAGTCTTTTTTTTTTTTTTGACATTTGCAGTGCATCGAGGGACCCCCTATGCACGTTTTTCTTAGCGTGGTGGGAGGGAACTCGATGCGATGCTTATGCCGAGGCAGACAATCCTTATGTGCGCTTTTTTTAGCATAGCATGGCAAGAAAAGAACTGCTTCTTCAAACATGTGCTTTTAAAGACTCATGCATGCCTTTCTTGGCATGGTGGATGACGAAGACTACGGCCATGGTGTCCCACGACACTAATTGTGCACGTCTTTTTTGACGTAGTGGGCAGGCTATGTCTCTTGATTTTTCCCCTAAACAGGGGAGACGTTAGGAGGCTGTCAAAATTTCATTTGAAGATGCAAAGCACTTGGATAAAGAAGAAGATAACCTGGTTTGAACTAAGTGCATGGAACTTGATTTAACTCATATAAACACTTACAAGGGACCGCACTCAAGCTTGAATTTGAACTGATGGCAAATTGAAAACAATTATAATGAACTTAATGAGGATTTGAACAAATATAAAGAATGCAATTTGAACTTGCTAAGTGAACAATAATAAATTGAACTTAAATGAATTTAAATCCAAACAAGTGACAATGAACCACAAGGGACTGTGGTTGAACCAAGACTCAAGATGAGCAAGGACTTGTGAACTTGGACTTGATTTGAATCAAGCATAGTAGATATGAACAGAATTTGAACTCAACAAGACCACAAGGAGCTTGAACTTGAGTTAAACCTGGATTTAAACATTGAGTATAAATAAAGTACATAATGATATAGAATTCGAGTGACAAATAAAGAACTAAATTTTGAATAATTAAATGATTGGTCAAACATGCAAATGATAAATGACAATCATGATTGTTCAAACAAGGATCGATTGAAAGACTTATGGCTCTCTCATAAGTAACAAATGAGTTCCATAAACATTGAAAGGAAGTATAAAATGAGCATAGTAGGTTGTTGACAAATGTATGTTAGAAAATTAGCGATGACTGTAGTCATTCCGATAGTCAACAATAATCTACAAATACACACATCAATCTCTTATAGATTATTGAGATCTTAGTGCAGTGAGTTCAACAAATCATTAGCAAATATAAATGGGGGAAATATAGTGAACACAACTCACCCATTGATCTATCATGCAAGTAGATGTATCTATCTCCTTCAAGAAGAAGAATCAGATATGCAACGAACACAAAAACCTTCTTGCAAACATAAATCAAATTGAAAGGATAACAACATGCTTACAATCAATCAATAACATAGAGTTCTCAAGGAATTTTGGAGATCTTCAAACTAATCAAAAATCAAGGGGTATGAAGGGCATTTAGCAGTTGATACAATTGCTTTACAACACTCCAGCAATTTACATCAATATATAAACAAGCACACTGATCTGTATGCAAGCAAGGATATAAAATCTGTAATACATATGAGTTCCCTATGAATGCAGATGTATGTACAACATTTTGCCTATGGATATATATAGAAAGATATCAGTAAATGTAGTATCCTATAGTCAATTTCAATCTATAAATGAATACATCTACCTATAGCAGTAATGGATGTACTGTAGGGACCAAAATCATAGTGAAATGCATGAAGAATGCAGCGAATACAAGTTCCTATGAGCTTTTGCAAAAGTAGGATATTCGTTAGTGCACTATAATCCACCTGTAAAAAGCAACAACTAGTGCACGACAATCTATCTGCATGAAACGGGTAAATGAGCATCGTATGACACCACGCCACCAGATCCATAACATCCTTATAAGAGGACAGAAGGCATGTATGAGCATCCAAATAGAACGCTGCATTCAAATGGAGGTCACCCACACAACTGAGCAGCATCAAATATCTAAAAATGCCCCTTACATGCACTGTAATATGTATGCATATAAGAACACTAAATGGGCATATATAATCATATACAATAATGGGACCCAATGAGCATGTTTTGAATGGACATGTAACATATAAGGATGCTGTGCAGGTCAAAAAATAAATGTAGTTCGAGCCCGATCCTTCTATATGGATAGATAAGAGTCGGTACGGCTTGAATTATCAAATAGATATTTAGTCAAGGTGTCGACCAGAATATCTATTTTATATATTCATATAATACCTTCAAAACCTTCAATAAAGAAAATTCATTAAGAAATGTAAAAAACCTACGAAACCCGATCCTCTATCTACAAGTTGATAAGGTCGATAAGGTTTAGTTAATGAATGACCGCATACACCCCGATGTTGGTCGTGTTGAATATAAATCTCAACCGAAGGGTTCATTCCAAATATTTCAAAATGTCAACCCAAATATTTGAAATTTCAAAATCATTCAAGTCTAAAATATCTAAAGTTGAAAAGATCCATCAAATCATTTAAAGCAACATCCATCCATCCTTCACAACAGTTTGTTGAGGTAAACAAATTAAAATTTACTTCAGGTCACATGGAGCTAATGCCTAGTTGAAAATATTACTAGGATTCATTCTCAAATAATCTACTGCTAATAAGGATATGATACATGTCCTCTAACTGAAAGTTTCACCGTAAAATGGCACTACAAGTAAACGGTTATAACTCTGGGCCCTTTGAACCTAGCGGTTTTGTTTCTAAATGGTACCACGATAAAATAGTTATGGCCAGAGCCAATACATTCCTTAGTGGCATCAAATCCTTGAAATACGAATCAATAGGATATAATCGATATGGCACAAAGCCCTCTATTAGCTAAGGGGACTTCAAATCTGTCCCTTTAGACAAACATTCACCCAATGTCTACAAGGTACCCATCGACGAAGCAACCCATGGCTACCGATAAGGATCCTTCTGTCAGGTTGGGTCAACTACCTCCTCTGACTAAGTGGACCACGATGACCCGGGATGACGAAACCATGGGATCTTGATCGGGTTCATCATCCATTCCCTCACCGTCCGCTTTAAGTGCAATATGGTGTAATTTTAAATTTTAAATATCAAACTTTTCGATATCTCAAACTCATGCTACTACTATATACCTGATACCATATATTTATGGATACAACGTATCTGATCAACCATTAGCTTTAATTGAAAGTTCTATCTCATTACTAGGAGGTGTAATTAATTATAGGAGCTTGCGCCTATAAGAAACCAGAACTCATATTATAAAGCCCTCACAAAATGAATGAGAAATCTTTGGGTAGTGTCTTATCTACAACCCATATGCCTTCCAATATTTACTCTGGAACATAAATCTGTTAAAACTCCCTTGAAGGAAAGCAGATGGTGGAGGTTGGGGCCAAAATTTTTGGAGCCCACAAATTTTTGGAAACTCCACTAGGACTGATTTCTCTTTTCATCTTTGGCTAGTCGGCTTAGTATTATAGTAGCAACTATTTCAACCCGTATTTAAAATTTTGAATCTGTCAAAATGATCATTTAATGAATTAAAGATTTGAATATTCTAAAATATTCATTCAACAAATTCATATGACATATACTGACTATTTCTGTCTTTTTTATTTTTATGTTTTGTGCAAATTTCTATATTTTGAAAGTATAAGGTGATGTATCGGATGATGATTACTAACCCTTACGTTTCATTTATGCAGATGGATCTACAGAACACTGTATTTATCATTCAACTGGGACAAGATGCTAGCATCCAATTAGCGAACGATATTACCACTACTAGCAACACCAGGGCTACTATCTAGTTTGGTAGTTTTGACTTCCCTGCAATTATTACAAGAATTATCGCCATTCATATAACTGGAGTGAATATTGAGAGACTGGTGAGGAGACTCCTTCCTGTCATAGCTCATATTAGTAGCATATATCTACTAGCTCAGCGACCCACTATTGATGTCGCTATACATCAGACGCATCTGCTAGCATCACAGACCACTACTACTTCTGAAAATCCTCACAAAAGGATTTCTATATTCGAACTGCTTTCACAGACGGAGACCCCAACCACCAAAAGAATTGTGATAGGTGGCAGGATTTCTATGGTGACTGTAAAAACCACAACTCTCTCACCGGGTTATTTGTACCCAAGAAGAATGATGTTGAGGCCTTCTCACCTTGATAAAGGCTAACAAAAGGCAGAGGAGAAAGAAAAATATTGAACTTAGAGCTCAATAACAATTCTCAACCCATCCCTCCAACCTAACAGCCCAAGAGCTAAAAACAACCATTCCCACCCGGAATGGATTTGCGGGTCTGAAATGGGTAAAGAGAAATAGGTACACCAATGAGATGAAAAAAATATTTTAGGACCAGCAGCTTGAAGTCCCAGCCACCCAAAATAAAAAAGAGCTTGAAACTCTCTCAGCCTGAGTCTACAAGGTCTTAAAGACCATGAAATATAGAGGGTTGAAGAAAAAGAAAGTCCAACGGCCATTAATGATTGAGTCCATAAGGACCCCGCTGAGAGAACACCTGTATGTCGCAATGGATAGGAAAGAAAGAAGACATGTTCTACCCAGTGAGCATCGGGGTGTAACACTTGAACCATGTGTTTGGGGATCCACTGCCGAAAGGTCCCGATGAAAGGGAAAGCAGATATGGGGGCCAAAGCCTCTAAGATATGAAAATGAAAAGCCTCCGAGAAATGAAAAAGAATGAAGTGAAAAATGAGTAAATTTGAGTGTGACATTCAGTGTGTTTTCTCGGAGATCCACCCCAGTCAACAAATAACATCAAAAGTGGGTAAAAAAGAAGACCTATAATGACGCACCTCCCGATGGTCAACACCTTGGAGAATCCTCCAAGGGAACTCGTCGTTTGCTCCGTAGCCCGCTGGTTGAAGTAGTCTCCTTGTCGATTCAAAAACTAGAGATCCAGTGGTATCATCGCTTGGAGATCCAAGTACTTGAGGAGAGAGAGGAAGAAGACATAGAAGTGAAAGAAAAATATAGAAGGGGAAGAATATATGGAAGGGGAAGGATATATAGAAGAGGAAGGAATGGAAAAAATGAATGACACCATAAACATGGAAGTCGTGTACATGGTCAAACATACTGAGGCCAACTATGATGATGGCGAGGATGACGACGATTGGCAGCCACAGTCCAGACAAGCTTATTGACATCACGAAGATGCTGGGTCCACCACTAGTAGAGGTGGCCACTCCCAAGTGAAAGAAGAAGTAGAGGAAGTAGAGGAGAATCCACTCGATGCTGAAAATATCACGCTTGCCGATATGCGATGACAAGTGAGATGGCAAATGAGAGCCAATGATAAAGAAATCTCTTAGTTGAATGAGAAAATAACTAAGATTATGGTTCAAATGGTGATGATGATGTAGATGATACAGAGAAATACAGTTGTCGGTATCATGCCCAACCCTCCTCTTGACCCTATGAACTTCCAAATACTGTAAGTATCTAGAGTACGGGGAGCTCCTAAAGGTGGTCGTGAGGCCTATAACATCATCTGCCTACCCACCCCACAAATATTATAAGTTCTTTATACCCGTGACCATTGCATAATTAGAAAGATTCATTATTGAGAAGATCAAGGCTATCATAGTCGTTGACAATCAAAGAAATTAGTGGATAAGGGTCACTCGTGCCCTGTCGAATATGACTAAGTGTCATACCCGAAAGGGTGCTCTGTCCCGAAATTTCATACCTTCAATACTAATAATAATCTTAGGCAACACTTGGCATAATTCAAAGCCACCTGTAGGAATACAGGGGAAAATGATGCCCTACTCTTGTGACTGTTCGTTAACAATTTGACAATAATTGTTTTTGAATGGTATACTGAGTTGCCAAATAATTCTGTAAAAACTTTCACAGAATTAGAGACCATGTTTGTGAAGAGATTTGCTAGTACGACCAAGAAGATTACGATCGCTGACCTCGCATTAGATAAATGAAAGAGAGAGGAGTTGGTATCAAAATACATAATTTGATGGCGCAATCTAAGTATGAAATGTGAGCAACAACTTGAAGAAGAACACATCGTGCAATTATTAATGAGAAACATTGATGATAAGATGCAACCATTTCTGTTCATGGTCACCATCACTACATTTCAATACCTAATGGATAGAATGGATAAGTTTGAAAAGCTGAACTTATCAAAATCAGAGGGCCACTCTGACAACCCCAAGACGCCCAAGACCTCGAAGGCAAAACAGGGTGAAACTTACTCTACATCCTTCATTTAGTCGAATAAGGGGAAGCGGGTGGTTTATATTATAGACAAAGACAAACAACCAATATAATATGATGAAAAGTCAAAACAAGTCTACAACACTAATCCCCAACCAAAGTTAATACTTGGAGGTAATGATAGGCCACAAACTTTCTAAGGTGGGGGGAACGCCCGAGGCAAGCAATGAAAACTGGTGATAGAACATTCTCATCTCTCAAAGATAAGATGAATAAAGAATATTCATTTAAAAGAGAGAGTGTTGTCAAGTTATTTTGATAGATATTAAAAGCATGCCTAGAATTGCCAAAGTGCAAAAGCCTAGAGTAGTCAAAAGAAACTAATGACCCAAATTACTACCTGTATCAGCGAGTGCTCAACCATCCTGTTGAAGGTTGTTATATCTTCAAGGATTAGCTAGAAAGAAAAAATCAAAAAAGGAAACTCACGTTGTCTGACAATGTGCTGGTTCACCCTATAAAAGAGTCAACTCGGGTGGTTATGTCCTCTTTTATACCCCTAGTTGAAAGAAGAAGTGAAAAGAAAATAGTGCAAGAAGAGCAGTGGGAGACTGTAGTTTCTAAGAAAATAGCGAAAATATTGAAACAACTTAAGGGTGTTCCAGGTGTGAAGTGGAAATCTCCTATAGAGTTGGTGTTAGATCTCAAGATAATGCCTATAACACTAGAGCCTACTTTCAAACAACACCCTAATCAAGCTGGCTCTTCAAAGTCTAGAAAGACGAAATTCACTAAAATGAATATTAAGTTGAAGAAGCCCAAGGAGAAAAAGATAGTAACCTAAAGGGTTATTTATAGTTTGGATGAATACTATCAAACTGCGAGACGCCCCATTAGACTTACTGATTTTATGGTTGAGCTGAAAGTTGAAGAGGAAAAAGAGGCTGACGAGGATCCACTTCCCATGGGAACTTATCTGGTTATTTTTATGACACCAATAACTCCGACCAAAGGTGAAAAAGATGCACCCTTTGAATTATGTATGATGGTATATCCAATAGATTACATTGTGCAAGAGGATTGTATTTTCTAGAAGATGATGAATTAGAGCATGATATCACTTCACAAATGGAACTGGAAAACTTAGGCCGTAATTCTGAATTAACGGATGAATCCTTATATGAGACGATGATTGACTATGAAGAAAACGCATCATTAAATGAGTATGAGAAGGAGGAGATTTCCCAAGTGCGATTAAGAAATGGTAAAACACTATCATCTATGCCAAAAAAAGGGATCCTTAACAAAGACAAAAGGGAAGGAGATTATCGTCAATGAAGATATTATTCACATGGACCTCGGGAAAAAGTAGTCTTCAATTAAAGGGATATATTATAATATCCTATAACATCTGAGAAAAATCCTAGAATAGCTTAGCATATATGATGCTTTGATGATGTTTAAAAATCTTCAGGAGACCTTGATTCAAGCTCCTAGGAACCCTGAAAGATATGAGGCATATTTTACTGAGCATAACTTGACTGAGGTCTTGCAAACTCAAAATGAGCCAATCATTACTTTTGACGAGGATGAAATGATGCTCAGCATAGCAGACTATAACCGTCCTTTGTATGTTACTGTTGAGAGTGACGGAATGATAATAAGTTAAATTTGGATAGATCTCAGGTCCTCTATCAACCTTATAAGTTTGAAAACACTAATATCACTTTACTTTGATGTGCAACACCTCAGGCAAGAGAAATTGATAATGTACAACTTTAATGAGAAGGGAAAAAGACCCTTAGATCATTCATGCTCTTTCTAAAATTTGGGGTACTCCATACTGAGGTAAAATTTCATGTGATTGATGTAGACACCTCATTTAAGGTGCTATTAGGTCGCCCATGGTTGCACAATTACAGCATTGTCTCATCAACACTATATCATGTATGAAGTATATCAAGTATGGAGAGGAGTTCGAAATCTCTGATGATATTCAGTCCTTTACAGTTCATAAAGTGAGAATCTATAAAAATACTAGGTACTTCATCCCAAAAGAACCAAAGTCATTGAGCTCTCTCGAGACTAAGGCAGGAAACCCAAAAGCTGCAAGGTAACCCAAAAAAAAAAGATGAGATGAAATAGGCAAGACGAAAGAAGGCACCACTAACTCTTTCCAAAGCATCGATCACTCCTAAATTAAGAAAGCACGCACCTCACCTAGGGAGTGACACAGAGGCAGGTGACACCATCCCTGCTAAATCTCAATAAATATGACAATCAATAGTTAGGGAAAAAGAAGGTGAAATATTCAGACGATAACTACGAGTACAAGTCTATCTACATAAATAATGTGCAATATGTACTCTAAAAAAGAATAGAAAATCTATCAATTTTAGACAATGAATGTATAGTCACACGTGTTCCTCCGTAACATTTCAAAGAAATTATCCATCAAGATGTGCACAATATTGAGGAAAGCATAGCATTCTATATGCCTCCTCTAAGAAATAGGGGCGGACCGATAACCCTATTTTACAAATCTGGAGAGCACGAAGATAAAGAGAATCAAGATTGACTACATAGGCCCATCGAATGTAGGGAGTTAATGCCTACGAGAATACCCATATTCATTATTGGAAATATCCAAAGGAAGTTGTAAAGTAGGCCAGAATTCACACTTCTGCACAACAAGTTCACCTTTGCTTAAAGCTTTGGTATCAAAGAAATCCCCATGCATTACGAAGAAATGATATTTTCTCTATGAGAGGTCTCGAATTTGCCGTATAAAAGCATCCCCAAAGAGAGACGTTTCATGCCATCACATGCAGGAAAATTGAATCTAGTGACGATGGAACTAAAGAGATTTATGAAGTTGGCGATTATGATGATCAGCCCGTAGAAGTTGAGCCTGCACCTGAAGAGCTTTAGATGGTGGGCAGGCGACCACTATGGATGAGCTAATTGAGATCAATTTGAGGACTGAAGAGAAACATCGCGTGACCTTCATTAGCTCCCTACTACCCAAAAACAAAGTGGAAGAAATAAAAGAGCTTTTCTGTGAATTCAGGGAATACATTGCCTGGACATATGCTGAGATGCTCGACTTATCCCCTGATGTGGCTATTCACAGATTAGCCATGAAGCATGATGCGGTGCCTGTCAGGCAAGCCCCAAGGAGAATGAGAATGGAGATAGAAGAATAGGTGATTGCCAAAACCAAGAAGCTCATAGAAGCGGGCTTCATAAGAGAGGAAAAATATGCTGATTGGATGGCCAACATCATCCCTATAAAAAAGAAGAATATACATATTCGTGTCTGTATTGACTTTGGGAACCTCAATAAGGAATGTCTAAAAGATAATTTTCCTCTTTCGATCTCAAAACTGTTGGTGGATAATATGTATAATTATGATATTTTCTCATTTATGAAAGGATCATCGAGTTACAATCAGATCAAGATGGCACCTAAATATGAGAATCACATATTATTTAGAATTCCCATCAGTATATTCTTCTACACAGTCATGCCCTTTAGCTTAAAAATTGCTAGTGGCACATACCAGTGAGTAATGAAGCACATATTTGATGTGTTGATTCATCAAAAGGTTAAATGTTATGTAAATGACATGGTCGTCAAGAGCATGAACCAATTGATAGTATCAAAAAAATATTTTTTTAACCCAATCTCGCAGCACCAATTTTGGGGAAGCCTCTTATAATATATACAACAACACTAAAAGTGTCCCTCGGAACACTGTTGGCCCAACACAATGAAGAAGGCAAGGAGAATGCGCTATACTATATCAGTTAAAAATTGATCAGAGCAGAAGTGTGGTATTCCCCAATCGAGAAGCATTATCTATCATTAATTTTTGTAGTACAGAAACTCTGCTACTATTTGCTTTCTCATAAGATCACATTGAATTCAAAGATTGATTCACTAGAGTTCTTAATGATGAGACCAGCATTAATAAACCGCCTAGCCATGTGAGCAGTACTATTATTACAGTTTGATATCATATATATGCCACAAAACGCGGTAAAGGGACAAGCGTTGGTAGATTTTCTCGTTGCACATCCAATCCCAATAGACTCTCCACTCAATGATGATTTTTCTAACGAGCAAATCATGCAGATCGAAGAAAATGAGAAGTTACCCTTTTGGGAAATATACTTTGATGGGGCATCATCGATAAAACATGCTTGACCTCCAAATCTTACTATGGTCGAAGTAGGCATCAACTTCATTTTTATAGCATCTGAATGAGGCATAATAAGATTTTTATTCAGTTTAATTGAACCTCGAACTAACAATAAAGCCAAGTATGAAGCTCTAATAGTAGGATCAGAAATCGCAATTGATGTCAAAATTTGAAATCTCCAAATCTTCGATGGCTCTTAACTTATAATAATTCAAGTCTTAGGCGTTTATAATATCTATAAAATTGAGTTGGCCCATTATCACTGCGAACCCTTGAGCTCCTAAAATAGGTGTCAAATATTTAAATAGCTTGAGTTCTTTGAGGATAGAATGTCAAAGCATATTGTTTGGCCAAGTTGGCCAAAGAAATGGCAAATAATAATGATGAGAGGCCTATATTCATTAGAATTTTTAACCTTCGGGTCTTGGAGCCTACTCTATTATAATTCTCGAAGGCAGAAGAGGTACTAGATCCGGGCTAGTAGGATACAATTCTGGTTGACCCTCAACCTCTCAATCAAATTATTATAGAAATTTATCCGGAAGGATATCATATAATCAAGAGATGTAAAGCTAGTTAAGCTTCGAAATCATGATTGTATTGCTTAGATGTTGAAGTAGAAGATGACTAGAGACAACCATTCATTGAAAACTTCAAAGAAAATAAACTCCCAATAGATAAATCTCTAGCCACGCATATTCAGAAGATAGTATTATGATGCGCATTTGTCAACGACACACTACATCATTGAGCTTTTGATCAAATATGGCTGAGATGACTAGGGACCAAAGAAGTTGATAGAGTGGTAATCGAAGTCCACGAAGGGCTTTATGGAGTATATCAGCCAGGTCCCAAGATGGTTGCTAAAATTAAAATAATGGATTACTATTGGCTAATTATGGTAAGGAATTATATTTACTATGTTAAGAGGTGCTACGAATGTTAGGTTCACGATGATGTTATACATCAACTGCCAAATCCACTACACCTAACAATAGCATCTTGGTCATTTGAATGCTGGGGCACAAATATAATTAGTTTGATAGATCTGCCATCATTAGTCGTGCACCACATAATCCTAGTAATAACATACTATTTTTATAAATGGGCAGAAGCAGCTCCATTTAGGGTAGTAACATCCGAACATATGATCAATTTCTTTACCCATAATATTGTCTATAGATTCGGTGTGCCATGCCGCATAATCTCGAACAATGGTACGACTTTCAAAAGTACAGAAAATTATAAGTTTGTTGATCAGTATAAAAATCAATTGATGATATTCATCAATATACAACCCAAGAGCAAATGGCTTGGCGGAGTCCTTCAACAAGACGTTAGTGAAATTGTTGAAGAAGATCCTTACCAAGAATAAAAGAGAATAGCATACTAAAATGACAGAGGCACTATGGGTATATCGCACAACCTATAAAACATCGACCAAAGCCACTCCTTACTCACTAGTGTTTACAGTTAAAGTGGTATTGCCACTATAAGTTGAACTATTGTCACTTCATGTTACAATCCATAACGATCTCACTAAAGAGCGAAATGCTCGCCTAAGAATGGAAGAGCTCGATGAACTCGATGAAATTAGACTACATGCTAAATAAAACCTAGAAATTTATCGAGGAAGAATAACAAAATCATTTGATCGAATAGTATGTCATCGATCATTTCAAGAAGGGAAATCGATCCTAGTGCTAAGAAGGTCAATCATCCCACATCAAAAAATTAGTGACAAATTTGTATCCAATTAGGAGGGCACCTTTATCATCGAGAAGGTGTATCAAGGAGGAGATTACCAGTTAATCGATATGGACGATCAGAGGCCCATGCCTCTAATCAATGGTCAATACCTAAAGAAATATTATGCATAAGAATAACTACATATTAAACTATCATGTACACTATATACATTCTCTGATATAAGTATATCTTGCATTTTAAAATTCTCCTATTTAGTAAGAATGCATTTCAAAATTCCTCCGCAAGATTGGGGGTATTTTAAATATTTATTTGGGTCGACATCATGCCGGGTGCCAAAATCCCTGAGTAAATATTTAAAATCTATAAATATAAAGCCTATCCAAATTCTCCCTATGAGATAGGGAGCTTTTTAAATATTTATTTGGGTCGACATCGTGATGCACGTCGAGATCCCCAAATAAATATTTAAAATCTCAAAATCTTAAATTTGTTCAATTCTTAACTGTCCCTGTGATATAAGGGGCATTTTAAATATTTATTTGGGTCGACATCACGATACACGTTGAAATCCCTAAATAAATATTTAAAATTATCAATACAAAGATTGGGGGCATTTTAAAGGGTACAATAATATTTTTTTCAAAGTATATACATGTGATCTTTCAAAAGTTTGAAATACCACCTTCTCCAACATACCAAGATTTCAAAAATTAGAAAAAATACTTCTGATTACACACTCCAACAAATCGAGCTAGAACAGCTTAAAACCTTTTAGTAGCCTAAAGCTTAAAGTTTTGGTGGTTATATGAAGCCGGATCCAACAAGCTCAAATGTGGCTAGATTGCTGGTAGCTCTGTCAACTCAACAAGTCATAGGAAAGGCCATAATAACGGAACCTCCACTTCATCAATCCATTAATAAGGACTGCCTGAAGTATAAAAGCTAATTTGACTCGATAAGTTCATGTAGTTTTAGTCCACTAAATTCTCCTAATTAACTAAAGAATCAAAGTTATGATGGAAAAGAAGAGTTGTGAGAAACTGTCGAATGTGCATAGGCTCTAAATTTTCAACCACAAAGGATAACTTCAAACTATCAACTTCAGTTAAATCAAAATTGGGGAGCATATCTTCCATACCTCAAATCTGAAGCCTAAATAGGTGTAAGAGGTTGGATTGAATAAGCCCAAATATGACCAGATTGCTGGAAACTCTATCTACTCCGCATGCCATAAGAAATGTCGTAGTAGAGGAACCCCCAGCTCACCAACTAGAGGATGAATAGCTATCAAATCCTAGCTCTTCTAATCTGATGAACTCAAGTGACAGATTAAAGTCTCATCAACTGGTTATGGATTAAGATATTATCTACATTTGATACTATCGATTAAATTTGAAACCTGCAAACCCTTCAATAAATCCATAAAGCATCAAGCGAGAATTTAAGGAATTCATCTTCAAAAAGTTTTCCAAAGCATAAAGCGAAGAACCGAAAAAATAAATATTCAAAAGTTCACATGAAGCCTAAGGCTGAACTAAGAGGATCTCGTCATCAAAATGTCTGTTATGCATAAAGCTCTAAACCGATGACTTTTAATTGTAGACCTAATGTAGACCTAAAGGGTTTTGGTCACTAGTATCTCTCATTCACCAAGCCCGCTAAAGCTAGAAGCAAAGGGCTGAAAGTGCATAAATAGTCATTACTGACAAGTCAGGAAATCCTCCATCAATGTCCGCAACACAAAGCACAAGGCAAAAAAAAAATTTCAGCACCCAAGCTAAAGCTACAAAAAGAAGCACCATAGATGATATTTATAGGTGTCCCTAAAGACTGAGGGAATTTTAAATATTTATTTGGGTCGATATCGCATTGCATGCTGAGATACCCAAATAAATATTTAAAATTTCTTGCCAAAATATAGTTAAATGAGAGAAGAATGGAAGATCCTATGTAAACTGAATGTAATATCAGCAAAAAGTATAATTTGAGCAATATACAATCCATACTGGAGGTAATGATCCCACCGCAAACTGATGAATCTGCAAAGTTCGAATAAATTTCAAACGATATAAGCAATTATATAGAAGAAATGTCACATCCCTACATGATTGTGGCAAAGTAGAATGTTGAGCTCATGTAAAAATGCTAAAAACTAAAGTAGCGATAATAGTGAAAGAAGATCAAGAGGTGGAAATACTACCTACTATTGTCAATGTACGAAGTAACACTCTAGAGAATAATTCTATCATTATCCCATGAGTCCCTACTTAACAAAAGCCATGTCAATCATATTTTTGACTACAAGTGCATCTAAAGATCTAGACACAGAGATAGACTTTGGAGATCTGCTAAATAAAAATGTTTGGGTGACATCTAGAGAAAATATCTAGGATCTACAGGGTCAATTAGCATGCAACAAATGTGGTTCGCTCCAAATGCGTACCACATTTATTAGGGGGCTTTTGTTAACCTCTGTGTAAAGAGCCAAAAGAAGAAAAGAAAAAATATGTATGTACCTCAAACTATTAAAACCCGTGAATCCCGCATACCTCTTGTCAGTCAAAATGCTGCCCAAATCTCCATGAATCCCGCCTGAAATCTGCATGTTTCTATGAGCTTTTACAAAAGAAGGAGATTCGTTATTGCACTATAATCCACTTATAGAAAGCAAAAAAGTAGTGCACGACAGTCTACATGCTTGAAACGGGTAAATGACCACAGTACGACACCATGCCACCGAATCTACAACATCTTTATAAGAAGACAGAAGGTGTGTATGGGCAACTAAATAGAACACTGCATTCAAATGGAGGTCACCCACACAACTATGCAGCATCAAATATCTAAAATTTCTCCCGTATATGCACTGTAATATGTATACATGTAGGAACTCTACAACAACAAGCTTTTGTCCTACTACGTGGGATCGGCTACATGAATCCTTTTTCGCCATTGTGCCCTGTTAAAAGTCAAATTCTCATTTAAATCTAATAAAGAAAGATCATTTCTAATATTTTTTATCCAAGCTTTTTTAGGTCTACCTAAACCTTTTTTAATATAAGTCAAATCTAATATCTCAACTTTCCTAACATGGTCATCAGAAGGCCTCCGTTTAATGTGGCCAAACCATCTAAGGTGACTCTCTCTAATCTTATCTTCCACTAGAGCTACTCTAACCTATTCACATATATGCTCATTTCACACCCTATCTCTAAGGGTAAAGCCACTCATCCACCTAAGCATCCCGATCTCTGCAACACTTAACTTAGTATTATGCTTCTCTTTTAATGGCCAACATTCAGCACCATAAAGCATTGCAGGTCTCACCACCATCTTATAGAATTTTCCCTTAAGTTGGAGGGGGACTTTTCTATCGCATAATAAGCCTGAAGCATTCCTCAACTTCAACCATCCAACTTGAATTCTGGTGATAAAACCTATGAAAATTTGATCCCCTATCGACAAGTTGATAGGGTCGACAAGATTTAGTTAATGAATACCCTATACACACAAATGATGGTCGTGTTGAATGCAAATCTCAACCGGAGGAATCTATTCCAAATATTTTAAAAGGGCATCCAAATACCTGAAATTCCAAAATCATCCAAGTCTAGAACATTTAAAGTTAAAAAGATCCATTAAATCACTTAAAGAAACATCCATCCACCCTCCATAATAGTTTGTCGAGGTGAAAAAATTGAAATTTACTTTAGCTCACATGGAGCTAATGCCTAGTCGAAAATATTGCTAGGATCCAATCTCCTGCCAATAAAGATGTGGTATGTGTCCTCTAACCAGTAATTTCATGGCAAAATGGCACTGCATGTAAACAGTTATGACCTAAGGTCCTCTGAATCGAGTGGTTTTGTTGACAAATGGCACCACGAGATAATGATTATGGCCAAAGCCAATACATTCTTTAGTGGCATCAAATCCTTGATATATGAATCAATAGGATATGATTGATAGGGCAAAAAGTCCTCTATTAGCTAAGGTGGATTCAAATTTATCCCCTTAGATAAACATTCACCCCAGGTCTACGAGGTATCCTTGGACGAAGTAACACATGGCTGCCGATAAGGATCCTTCTGTCAAGTTGAGTCAACTACCTCCTCTGACTAAGTAGACCAGGAACCACGATGGCTTGGGACGGCGGAACCATGGGATTTTGATTGGGTCCATCATCCATTCCCCTACCATCCTCTTTAAGTGCAAGATGGTGCAATTTCAAATTTTAAATATCAAACTTTTCAATATCTCGAACTCATGCTGCTACTATATGCCTTATACCATATATTTATGGATACAACGTATGTGATCGAGGACTAGCCTTAATCGATAGTTCTCTCTTATTATCGGGAGGGGTAATTAACTATAGGGGCTTGCGCCTATAGGAAACCAAAACTCATATCATAAAGCCCTTGCAAAATGAGGGGGAAATCTCTGGGTAGTATCTTATCTACAAACCCATCTGTCTTCCCAAAATTTATCTCGGAACTTAAATCCATTAAAACTCCTCTGAAGGAAAGCAAGCGGGGGAGGCCGGGGCTAAATTTTCGGAGCCCACAATTACTTCTTCGTGAACTCCTATGAATTCATTCTGAGACTCATAACTTGACATCATTCCTGACATTGTAATTGAACTTTCTCTATAACCTCGTGATCTAACTCTGTTCACGGGTTTTGCATCTTCATCCATACAAACCCCATATCATATGATGGTATGCACTCACCACAAATCCACTTGCTGCATTTATTGACCAACAGTTCGCATGATCTTGCCTCTCCTCTGCTCACATGCACTCACAATCCACATGCTTATTGTTATCTCTTGTCGAGTTCATCGCATTGTACTCATTATGACACAAATAGCCTCACCATACTTTCGCTGCAACTAACACATGCAACTTTGCAATACTCTCAGGCAGCAACCTCTCTATTTCACCTTCCCTCTTGCCCACAACTTATGGCTCACTTGATTCTCATGCGTGTTCTTTTACTTGTGTCAGCTTTTCTGATCTATTATTACTTAACACATCATTAACATCTCAATTTCTTTGTAGGGTTCATCGATGGCTTTCTTGTAATAGCCTCAAACTTAATTTTACTGAAATTTTTATAAATAAAAAATTTTAGTTGAGAGCGTTATGGCGCTATGCTTGTAAAAATTTGTTGCACCAAGTTCTCCAATTTTTTAGTGTTTGAGTGAGCAATGCAGTGGTGGGGTATTGAGCGTTGTGGCATTGAGTTAGAAATTACTTTTTTAAATAAAAATATCTAAAATCATTTTGATAAAAGTCTCGCCTAAGAAATCTTCCTTTTCATTTTCTTTGCTTGGTTGGAAGAGAAAAGAAGAGAAAGGGGGGAGATGAAGAGGAAAGAGGAGAGAGGAAAGAGAAAGTAGAGTCTGAGTTGGTATTTTTCATCGCTCCAATTGTGAATAGTTTTGATCGGGATAGATAACCATAATTATACTTTTATTTTTTATTATTTTGATTTTCATCTATTTTTCTCTCTCCTGAATTTAATAAAAATGCAATATCT
The DNA here is from genome assembly GCA_022539455.1 of Dendrobium nobile. NCBI lineage: Eukaryota > Viridiplantae > Streptophyta > Magnoliopsida > Asparagales > Orchidaceae > Dendrobium > Dendrobium nobile. Next base: position 32,121,242 of record CM039729.1, read on the forward strand.
TTTATTTTGATGAACTTCACCATGCAACTTTTGATATATAATAGATATTGTCACCTTGAATGTTTTAACTGATTCATATTGGAATTTCTCTTGTTAGTTTTTCATATATGTCATTTTATTTGAAATGAGTAAGTAATAACAAGTACAAAATGATCAAAGGTTACTGTATTAAATTTGGGCATATAATATATGATATGCAAAAAGTTATTATTCATTTGGCATTACATGTATTTTGATTTAATACATGCATAATGATAAGCACATTGGATGGATTTGCATGCTATGAGAATACACTGAATATATATGACAATTGCTATTATATGATATATGAGTTGCATGCACATGACTAATGAGACTAATTCCTGATGGGTTGACCACATATTTGATTAACTGATAAATGATGAGATTGATTCCTATTTGGTTGAAGCCATGATTAATAAAATTGATTCCTACGGGATTAACCACATGACTGACTGATATTTATTGATGAGATTGATACAGGTACAATATATATGATATAAAATATATACTACTATATATTTATTTATAGAGGATCAAACTGGCCCCTTAACTTTTTAGGAGAAAGAAATCAAAATGATCCCAAACTATTTTGAGGGACCGATTTGATCCTACTAGTAAAAATTAACATAAAATTCATATGGCCGAATGATGCCCCAAGATTGTAGTCAAAAGAACTAAAAAGGACATTAAGACTACAAACCAAGCAGCATTACGTCAAAACCCCAACAATGAAACCCTTTGTAGAACCCTCAATCATCTTTGCCCATCAGCTTCGAACACTAACTTCCAACCTTCGCCCATAGCTTCGACCCCCAACATCCGACAGCACAGCGCGATCGGGCAAATTATTGCGTCCGGTGTCCGGATTTGTCCGGACAACAATCCGGTGTCGCCACATCACCAAAGTACACCGGGACCCAGTGTATTTTGATGACGTGGCGTCACCGGATTGAATGTCCGAACATCCAATAACCGGACACAATAATTTGCCGCGCAATCGAGTCCGACTGTCGATCCCACATAGTCGATCCCGCAATTAATCCGTTAGAGTAGTGATCAGTCCCGCAGAGCAATGAGTTTCAATTCCACAGTCAATCTCGAGCGTCTATCACATAGAGCAGCAGGTACTTGCATTGATCCCATAGCAATATGATTTTTATTCAATCATTATGTTGAGTATTACAGTTATTTTTTATTCTATCTTCCCACCGCAACCATAAAGGAGACCTTTACCATGGGTTTGCCCCTATTCGGCTTATCTGCCATGTCAACTTCTCTCGAGCCTCGAGTATGAACCAACAAATAATAAGAGGTATATATATAGATATATATATATATGTTTTTTAAACTTGATATTGCATATAAATTGCATTATTTTTTTTTTGTGTTTGATAACGTATATAAATTTTACGATAGGAATAAATCAAGGTAACGAAGAGGCGGGAAATCAAAAGAAATTGGAAAAGTTTTAGTAAGCTTTTTAGTAAATGAATTTGTTTTTTTATGTTTCGAATTAAATTTAATGAAAGTGTCATGTATTACTTTTATGTTATAAATCCTATAAATGAAATACCAACTGAGTGGCTTGAAGACTAATATAGTTAAATTTATAAAGAATATTAAAATAAGATGTAAGGTTATCTGTTGGCGACCAAATTGCCATTTTGATATATGTATCACAACATGAAGGTAGTAATTAATGGCAGATTAAATGTTTGCAGGATCATACATTATCATAGCTAGACTATGACATCTACAGTCATTGTGAAGAGTTATAAGAATAAAATAAAAGTAAATCTTCAAATGAGGTGCAGTGTGTTTAGAAAATAAAGCAATCAAATATGCAATATCCCCCAGAGACTCTTGGCTTTTTTTTTTTTTCTCATTGACTAGATCACCCATGATAATATAATGCTGAGCTCTAGAGAATCTCTTTAAGAATAGACTCTCCAACCTAGTGAATTTCTTCACTGAGCCGTTCGGAAGAAAGGCATACCATTCAAAAGCAACTCCAATTAGACTATATTTGGAACCAGAACAACAAGATCAGACTATAAGATCAGACTATTATTGGAACCATCTTAAGATTTGATAGACTAGGTCTGAGTCAGTTTGTACATTTTTCCTTTCTTGAGTATATTGTAATTAGTGTGGCTCCTGATGCTAAGTAACCTTGCACACATACATATTGGGAGAATTTCTAACTGTTTCATAGAGTTTACTATTTTTGGTAACATCGTCCGAGATGATATTTATATCGGCGTGGATGATCGGTTCAAAAACAGAAACCCTAATCAAGGCATCCTTGTTAAGGCAATCATCATTAAGCACATCATCCTAGACGATTTTGTATCGGCCGGGACGATAGGCTCAAATTAGAAAGAATCAGTCGCCAGATCTATTTAGATATTACTTATTTTTGGACATCGTCCCGGGCATCGGCCTGGCCGATCCAGCATAATTTTTCCTAAATTAATCTGGCATTTAAGGAAAGCAATTAAGATTTGATTACGCGATCACATCGTCCTGGACGATCGCAGGATTGGCTGGGACGATCCACTGAACGATTGGACATCGGACATCTCTTATTTAGAGCGATGTTCAGGACGATATTCCACGATTTGTACTGATCGGCCAGGATGATATGTTATCGTCCTGGACGATATGAACAAATTTTTTCTGATCGTCCTAACTCATCTTGACTGATTGGGCTTAATTTACACTGATCGGCCAGGACGATATACATATCGGCCTGGACGATAAAGTCAGCAAGTTGCAATTAATGAGCTCATTTTGAGCTCTTCTATTTAAGCTTTGACAAGGCACTTAGTAAGTGTCTTTGGCAGCCATTACAGTTTCATTCTTTTGGAGGGAACTTGAAGAGAGAGCTTGAAAGGGAGAGAGGAAAGGGTGGAGTTTGAGAGAGGGAGAAGATCCTTGGAGGGGTTTCAAGGGAGTGTGGAGGGGGATTCCATACGGTTGCTCCAGCGAGCTTGCACCTTAGTACCATCAAATTCAATGTTTGTCTTGAGGGAAGTTTTGGGAAGAAGAAGATCTCTTTGGTGTCAAAGGACCTGACTACTCTGCCGCACCGGGGAAGGTGGAAGTGATTTGTAAGGGCTTCTCCGCCTAGCTGTGTGGGCTAAAGGAGAGACACTGAGTTTAGTGCAATACTCGGAGGGTGCCTTCGAGGAATAGACGTAGGTCAAGGTTTGACCGAACCATTATAAATCTGGTGTGTTCTTTCCTTTATTATTTCCGCATTTAATTTTTGCATTTTGATTTTTGTGGTGAATCTTGGTTTGCGTTTTTTATTGTGAAAGATTTTTAAAATATCGATTCACCACTTTTTGGTTAGCCTTGTGACTAGTTCATAAGGGCTTAACATCCCTAAAGAACTTTCAATCAGGTCACTGTGGTGCTAGACTAAATTAGTACTTTTTATGTGATAAAAATATCTACCGAACCCTTAGCATCGTAGCTTGCTAGAGAAGAAATAAAGGAAAAAGGAAGGAAAGAGAAGAAAAAGAGAATGTTTGGAGTCCAAAATTTTGAAATTGTCCGTCCAGCTCGTTGGAAAAATTATTAGGCTTGAGGTAGGCAACCCATGCCCTATTTTTAATTTTGAAGTGTATATAAAATATATATATATTTAAAAGTGTTTTTCTTGAGTTTTAAAAAGGTTTCATAATATAACCTTCAGTACATTGTTATTTTCTTTATTCTGCATAATTTGACTGTAAAAATATAAAATTTCTTCAATCGATTTATTATGTATGGTTTTCTGATGATTCTAGAAAATTGTGGCATCCTAAACCTCGGTACAGTTGGCAAAGTGTGTTAATTTAGCATTTTACAGCATATATGTAAATTTGGTAAAGATGTGATAACTTTGAAAGGGCAATTGAAATTTGGTACTTTTGTAAAGCTATTATTTAATATTTATTTGCTTTAAATTCTTCACTTATATATTAAAACTGCATTGTCATGCTTTTCATAACATTTTGGAGTTCTATTGTGGATAAAAAGTATACTTCAAATTTGTTTGCTTGGGCCCAAGGTGGATATGTCTCTATGTTGGATTATTCTAAATTGCTTTAACTCTGTCGTGACTATGTATTGGACTATACACTTTTATGTTCTAGCTCAGTTCTACACCTGTGTTCAATAGGTGGGAGGTAGAATTTAGAAGTTATAAGGGATATTAATGCATGTGCAGTTTCTGCATTTCCTTTCATATGTAAGCAAGTATACCCAAAACTATAAGTCAATCATTATTTTTATGGTTTTATTTAAATTGAACATTAACACTGAATTGACACTGTTATGGGGATTTGGGTTGGTCTGCTGAGTTTTATACTCACCACATGATTTATACAGTTTCAAGAAAAAGAAAAAGTACTACTAAATATACTATCAGATTGGGAGTTGGGAATCTGATTTGTGAAAGGTACACATGATTTTGTAATTCAGATTGCATTTAATTTTGTTGAAATTACTACAATCTATACTATTATAATTGAATCATTTTGGAAGAAATATTTTATATGTGCACTCTGAATATATATTTTATATTATTTTGGATGATTAGTTGGCTTTAGTGTATGACAAATTAAGTAAAAAAAGTAGATACATATAAAAAGTAGGTTTAAATTTCTTCTTTAGGTCTTAGGGCATTATAGAAGGATCCATGAATAGGATAGATGAGAGAGGAGCCATTGGAAGTAGATAGAGCCAACAAGTTCTGCTACACCAGTACTAACACAAGTACATCCTAGAGTTCATATTTTAATTCAACAGAGTGACGGAGATGTGTCTAGAGGATCCACTGGTAGCATTTCATTCCTATACATTTAAATTTGATTCAAGCAATTGCATATCATATTAAATGACATGTATGAGTGTGATGTGATAGATTGATTAAACTTATGATTACTTGATATGGAAAATTAAGTCAATGATCAGTGTTTTTTTTTTGGATTTTATTGAACAAGTTTAAATTGATTTTATATGTTTTGAATCGTATTGCTTTGTTTTAAAATGAACTTATTTATTTTGAAATGGATTATTTTTGTACTAGTTTTGTTATATGAATCCCTAGCCAAAATATCAGAGATAATACTTTTTCAAAGTGGTGGATTGTGATAGCCCTACTTTTAAATAATATAAATTTCTAGATTTTTTATAAATCTATATAGAGCGCTATGGCGATGTGATTTTAGGCATTGTGGCACTATACTTTTTTGTGTTATGGTGCTGAGAAGTGTCAAAGAGTGGTATTATATCTCTCTATTCTACAATAACTTTGGAATCACATGTAACACAATGGTGTCGTGTCACTTGGGTGTTGTGATGCTACACACTTAAACGAGTTTTATATATATTAAATGGTATAAAACCCTAAGCACTAAACCCTTCCTCCCCATTTATGCACATAAAATGATATATATCTATATATGTGTACTTTATAAATGTTTAAATGCTATATATATCAATGCTTATTATCCATTGAGTTTATTATGTAAACTCAAACTATACAACAACAACAACAACAAGCTATTATCCCACTACGTGGGGTCGGTACATGAATCCTTTTTCTCCATTGTGTCCTATTAAAAGTCAAATTCTCGTTTAAATCTAATAAAGAAAGGTCATTCCTAATATTTTCTAACCAAGTCTTTTTAGGTCTACCCCTACCTTTCTTAACATAAGTCAAATCTAATACCTCTACTCTCCTAACCGGGTCATCGAAAGGCCGTCGTTTTATGTGACCAAACCATCTAAGGCGACTCTCTCTAATCTTATCTTCTACTGGAGCAACTCCAACCTTTTCACGTATATGCTCATTTCGTATCCTATCTCTAAGGGTAAAGCCACTCATCCACCTGAGCATTCTCATCTGTGCCACACTTAACTTAGTATTATGCTTCTGTTTTAATGGCCAACATTCGACACCATAAAGCATTGCAGGCCTCACTACCATCTTATAGAATTTTCCCTTAAGTTTGAGGGATACATTTCTATCACATAACAAGCCCGATGCATTCTTCCACTTCAACCATCCAACTTGAATTCTGCTGATAATATCCCCATCTATTTCACCATCACTCTGAACAATAGATCCAAGATATCTAAAACGTGTACTCTTATGAATGACTTAATCGCCCAAAGTCATAATCCCCTCACTAGGTCTATTACTACTAAAATTACACTCCATATATTCTGTTTTAGATCTACTCAAGCGAAAACCTTTAAACTCTAAGGTTGACCTACATAATTCAAGTTTACCTTCAACTCCCTCTCTAGTCTTATCAACAAGAAAAATATCATTAGCAAAAAGCATACACCAAGGTACATCATCTTGCAAATGTCTAGTGAGAACATCCATGACTAAAGCAAAAAGATATGGGCTTAAGGCTGATCCTTGATGTAACCCAACTGAAATAGGGAAATACTTGGTCAATCCACCTTGTGATTAAACACAAGTAATAGCTCCTGCATACATATCTTTAATGATTTGAATATAAGTATTATTGACTCCTTTCTTTTCAAGAACTCTCCATAGCACTTCTCTTGGAACTTTATCATATGCTTTTTCTAAATCAATAAATATCATATGTAGATCCTTCTTATTTTCTCTATATCTCTCCATCAAACCTCTTAATAAATATATGGCTTCCATAGTCAACCTACCCGGCATGAATCCAAATTGATTTTGAGAAACATTAGTATCACGCCGCAACCTATGCTCCATAACTCGCTCCCATATTTTTAAAGTATGACACATTAACTTAATACCTCTATAATTTGCACAATCTTGTGCATCACCTTTATTCTTAAAAATAGGAATTAACACACTCATTCTCCACTCATATGACATCTTTTTAGTCTTCAAAATAGTATTAAAAAGTGTAGTAAGCCAAGAAATTCCTTCATCTCCTAAGCATTTCCACACCTCTATTGGAATATCATCAGGTCCAACAGCTTTTCCACCCTTCATTTTCTTTAAAGCTTCTCTAACTTCAGTTTTACTAATACGCCGATAAAAACAAAAATCTTTATTCTCATTTAGGGTGCTAAGGTCACTATAGTCAATCTTATTTTCACAATCTTCATTAAAAAATTTAGCAAAATATCTCATCCACCTTTGTTGAATATCATCTTCTAAGAAAAGTATTTTTTTATCTTCATCCTTAATACACTTCACTTGAACTAAATCCTTACTATTCCTATCTCTTTGTTTGGCTAACTTATACATATATCTTTCTTCCTCCTTAGCATCTAATCTATTATATAAATCACTAAAAGCTAATGTCTTTGCATCGCATATTGCTTTCTTAGCATCCTTACAAGCCACTTTATATATTTCCCAATTATTAGAATTTTTAAAATTGAACTAATTTTTATAACAAAACTTCTTATTTTTAATATTTTCTTGCACTTTTGGATTTTACCACCAACTATTCTTATTATTAGGAGCTTTTCCCTTTGATACTCCAAGGATATCTTTTGCAATATTCTTAATATCACAAGCCACTTTTTCCCAGATAACATTAGCATCCTCATGCACAAATAAAATCTCAAGATCTAAAATCTTATTCTCAAAAATATTTTTGTTAATATTCTTTAAATGCCCCCATCTAATCCTAAAAAATTATTTTACTTTATTTTTTATTTTATGTCCCTTTATCTTAAAGTCCAAAACTAATAATCGATGTTGGGTACATAAATTTTCACTCGGAATAACTTTACAATCTTTGCAATCTAAACGATTTAATTTTCTAATAAGAAATAGTCAATCTGGGTTTTACTATATCCATTTTTATAAGTGATGAGATGCTCATTCCTTTTCTTAAATAAGGTATTAGCAATTAAAAAATCATAAGCTAAGCAAAGATCCAATATGGTCTTGCCACCTTCATTCGTCGTTCCAAATCCATGGCCACCATGAATGCTTTTAAAATCAACTACCTCTCTACCAACATGTCCATTTAAATCTTCTCTAATAAAAACTCTTTCTTTAAGAGATATCTTTTATATTAATTCTTCTAAGTCATTCCAAAAATTTAATTTAGAACTCAAATTCTAACCTACTTGAGGAGCATAAGCACTTATAATATTAACAATCTTATCATCAACAACAATCTTTAAAGCTATAATTCTATCTCCAATCCTATTAATATTTATAACATTATCCATTAAACTCTTATCTATAATAACACCTACATCATTTCTAGTACGACTCCTACCCGAATACCAAAGTTTAAATCCTAAGCTATCAATTTCCTTAGCCTTCTCTCCAACCCATTTAGTTTCCTGAATGCACAAAATATTTAACTTCCTAAGATTTAGGCTTCGTTTGGGACGGCTTTTTTATTGCTTTCTAAAACGAAGTTTTAGTACAAAAATAAAAAAAATTGTACTAAAACTCCGTTTTAGAAAGCAATAAAAAAGCCGTCCCAAACGAACCCTTAGAGTGAGTTGTACTTTCATAGTGTTGGTATAGTGGAAAAGATTTTTAATCATAAACATGCCCACCACCTCAGCCACCACAACCATGATTAGCGTTAATGCTAGTAATAAGTCTATTATGCCCAAGAAAAGAGAAGGTAAGGAAGAAAACTCAATGACATAGAGGATATAGGAGAGGGCTATAGATATATTGGACATCATAGAGTCATCTATTAATCAAGATTAAACAAATTGAAGTAGTGGACATAGATAGAAGAAAAAATTTGGCAATAATGAGGTCCTTATTTTGTCTTTGTCAAGTGGTGAGATTAATGATAAAGATATGGCCTTTAAAAGTTCATCTCATTTGTCTTTCAAGGTGTTATAGCAATTCTGAATAGATTTATCACATTTTGGTAAACATAAAATGTTAAAATAAAATGTATACAACTTAAAGATGTTATTATCTAAGAAGTATATGGAATGCAAAAAATCCTACATTCCTTTCTCGACTTCTTATAAAATGGCTGTGGAGGCAAGTTATATCCAACCAAAAAAAAAACTTAAAAAAGTCTAATTGAGTTTGATATCAATACTAACATGGTAGGGCTTCATATCAGAAAGAGGGGTCAGAGAAACTAGGGGTGTGAATTTCGGGTCACGGGTCGGGTTCGTGTCGAACCCGAACTGACCCGAAGCTAAACGGGTTGACCCGAACCCGACCCGATTATGGATACGAGTTACTATTCAGGACCCAAACCCGACCCGAGTCGGGTTCGGGTCAACCCGGATTGACCCGCTGACCCGAGTTATTTGCATAAATACAAAAAAAAATAAAAACATCAACACAGTAAAATTTAAACAAAAATTTGCATAAATAAAATTTTTATTTATGAATCAGAAGCAATTTGCTAATTACAATATATAAATTATACAAAATATTAAACTAACAAATAAATTAAAAAAATAATTACAATTTACAGATATTTCGAACCAATATTATAATTTACAAAAATTTTGAACTCCTTGACTAGTTGACGTCTTGTGCAGTTGTGCCTGCCTGCACTCATGGAGTCCTGGAGATATAAGCTAACTGCAAAAAAGATAAATAATTAAATAGATATAATTTTAAATCCATGAATTAGTTGAAAGCTTGAGTTATTAGCTCAAATTAACCCTTCAAATAATTCATCATTCAATGAAATGTGAGTCAACAATATAATTTTTTACGGACTTGCGAATTGAGATATTGTCATCCAAGGCGGCAATTTGTATTTTATACCTAGTATATGTTTGATTAACCCTCCAAATGCCACCTGGTTGCAATAACTTTTTTCCCACAATTGACATCACAATAAGTTTAGAAGGGTACTCATCATCGCTACTCAACTTTCAATCCTTTCGGAACCAACCAGTAACAACACAGCCAACCAACATCCCTGGGCTTCTTGAAGCACCCAGCAACAACACAGCAAACCCAGCAACCAAAGTATCACAGCTACCCCGCAACCAAAACAACAACACCCTAAACACAAAAAACTGCTCGAAGCCCAACCTGCTCCACACATTGAAAAGGTAAATCATGCATGATGATAGAAGCAGTAAACAAGTCACGAAATTCAGCATGATCAAACTTGTCATCAGACATAGATATTAAAGATTCAGTGTTGGTTTGTAAGATCAACTGTCCTATATCACGCATATTTCTTTTCTTACAATTTTCGAGGTGGCGTCTAAGATTACCGATTCCATTTTTGCTATCACATAGATAAGTAGTACCACATTTCTTGCATTTACATTTTTGTTTTTCATCATTCGTATTAGGTAACATCTCATAATTGCCCCAAACAACTGAGGTAATTCTTCGTCGTTTCTTAGTAATTCTCGCATCATTACATTGCTCGTTAGTGGGCTCTATAGGTATTTCACAAGTCTGTGCTTCTTCATTTTCAACAAAAGAAGAATTCCCTTGATTGGTATTGGAATCCTCCATCTAACAAAAAAAATTACAAAATATAACTTCAATACTTAATGGGTTGAAGCTTGAAGGCTTATTACTCCAAATACTTAATAATAACTGATAACGGCGAAATAATTGCAAATGCTTAATGTGTTTTTGAATGGCAATTAATGAACAGAAAAAACAGCAGTAATTGAACAGTAATTGAACAGAAAAAACTGCAGTAACTGCACTGAAATAATAGTAGAAACTGCACAAAAATAACAGTAGAAACTACACAGAAATACCAGAACATAAAGCACGGCTCGTTTGCATAGAACTAACAGCAGAACTGCATAGAAATAACAGCACAACTGCACCAGAAATAACAGCAGAAATTGCACAAAAATACCAGAACATAGAGCTCGACATGGCTCAATCTCGATTGCACAGAATTAATAGCAGTAAGTGAACAGAAAAAAATAGCAGAAACTAAACAGAAATACGATAGCATAGAGCTCGACTTTACTCGATTCAACCACATAAGTGCATCACTGCAATAACCTAACAGAAAAACCAGCAGAAACTGAACAAAGAAAACTAGAAAACCGAGCTCGACTTGGCTCATTTGCATCAGAAATAACAGCAGAAATTGCACAAAAATACCAGAACATAGAGCTCGACATGGCTCGATCTCGATTGCACAGAATTAACAGCAGTAAGTGAATAGAAAAAAAAAAGCCAAAACTAAACAGAAATACGATAGCATAGAGCTCGACTTGGCTCGTTTCAACCACATAAGTGCATCACTGTAATAACCTAACAGAAAAACCAGCAGAAATTGAACAAAGAAAACTAGAAAATCGAGCTCGACTTGGCTCGTTTGCACCAGAATATCGGAAAAACCCTAACCCCAAAAGGAACTTCACAATATGTTGATTAAAGGAAAAGGAGAAGAAAGGAAAAAAGATGAGAGATACAAACAGCGAGAGAGGTAAGTGTTCTTCTTGAGCCAAAGCAGATGTGCACGATGAACACCACGAAACCACGGACCAAGAATATGCCACAAAAGGAGAAGAGAGTAAACCGTCGACAGATCGAGGAGATCTGTAGAGAAGAAAATGATATTCGGAAACCCTAGACGAAGCAGCGAAGGAGAGGAGAGCTCGAGTTTACGGCGCGTGAAATGAGAATAACTAAACCCTAACCCTATACGCTCGAAAGTCGTAATGAATCCCGCTGTGAGCTGTCTCACACTCGAGTTTACGCCACGTGAAAATACATCGCGGTTCGAAACGAGTCAGTTAATGGGTTTCCGGGTTAACCCGGACCCGACCCGAAATTCCATCCGGGTCACTTTTATGAACCCGAACCCGACCCGTTTTTCAAACGGGTCGTGTCCAACCCGAAAATTCCGGGTCGTGTTCGAGTCGGATTTTCGGGTCGTGTCAATTATTGACCGCCCTAAGAGAAACCATAAAGCACCATAGAGAAAATAGGGGAGATAATGATGAGTTAAATAAATGCTAAGCGATGTACGGCGCATATCAATAAAGATGTGTTGAGTCGTGAGCCTTTGGATAAAGCTTTGTTGTTGTATCAAGGTATGCTGTAGTTTCGGAACTTTTATTTGGTCCGGTGCAAGGACCTAGAGGAAGGTTCGGTTTTGCCTAAAAAAGTGCAAATACCGAGTTTTTTGAAAAAATACCGAGTTTTTCAAAAAACTCGGTATTTGCACTTTTTGACCTATTTTTGCCTAAAACTGAACCTTCCTCTACATCCAGTGAAAGGACCTAATAATTGCTCGTAGTTTCGAGACTATAATTTAAGTCCTAAAAATAGTTCACAAGCGAGCAATATGAAGTCAGGTGATGGGCAAGGTATTGATGGCCAGAGACTATTGAGGCTTCGATACCATGTTAAAATGAATGAGTGAAAAGAATTTTTTTGTGTATTCTCAAATATATATATAAAGAGAGAGAGAATGATGGAGAGACAGAGAGGGAGTGTGTATATATAATACATAGAGAGATAGAGAGAGACTTTGTTTGGGACAGCTTTCGTATTATTTTTTAAAGGAGGTTTTTAGTTCAAAATTTTTTTGAAAATAAATTGTATTAAAAAAAAACTTTAAAAAACAATAAAAAAATCATCCCAAATGAAACCAAAGAGAGCGAGTGAGAAATCCAAATAATCAAATAAAATTATAACAATAATATATAGCAACAACATTAACAACAACAACAATATAATAGATCACATTTTAAATTAAGAGAATGTATTAATTACAAAATAATAGTAAAATTAATGACAATATCCACATTATTGGTTTTCCAATTTTATACGATAAATAGTCTATTTCATGTTGCTATTACAAAAGTTTAACTAATTACTTTTTAATAACAACAAATATTTCTTAAAAAGTATCATGATTAACAATATTTTGGCTGCATGTGGGCCTTCGTAACTAAAAAACCATCATCTTTTTTGGAAATTCAAAATTTTGATTGCAAAACCAAATAAAAAAGCAAACAAGATTGCAAATAAAACTACCATAACTGCTACCATTCCCAAAAAATCATGCTTGAATCCAAAGAAACTACTTAAGAACTCGGCCACTGTCTGTTCTGTATCAAGCAACGTATGGTCATTTCCATATTGTGAGACAAGCAATCCGTATAGACTCCATGAGACTGGACAAGCCCAATAGTACCAACTCCACCAAATTGGCATTGCCTGCAAAGCAAATGAAAGCAGCAAATATAATTAAAAAATAGAAAATAAATTTTTTAAATGATGATGATTAATGCTCATATACAAAAAACTGAAACCAAAATCATCATAAAAAATTTGTCATCTATCATCAATTTTTTTGTAAATTAAAAACATGTTTCAAGAAATATTTGAATTTGTTAGATTCTTTTTTTTTTTTTTATGAGGTAGAAATTTAGATGGATTTTAAACATTACAAGAATAACATCTATTATTATAGTATCTAGTCCATCTGATGACCTAAAGTGTAAATGGCAAGAATTTTATGTTTATATAAGTGTTTATGAGTTCCATGGATCATTTGATTTAAGTAGAAAGGTTTGTAATTAAACTTTCCCTGGGAATGCTGAGGCTGAGGCACTGGATGGGAGTGCTAAAACGCTAAGCTCTCTGACTAAACAAACAAAATTTAACTTTTTAAGGACATTGTAGCTTTGGCCCTTGCGACAAAGCAATGTTGTCTTCTTTGTTTATTGAAAGGCGCTTGAAAGCATAGCAACACTGAGGAAACAAAGTTGCAATATATGCTGAGATCTTTGGTTATGAGAAATTTTTGGAAACAAAAATCCCTTGAGAGCACAGTAGCACTAAGGAGTGCAGCAGCGCTAGGACATTTTTTCTATTTTTATATAAATATCTAAAAACATTACCAAAACACCCCATTCGTCATTTTCATTTGCTAGAATGTTGGGAGATGGGCCGCAAAGGAGAGCGAGGAAAGAGAAAAAATAAGCTAGATTTTGAAGGCCGTGGAGTTAGATTCAACTGTAAGGCAACAACCACAATAACATCAAGCCTTTATCCCACTACGTGGAGTTAGCTACATGAATCCTTCTCTATTGTGTCTTATTTAGAGTCAAATTCTCATTTAAATCTATAAAATAAGGCCAATTCTAATGTTTTCTAACCAAGTATTTTAAGTGTACCTCTTTTTTTACATAGGCCAACACTAATACATCTACTCTCCTAACCAGGTCATCGAAAGGTCGACATTTTATGTGTCCAAACCATGTAAAGCAACTCTCTAATCTTATCTACCACTGGAGTTACTCCAACCTTTTCACATATATTCTTGTTTCATATTCTATCTCTAATAGTGAAACAACTCATCCACCTAAGCATTATCATATATATATGAGATACTTAACTTAATTTTATGCTTCTCTTTTAACAGCCAACATTATGTGCCATAAAGCATTGTAGGTCTCTCACCATCATCTTATAATATTTTCTCTTAAGTTTGAGGGGTATTATTCTATCACACAATAGGCCTGATGCATTCCACTACTTCAACCACCCAACATAAATTCTACTATTAATATCCTTATCTCTTTCACCATTGTGGGCTTCGAAAATTCGGCCCCAAACTCCTCCACTGCTTTCTTTGGGGAAGTTTTAACAGAATTAAGTTCCGGGGAAAATTTTGGTAAGGCAAATTGGTATATAGATAAGACACTACCCAAAAAATTTCGCTCTCATTTTGCGAGGACTTTAAGATCTGAGTTCTAATTTCCAATAGGCGCAAGCCCTATAGTTAATTACCCCTCCCGATAATGAGAGAGAACTTTCGATTAAGGATAATTGTCAATCTGATATATAAAGATACGTGATATCTAGCATGAAATAGCAGCTGGGCATGTGTATCGAAAATTTAGAAAATTGATATTTAAAACAGAAATTTTACCATCTTCCACTTACAGTTGATGGTGGGGGGATGGATGATGGACCCGATCAAGATCCCATGGTTCCGTCATCTCGGGCTATCGTGGTTCCTAGTCTACTTAGTCAGAGGAGGTAGTCGACCCAACCTGATAGAAGGATCCTCTTCGGCAGCCATGGGTTGATTCATCCAAGGGTACCTTATAGACCTAGGGGAGTATTTTTTTAAGGGGATAAATTTGAATCATCCTAGCTAACAGAGGGCTTTATGCTCTATCGATTATATTCTATTGATTCATATCTCAAGGATTTGATACCACTAAAGAATGTATTGGCTCTGACCATAACCGTTATCTTGTGGTGCCATTTTGCGGCAGAACCACTTAGTTCAGAGGACCCAGATCATAATCGTTTGCCTATAGTGCCATTTGGCGAAAAAACTGCGTTTCAGAGAACATTTACCACGTCCTTACTGGTAGGAGATTATTTGAGAATAGATCCTAATGATATTTTTGACCAGGCATTAGCTCTATATAAGCTGAAGTAAATTTCAATTTGTCCACCTTGGTAAACTATTGCGGAGAGTGGATGAATTTTACTTTAAGCGCTTAAATAGTTGGATTTTAATTTTAAATATATGAATTTGATATTTTTTTTGGAGTTTTGGATTTTGAATGGGTATTTGAGGTGGCATTTAGAATATTAAGAATTAACCCCTCTGATTGAGATCTACGTTCAACACGGCCATCATCAAGATGTTTTTGAGGTCACTTGAAAAGATTTGAATTTTATGGGAGTTTGAAGGCATTTTTTAGGGCATTTTAAAATATTTAAAATTAACCCCTCTGGTTGAGCTCTGCATTCAATACGACCATCATCACGTGTATGGGGCTACTTTCATCTATGGGTTGAACCTTATCAAGTTTGTCGAGCTGTCAATAGAGGATCGGGTTCGTTGTTGGCTTTATAATTTTGTTAATAAATTTTCTTTGTTGGAGGCCTATGGCTCGAACTATATTCATTTATTATCACGAGTATACCCATAACACGCTCATCGGAGCCCGTACAGGTATTTAGGATCATTTTTATAATAATTTACTGAATCTTGTCGACTCCTATTTACCTACTTAGGAGGATCGAGTTCAAATTTGTTGACCTACACAGCATTTCTAGATGTCACATGTGTTCCTACAACATGTTCGTCGGTGCCCATGAGTGTGTATTATATGTTCCCTTTTGTGTACCTATGTGTATACAAATTACGGTGCATGTTTGGGGGCATTTTTGGAATGTTTATAAATATCTTTTGTCCACTAGCATGGATGTTGCAGATCTAGTGGCGTTTGCACTTAATATAATCACCTTGTATTTTGCTTCAGGATAACAAGTTGGGTGTATAACAGGCCTTCTTTCATCCTTTAGCGATCCATAGGGATTTATGTTTATTATAGTCGTTTGACATTTTGTTGGTGAATGACATGTTGTATGTATGGCGGGTTTCCTACCGAAGCTCATGGGAACTTGCATTTGTCACATTCATTATTCATTTTGCTATGATTTTTGGCCCATGCAGTACATTCTCTACTATTATAGGTAGGCAAGTAGATATATTCCTCCACTTATTGAAATTGACTACAAGATATTACATTCACTGAAGTCTTTCTGTATCTACCCATAAGTGAAATGTGGTGCGTATATCTATATTCATAGAGAATTTGTATGTATTGCAGATCTTCTTTGTGATGTTGAGTACATTTATTTGCTTTTTGATATTGTTGATAAGATGTAGTTGCATCCATTGCAACTCCTTTGAATACGCTCTGTTGGTGGGTTATCATCTTCTTTACATATTAATTGTCATTACCATTCGTAGCCGACAATACCCCCCTTGGCAAATTAGTTGACATTAACTCCTCTTGTTCATAGAATGATTAATAAAGGTATCATTTGAGTTTCATTATTCATCTTCTGTAGACAACTTTCACACAACATGCTCAATATTGGGGCATTCATTTGCACACCACTTATCATCATCTATAATTGTCCACAAGTGTGCCATAACTACTTATAAGTGGGTTTTTACATTTGTCGTAGGTTCTTTATTATCTTTGAAGTTGATCTGCAACATGCATTATACATTGACCTTTAGTGCTCATGGAAGATGAACAGACTTGTTTGTAAATTACATGCACCATTGGATACATTGAACACATCATTGGAGGTTGCATTGTGTACAAGTTCAGTCCAGTTCGAGTTTGATCCAGCTTGAGTCCAACTTAAGTCTTACGCAAGTCCTTTACATTCGTTCAAGTCCACATTAAGTTCGTTGTAGTTCACTTAGTGTTCAATTCAGGTCTTCTGTTATTCATCCAAGTTCTCTTGTCATTTCATTCAGTTCAAGTCCTTTGAGTTTCTTGCATCATGTTCAAGTTCTATGTTCCCTGTAGTCACATTGAGTTCATAAAGATTTGAGTCAAATGCTTGCAAGTTTAAGTCCCAAATAGTCTTGTATAGTTCAATTTACTCTTGATCAAGTTTGATTTAAATTTTCTGTTTATTTAATTGTGTTCATATTAAGTCCTTTGTATTTGTTCATTTAAGCTCAAATTAGGTCCGCATTTGTTCAAAAATCTGCAAGTTCGGTCCCTTGTATTTGCTCCAAATTTTGGCAGCCTTCCGACGTCTCCCATGTTTAGGAGAAAAATAAAGAGGCAACCTTCCCCTCCACGCTACATGAGCGCTTCAGGTAGATGTCAGGTGACACCGCGGCTATATTTTCTTCAATCTTCATTATGCTACATAAGCATTTAAGGGTCTACGAGCACCTGTTGAAAAGAGCACAGTTGTTTTCCCATATATGAGTACTTATTTTTTTGTCTCTCTCACGCTATATGAGAGCTTCAGGGATTACCCACCTCATCGCAAGCATCGCACCGATTTTCCTCCCCCAATGCTATGTGAGCACGTATGGAGGTTTGCCTATTCATCACAAGCGTTAGTGAGATATTTGAGTTAGAAATTATACCTTTGCAACCGTACCTACGAAGATGAGGTGGAGGACACAAAAATTTATTTCTTTTTTACATTTTTTATTTCCCTTTGTTCTTTTTTTGAAAACTCCCCCTCTCTTTTTTTTTCTCATTTTTTAATATCTTTTTCATCTCTTTCTTTTTTGCATATTTTTTTCTTCTTTTTCTCTTGTTATATATATATATATATATAATACTAATTATAACACTAACTAGTAACCATTAGTAAAAAAAAAAAAAAAAAAAGCAAAAATAGCTTACATACCTAAAGAGCTTGATTAGGTATAGATCGGCAGAGGCAGAGCAGGTGAAGATTTCAGCCGCAAGCCATCCGTCGCCCTACCTCAAGCCGCGGAGTAAGGGAGGTCGGCTGAGGTCAAGGCTGGATCGGAGCTTGCGGCTTGAGGTAGGGCGACGGATGGCTTGCGATTTGTGGTGAAGGAGGCCGAGAGATCTCTCGGTTCAGTTGCAGATGAAAGAGTCGGGTCAATGGATGAGAAGGTTCGGCGACTTAGAGACAAAATCTGGGTTGATTCGGCGAGTTGAAGATGTCCGGAAGTTTATGGAGGTTTGGAGGTGACAACAAGGGGAATATTGGAATGATTGCGGTTAAGGGAGAATATGCAAGTCTTCAGTACAGGTCTGATAGGGAAATCGGTAGGTGGAGTTGGTTCTTCGGCTAGGGGAGGCGTCAGCTTTAGTGGCTAGATGTGGAGGTCGACGGCAGTTTGATGTCGGCTGCTTGAAGGGACGGGTTAGCTACCTCTTGCGGCTGGACTCAGAAGCAACGAAAGGAGTTCAGCGTAAAAGAGAGGTCGAAGGTTAGAAGGGGCCGAGGTGTTGGTTTGCGACAGAGTGTGAGGCGGGATTTGAGCGTGGATTCGGTTGGAGCTTGGTGTTACAAGAAGAAACAAGAAGACTAAATCCTCTCGGTATTTAACGACAGAAGCGGGCGCTCGATCAAGGTGAGATACAGGTTTTACTGAGGATTTTGCAGAGAAGCTACGCGAACGATGTTGAAGGAACAGTAATCCAGCGGGATATCTTGCGGATCTTCTGGAGATTCAGGCGGCACTTCGACGAATACGAGGTTTGAAAATTTTCTCTTTTTATTTTTTTCTTTACACAGATGTCAACGACCATCATTTTGAATAATAGACCTTGCATATCTAAAATATGTATTGTTAATAATGACTTGATCACCCAAAGTCATAATCCCCCAATAGATCTATTAGTACAAAAATTACATTCCATATATTCGATTTTAGACCCACTCAAATGGAAACCTTTAGACTTTATAGTTGACCTCCATAATTCAAGTTTTCCTTCGACTCTCTCTCTCTAGTCTTATCAACAAAAAAGAATATCATCAATAAAAAGCATACACTAGGGCACATCCTCTTCTAAATGTCTAGTAAGAACATCCAAGACTAAAACAAAAAGATATGGGCTTAAAGTCGATCATTGATTTAATCCAATAGAAAATAGAAAATACTTTGTAAAACCAACTTGTGTTTGAACACAAGTAATAGCTCTTACATACATATCCTTAATGACTTGAATAAAAGTATTATTAACTCCTTTCATTTTTAGAACTCTTCAAATCACTTCTCTTGAAACTTTGTCATACGTTTTTTCTAAATCAATAAATATCATAAGTAAATCCTCCATATTCTCTATATACTTATTCGTCAAACCTCTTAACAAATGTATAACTCTTATAGTAGACCTACTCAGCATGAATCCTAATTGATTTTGAGAAATAGTAATATCATATTGTAATTTATGTTCAATAACTTTCCCTCATAGTTTTAATGTATGACACATTAGCTTAAATTATAATTCACACACTCATGCGCATCACCTTTAATTTTAAAAATAGGGATCAACGCACTCCTTTTCCAATAATCTGACATCTTTTGTCTTCAAAATAACATTAAAACTTTTCATAAGCCAAGCATCTCCTAAGCATTTTCACACATGTGGGCTTTTAAAATTCACGGCCAGGCCTCCCCGTATTTTCAAGGGAGTTTTAATGGATTAGGTTCCGAGAAAAATTTTGGGAAGACAGATTGGGTTTGTGATAAGACACTACCCAGATATTTCACCCTTATTTTATGAGGACTTTATGATCTGAGTTCTGGTTTCCTATAGGCGCAAGCCCCTATAGTTAATTACCCTCCCAATAACAAGAGAGAATTTTTGATTAAGGTTAGTCATCGATCAGATACGTAGAAATATGTATTATCTGACATATATTAGCAATATGGATATAGGTATTTGAAAAGTTTGGTATTTGAAATTTGAAATTTCACCATCTTGCACTTAAAACGGATGATGGGGGAATGTATGATGGACCCGATCAAGATCCCATTGTTCTGTCATCTCGGGCCATCGTGGTCAGAGGAGGTAGTCGATCCAACCTGAAAAAAGGATCCTTGTCGGCAGCCATGGGTTGCTTCGTCCAAGGGCACCTTGTACACATAGAATGGGTATTTGCCTAAATGTACAAATTTAAGTCCATCTTAGCTGACAGAGGGTTTTGTGCTCTATCGATTATATTCTATTGATTCATATCTCAAAAATTTAGTGTCATTGGGGAGCATACAGGCTCTGGCCATAATCGTAATTTAGTTGTGCCATTTGACGGAAAACCACCCAGTTCAGAGAGCTCCAGTCATAACCATTTACCCGTGGTGCTATTTAGCGACAAAACTGTCAGTTATAAGACACATGCCATATCCTTAGTGGCAAGATATTGTTTTAGAAGAATCCTAGTGATATTCTAGGCTATACATTAGCTTTTGGTAAGCTGAAGTGTATTTTCAAATTTGTCCACCTCGACAAACTGTTGCGGAAGGTGGGTATATTTTTGTTTTGAGTATTTTGATTGTTCATTTAGATTTTTAAATATTTAGATTTTGGTAGTTTTGGATTTTGCATTTTCATGAGTATTAGGGAGGCATTTTAAGTATTTGAAATTAACCCCTCCAGTTGAGATCTATGTTCAACACGGTCATCATTAGGATGATTATGAGGAATTGCATTTCATTGACTTAACCCTGTCGACTCTATTAATTGTCAGCAGAGGATCGGGTTCAAGTCAGTTGTATGATTTTATTAATGAATTTCTCCTATTATAGATCTTGAAGACCTAACATGAATGTCAAAAATAAATATCCAGGTCGATACTGCGACCGTATATTTGTTTGATTGTTCGAGCCGTGTCGACTCCTATCTACCCGCATATAAGGATCAGGCTCGAACTTGGATTTATTATCTGACCCGCACAGCATTCCTAGACGTCACGTGTGCACCCATAACAAGCTCATTGGGGCTTATGTGGATTTATAATTGATGTGCATTTTCGTTGTGTTTGTGTGTATATAAATTATAGTGCATGTGGGAGTATTTTTGAATACTTGATGGGTCCTTTGGAACAACTTGTAGGTTCTTATATCCACTGCGTATCTTTCGTCCCTACTTGCAGATGATATGTTGAGTGAGTAACGGGCCTTTTTGCAAAGCTTCATAGATATTTGCATTCACAACTGATTAATCTTCTTTTGCTTGAGAGTTTTGAGCAATCGTTAGCTTAAGCTTGAGGGACCACTTGTTCATTAAGGAATTTGTAATGCTTAATAATCTTATCCAACTCAATATTCAAAACCTAGTTAAACTGAGACTCACTCACTCGATCCTTGAAAATAATGATTTGATATAGTTTTGTCTTTTTCAAAACTCATATAGAAATAAAAAATTAACTCCCAAATTATGTCATCCTCATCATTTTCTGTTGTGGTCTTAAATAAAGAATCAATCATTTCAAAATTAGAAGACTGCATCCTTATTGATGCCCTATACTTCGAAATCAATGGCTACTACCCTATACTAACAACTGCAGTAATTGAAGGCACATTAGACCGTCCATCACGCTCATTGTGTGCTGACTTTCAACATTGGTAAGCAACTACAGTATTTATCTATGAGTCGGCTGTCATTGGATGGAGGGAAGCCGTAGTGCTCATGGTGTGGGGCATGGCGTATACTTGCGAATAACTTCTTAAATGCACCTTGACGAATCGAGTCACTATTGAGGTACTTCATGATCTACCCATGATTAGACCATAATTCTCTCTTGATTGTTGTTGATTTCAAACATGTGACTGTTCCTTCAACTGATCACGGCTTGTGAGTGAATGAAGCTAATAATCGCAAGCCTTTCATTGTCTTCGAAAATAGCTTGTAGTTCACAATGAATTTATTTATGGATGATAATTTCACTATATACCTTGTGTTAATTGCTTGGCACTATGTTCAGCACAAGTTTTCATCAATCATGTGCCCTTCAAATCTCACTTATGAATGTGCCACTCATCCAGTTATCTTCAATCACTTAAGAGCATGCTTAAGGTACATTACTTGTATTTATGACATGCTTCATTTTTATTCAATCAATTGTTACTTAGGAGTGAGTTATGCCAATATTGCAAATCAATTATCCTACTCCGAAGTCCATATGTAATGGCTTTGTAATCAAGCCATGTCTTTCACAATCTTCTTTTTTATATATTTGTCAACATCTTCATTTCAATTGAGATGATTATTATTCTTTTGTCATTAATTGGATCATTTTTATAATTCATGGTTTTCATTTTAAATATTAGGCTTTAGTCCAAGTTGAATTTAATGTCATTTGCAATGTCAAGTGCATTTTAAGTTTGAGTTCACTTAAGTCATTTTTTTTCAATCAAGTTCAAGTTCAAGTCCTTGTTCATCTGATGCCAAGTCCCCTGTGTCAGTGAAAATTTCGACAACCTCCCGGTGTTCTTCCCCGTTAAGGGGAAAACCCAAGAGATATAGCCTTCCCCTCCATGCTACGTGAGCGCTTCAGGTAACTGTTAGATGACAACGCAACCACAATTCTTCAATCCCCGCTATGCTACGTTAGTGCTTAAGGGTCTTATGGATACCTGTTTAAAAAGAGCACAATTTTCTTTCTCCCACTATGCTACATGAGTGCTTAAGGGTACTTAAATTTTGTCCTCGTTACGCTACGTGAGCACTCCGAGGCTTATCCGCCTCATCGCGAGTGTCACACTAGTTTCCCTCCCACCGTGCTACATGAGCGTGTAGGATGGTCCGCTAGCTCGGCGCAAGCGTCGAGTGCGGGATTTTTTTAGGTAGAATTTTATACTTGCGCGATGGTTGGTGATGACGGAGATGATGAAATGTATAAGGGCCCTTCTCTCCACTCTCATTTTTCTCACTTCATTTCTTTTTTTTTCCCTCTCTTTCTTTTTCTTCCCACCTTCTCTCTCTCTTTTTTTTTACCTTGCTTCCTTTTTTTTTAAATATCTCTTCTCTTTTTTTACGGAACCTCTCCCCCTCTCTTCTTTTTAGGAAATGATGATAACAAAAACATCATTATCATTAATAATGATTTAAATAATAATAGCACTATTAACCATAAAATTTAACTATAATAGTATCTACAATACAATTTAACAATAATCAATCACATTCAATAAAAGTAATATTAACAGTGACATTTAATGATAACATTACTTATAACGATGTTAATTAATGCTAATGACAAATAGGGATAATAAACAAGATAAGAAATCTACCTTCTCTCTTTTTTCTTGCTTTTTTTAAGTGTAGGGAAAGATAAATGGTATGTTCAGAAGTAGTGATAGTGGGCTTGAAGTGGACTTGTAGTGCTGAATTCAAGTAGAGAAATGGGTTGTTGCCTTTCTGTTAGTGGGATGAATTCAAACTCAGGTATGCAGTAAAGAAATGGGTTGTTAGAGTAAGCAATGGGGGCTTGAAGTGGAGAGAGGTGAAAAGAACTAGATGGGAAAAAGCTGATAGCTCACGTAAAAAGGAGATAGAGCAATGCACCAAATTTCTTTTGTAGAAAGTTTTTCATATGCAGAAATTTGGTTTTGTATACATAAGAGACTCAGTCACCCTGATGATTGCCGTATTAAATGTGAATCTCAACCGGAAGGGTTAGTCTCAAATATCCAAAATACCACCCAAGTGCCTACAAAAATCCAAATTTCCAAGAATCCCTAACTCTAAATATTTAAAATTGAAATCAACCATTAAATGCTTAAAGCAAAATTTATCCACCTTTCGCAACAGTTTGTCAGGTGAACAAATTTAAATATACTTCAGCTTATATAGAGCTAATGCCCAGTCGAGAATATCACTATGATTCTTCTGCTAGTAATGACATGGTACGTGTCCTCTGACCGACAATTTTGTCGCCAAATGGCACAGCAGGATAAATGGTTATGACTTAGGGCCCTCTAAACCGAGTGGTTTTGCCGCCAAATGGCATCACAAGATAACGGTTATGACCAGAGCCAGTACGTTCCTTAGTGGCATCAAATCTTTGAGATATGAATCAATAGGATATAATCTATAGGGCACAAAGCCCTCTGTTAGCAAAGGTAGATTCAAATTTGTCCCCTTAAACAAACATTCACCCCAAATCTACAAGGTCCTCATGGACGAAACAACCTATGGTTGCCGACAAGGATCCTTCTGTTAGGTTGGGTTGACTACAACCTCTGATTAAGTAGACTAGGGACTACAATGGTCCAAGACAACGGAATCATGGGATCTTGATCTAGTCCATCATCCATTCCTCCCACCATCCTCTTTAATTATGAGATGGTGAAATTTTCAATTTTAAATTTCAAAATTTCCTATACCTAAGCCCAATGCTATTACTATATGCTAGATAATGCGTAGTTTATGTATCTGATTGACGACTAGCCTTAATCAAAAGTTTTCTCTCGTGTTCGCGAGGGGTAATTAACTATAAGGGCTTGCGCCTATAGGAAATCAGAACTCACATCATAAAGTCCTCGTAAAATGAGGACGAAATCTCTTGGTAGTGTCTTATTTATAATCTCGTCTGCCTTCCAAAATTTACCCAGGAATTTAATATGTTAAAACTCCCACCAAAGAAAAGCAGTGGGGGAGGCCAGGGCCGAATTTTTCGGAGCCCACATAGACTCATTTTTCTTAATTTTCTGAACTTTTACATCTAAACTAATTTTACAATAATTTTTTTAATCTTTTCTTACTCATTTTATTTCAATCATCAACAACTTTTTACTATTAGGATCTTTTCGTTAGATACTTCAAGTCCATCCTTTGCAACATTATTAATATCACTAGCTAATTTTTCTCAAATAATATTATGCACAATCAAAATCTTAAGATCTTAAATCTTACTCTAAAAAATATTTGTGTTAGTGTTCTTTAAATGCCCCCATTTAATCCTAATATAATATTTATTTTATTTTTCATAACTAATAGGCAATGTTGGGTATATAAACCTCACTCTGAATAATTTTACAATTTTTGTAATCTAAACAATCTATTTTTATATAAAAATAACTAATGTGCTTATAAGTTATGAGATGCTCTTTTATTTTCTTAAATAGAGTATTAGCAATTATAAAATCATAAGCTAGAATAAATTTAATATTATCCTGCCAACTTCATTAGTCACTTCAAACCCATAACCATTATGAATATTTTTAAAATTTTCTACTACTCTACTAACATGTTTGTTTGTAGAGATATCCTTTGTATTAATTTTTCTAAGTTATTTCAAAATTTTATTTTTGATCACATATCCAAACTTATTTGAGGAGAATAAGCACTTATAATATTAATAATATTAACATTAATGACAATCATTAAATACATAATTATATATCTAATTTTATTAATTTATACAACATTATCATTCAAACTCTTATATATAATCACAATTACACCATTTCTATACGACTCATAGTTGAACACTAAAGTTTAAATCTTAAACAATCAATCTCCTTAGCCTTCTCTCAAATCCATTTAGTTTCTTGAATGTATAGAATATTTATCTATATATGAATCATAATATCTATTAATTTTATTAATTTACTTGTAAGAGAACCTATATTCCAAGTTATTATCCTAATTTTAGTTTCGTGGACTTACTTGATTGCCCACATCTGTCCATGATGTGAAAACACTTGCTTATTTAATACTACACTAGAGTGCCAGAGTAACGATCCTTGCAAACTTCTTATTGTATTCTAACCATACAACGTATCGCTTCAAAGGAACGTCCTAGCATTAATAGAATGTATTAAAGTATTCATGTCATGATTATTCAGTAAGTTGTATGTTGGCTATCTACTACCTAATGCAACCCTCCAGTTTTCTCATCTAAGATTTAGACCTAGCAACGACAATGTTATGGATTCATCTATCAGGCCAATTAAAAATTGTATTCATCTTGAGATATGTTCCCATTACCTTGCTTTAGGTTTTAATTTGAATAATTTGGATTAATGTTACGGGGATTTATTTAATTTAAATAAGTTTGGGAAACTTTCCACCATGAAAATTTTTGTATGCCATAGAATAAATTATTCTAAGCATTTTGACAAAAAAAAACTCAAAATTTAATCGGGTAATTTTAAATGTGTATTTTTTCCATGTGTTTTACCAATATTAATTTTATTAGTAAATGTTGTAAAACAATAAAAGCCCCAAAATAAGATTTCAATTGTTCCCAATAAATGATTTTTTGAATTGTTATTGTTGAGTGTGTACAAGTTCTACCTCATGGATACTATTGAAATTATCATATATGTGTTTCTTTCATGCATTTACGCATTATGTTAAATATCTTCATACATGTCGAACATATAAATGTTTCCATGTCCATGTGATACATGTCATGTTCATGTGGTGAAGGATGTGTGGAGAGAAAAGAAGTGATATAAGTGGTGGTGTTCGTTTCATATTTTGTTCAATACAAGTATAGTTATAAGGGCATATGCACACATGTACCTCATCCATCTGTCTTGAATAGGTGTGTGATGAACAAGTGAAGATATAAGTGAAAGTGGAGTTATAATGGGAATTGAGCTATATATATAATTTCTCCATCTATCCTAAAATAGGTGTGAGATGATCAAGTGGAGGTATAAGTGAAAATCAATATATAAGAAGGCTTTGAGGCATGTGCATGTGAATCATATTTTTTATAATCTGTATATATATCGGTCATTTCATTTTGACGTAATGTTCAAGTTTAAATGAAGTTCATGTTGTTGTCACGTACAGGTTCAAGAACTAATTATGTCGTTGTTTCTGATAAATGTATACTATTGACACATAACCACTATTAATACTTAAGTGAACTACTGTAATCATGTTATGAATAGAACATTGTATAATTATCACGTCACTTAAACTGAACTGTAAAACTTCCTTTTTATTTCTCATGCAATTTATTTTAATTATTAAATTTGAATTCTTTAGTAGGTCTCAAGTAGCCTATTGAACAAGTGGCTTGTTCATCCTACTTATTTACATGTTATTTCAGGAAGGGTAAAACCTAGCTAACTAGAGTAAAAATTGATAAGGTGAAAAGTTTTGGTTGTAGGTATGTTTCTATTTTAAAATTATTCTTTTTGAAATCCAATCATTTTAGTATATAAGTAGATATGAGGAAAAAGTTATACTGGATTATTGTACATGACTTTTTTAATGAAATGTAAATTATTTATATTTTTGTGATTGAATGCTTAGTTGGCTCTGGGTCTCTATTTATTGATGATGAGTTAAAAAAAAATAAGAAAAATTATTCTAATTAGATATTGGGGCGTGACAACAAGCCCCTCAAATGAAATTTCATAGATAAAACAAGTGAAAATTAAATAATTTTATTCTACTATAGGTTTTTTTTTTCATGGGCAAATAAATAAGCATAAAATAAGTTCAAACTCACTGTTCTGGGGATTACGAATCCTGAGAAAAGATTCCATATTCCATAGAAAGCAGAAGAGACAATAGAGGCAATAGTGTCGTTCGATGTCAAACTGACAGCCAACATGCCATAGTAGGTGAAATACAGCAATGTGAAATATGTGAAAAATATGTACCATAAGAACTTTGTTGTTGTCCATTCAAAACCAATCATTGAATACACAATGATGCAGTATATTAATGATTGAGATAAGATATATGGTTGCTCAACTACAACCTGAAAAATGCAAAATAAGAAATATGAGTAATAGAAGTTGAAGCAACTTGATGGCACAGTGGAAGGTTATTAGGTGCATTACTTGTCCAAAAGCATATGGAAATGCTGAGTACATTCCAGCAGCTCTTTCTCTATAGAAGACCAAGCGCTCAATGGCAACAATTGGTTGTACTGCACCTGAGTAAGAGACCCCCAAAAATAAAATAGCCACATACATGGAACCCATAGCATTGAACAAATCCTGTTGTGTGTCTCTGTAGCCATACCATTCAACAGAAAATTATAACAATCTAAATGCAAATTTAAGATAATGAAATACTAGTGGTATTGACATCCTTTTATTTATCAGCTTACTTTTTACCACCAAGATTCCAGAATATTGAACCAAGCATCAAGGCTATCATCACAGTGAAAAAAAATCTCATTGCAGAATAGGTAGGATTCCTCCAATATGACAAGTTTTGTTTCCATAAGCATGCAATGCATTGAGTTAAGAATGACTGTGAATATTGTGTTGGAAAATATAAATCACTTGATCCAATAGAAGGCTGACTTAGTTCCATAATTAATGCTTTGTTTCTCCTGCAACATATCAATTAAGAGACATGAATTTATGACAAGTTGCAATTTGAACCAGATGAAGGATTAGGCAAGAGCTTTACTTGTACAATTCAGAGTTTTTGTAAATTTCATTGAAATCAACACCTAATGCATCTTCTTGTGCTGAAGATGTTACTTCTAACATCCAGGTTGCAGGATTGTAACCATCCTTTATCTTCGAGATTCCTGGAATGTCCTGGATAATTAGAAAAGCACATTATGTAATGGGTTAAAAAAGACTTGGGATATCTACAACTAGGATATTACACACTTTAACTTGGGTTGCAAGACATTTTCATCAGATTTTGATGGAATAGAGAGAAGTATCTTGTAGCCTGGGAGAAGGGGTCTTGCTTGTGGGTTAAAATGTGAATCTTTTGAATTAGTAAGAAAAAAATTGCTCTAAAATGTTTTTTTTTAACCTCAAAATAGTTGACAAGATGACAAGAGTTGTTCCCCAATGGTCCAACGTATATCTCTTCACCTCCTGTCTTCATCAGGAAGAGCTGTAGTTCAAAAAGTAAATATTAACTTCATGAAAATTATGTGGCAAGCATATTAATAAATGTATCCCTATAAAGTTTAATCATATAATTGGACAACTCACCTCATCAAAAGATTCAAATATATCGATACTTGGTTGGTGAATTGTACACACTACTGTCCTTCCTGTGTCAACTGTGTTTCTAATAGTTCTCATTACAATAGCGGCTGACCTAGCATCAAGGCCAGAGGTTGGCTCATCCATAAATATTATTGAAGGATTTGCAACGAGCTCAACAGCAATGGTTAATCTCTTGCGTTGCTCAGTTGACAATCCAGTTAATCCAGGCACTCCAACCAAAGCATCTTGCAATGTCCTCATCTCAACAAGCTCCATTATCTCATCAATGAACATCTATTATCCAAAACTTTATGTGAAAATAAATGTTTTATGATCGAAATGAAGATGGCATAACCATATTTCTATATATTTCACTCACTTTTCTTGTTTTTAAATCAATTTCAGGAAGAAGACGAAGCCACGAAGAGAAAATAAGGGATTCATGAACTGTCAAATTTGGAGAATGAATATCATTTTGTTCACAATATCCTGAAACACGAGCAAAAGTATCTTGCTTCTTAGGATATCCAGAAATGGTGATGTTTCCCCCTACATATCCTTTTGTTTTTCTCCCTACAAGTACGTCCAAAAGAGTGGTCTTTCCCGCTCCACTAACACCCATTAGAGCAGTAAGAACTCCTGGTCTAAAGCAACCACTCAAACCATTTAGAAGCATTAACCTATCCTCAATAGCATGAGCTCGCATTTCCTATAAACACGTTTTTATTATTTGAAATCAGTAGTTATTTAAACAAGAATTTGGTACACTTACACTCATATGCACTTATTTATCAAGTTTTTCAATTATAATTTACCTTTGGCATGTCCACTGAATATCTTATGTTTTCAAATGTGATGGAATATGGTAAAAATGGAAGCACCATTCCTTTCGTCGTATTTGAGTTGGAAATTTCAGCGCTTCCTTCTGTTAATGTTCTGGTTTCTTCTTCTATATGATGTAATATAGATGTCGTAATAAACATAATTACCTTTAAGATTTATAAATGGAGTTCATACCTCTTGATTGGAGCGTAGATTTTCCAATTACTCTTTTTTGTTGCTCCCGCACAGCCTCCTCAGACACAGTTGATTGGCCCTTCGCAAGTGCTGTAAGATTATAAATAAGAAACCTTGGACAAAAAGCTTGTGATTTCTTTGCAATATATGATTAGTGTAGAGCATGTAAAGTCTTACGTTTGAGATAAGATAGAGCAACAATGAAAAGGAAGTTGAATATGAGAACATATGCAAACAAGGCTCCTATACCAATCCAAAACCAATTTGCTTCCGGAAATATTCTTTTAGACTTTAATATTAGTATTCCAAGCGTTTCATTTGTTCCAGGTAAAATCTGCAACAATTTTAAGAACCATGGTCATGCATTTTTCTTAAGATATCTTAACATTATGAGATTATATGACTAGTTCACTAGAAAAATATATTACATGGCTCCAACTCTTCCCTAAGAACTCATTTACGGAAATAGCATTTTGTGAGTACATTAGTGGTGATGCCCAATAACCCCATACCCACCATTTCTTCACATTCCCTGCCAAATGAGGAGGCATAACTGTTAAGATACTGCTAGAATAACATAAGAAACCGTATAGTACAACCAGCATCTATGGCTGAATATTTTCTAAAATATAGATGGAAATGTCAAGTACAATTTCTCAATTGTATCATCCCAACATTCAAAGATAATCAGGACATGTTCTAAGAATGTACAACAATAAAATAAGAATAATTTCTTAAAGAATTGAGCTAGAAAAGATCATTTTTTATAAGATTGTTATATGAAGGAATAGCTGAAAATTTAGAGGATCCTAATGGAACAAATAACATAGCTCTAAACTTAGATTAACACAAATAATCAAAATGAATTTTAAGTTGTGCCAAAGCATTTTCCTATAACACTACAATATTGAAATTATAAAATATTAGATGGTTTGAAAAGAACCGTATGAAATTATGAATCCTCCCAACGCCATAATCACCAGCAGTGCGTAGTATGTCAATGCATTAGCAATAACAGGAATTCTTCCAAGTACTGCAATGAAGCGACACATTCCTGAAGCCACTTGGTTTACAAGAAGCAGCAGAAGGTAATGTTTGAAAAACCTACAAAAAAAAAATTTATTTTTTTGAGACCCAGAAATGAAATATTGAATAAAACATGAATGTTTAAGCTTAAAAACATCTGACCTTACTGCACTTGAATCATATCCTATGGAAAAGTAAGTGATAAGCACCCAAATTGCAACTTCAATGCTTGAAAATGGTATATTTAAGATCCAATTTGGTAATGCTAAAGCCCATGAAGGATAGAAGTGATAGTCCCTCTGCTTGAAGTAGACAGGTAGTTTAATAATGGTTAAAACAAGCTCAGAGGAGCCATTCATATAGATAGTGACAAGAGAAAAAAAGAGAGCTCCATTGTAAATCTGTCCATCATCTATAGAATTGTGACGCATTTGTGTCTTCCAGAAAAGCGACATCATTATAAATGCCATAAACATGACCTGAAAGACAAGGAAATGAATGCATGAATTTGATTTGTCAGATTGAAGTATTAGGTTTTTAATTGCAGGGGTATCGTCTTACCTGAAAAGCTCTAAACACATAAACAAAAGAGTTTCTCTTCATTAGAAGCAGTTCTCTTTCAATGCAGGCTTTCAGTATTTCAATTCCACTGACACCAAACTTTGAGGTTGTTAAAGCAGCAGGGTGGCTCTTGCTCCTGTCAAAAGGAACAGATAACTCTGTTCGAAGGTTTTGTCCTACATAAAATAAGCCAAATGCTTTTGCGAATTCCTTAACTGGCACATATTCATATGGTTTATCATGTTGTGCCCAATATTTCTTTTGATCTTTCTCGGAAATCACCTGATGTAAACAGGTTATGTTGGAGAAATTTTCTCAAAATAAAATCTATACAAGATACAGTTGAATATACTCTTTAAATGAATGCCTTTTGCTATTAGAATATTTTAAAGATCGTCACCAATTTACTTTGAGATATCGAGTGAGATCTTTTATTAATTTTAAATGTTCCAATTATATTGTCTGAGACTTTGTAATAAATTTTGTCTCCAAGCTCATTTCTTGGTATCACTATAAATAGAGCCCTAGAAGGGATTTTGTTTCCCATAACTACAAGCAAATATCAAGAAGTGTAAGAGAGAGGGGAAAGGGACAGGCAATTGAGAGAGAAAGGAGAATTTTATGTTCTTGTACAAGAGATTTATTCTACTTCTAGAACGTGCTGCTAGTTTCTATTCTATCAATAGGTAAAGCTTTCAGTCGTAGTAGGATAGCGATCATTTGAATTGTTACAGCAGAGAGGCTCGCAATAACAACAACATGTTCTTTTTGTTCAACCGTGAACCGGTCCTATGGCTGGTTCGGTCCTCTTAGAAAATCGGGCTTGCATCAAATCGGTTTGAACCGCCTGTTCAACCGCTCGACCGTTGAACCGGCCTGGTTCAAATTATAATACATTTTTTATTATAAATATTTTTGCCCTCAAACCAAGTTATATTTCAATTCTTACCTCTAGCTTTATATGAAATATAATGTCTCCACAATCTCCGTGATGCAGGTATCAACAAGAAGCAAGTAGAGCGGGAAGAAGAATAAAAAGGCAAACACTGGAATTTTTCTTATAATATCAACGTGTGTGTTTCTACAGTAAGAGGCTCGCAATGTATTCTACTGTGGTCCCAAGTATTGTACGGAATAAGCATAAGAAGGTGATGGAATTAAAGTGTGTGTAGTATTCAATAATTTTCAAGAATGTAAGCATAATTTGGCATGAAATTTTTCTCAAAACATACCTATTTTACTATTCCTTCATAGAACGTCATGGTTATTTTCATTAAATCGTACTTTAAATTTATAGCATGTTGATATATAGAAATCTATATAAACCTAAATTAAAAACCAGCCATATATTTTTAGTAGTATTGATATATCATCAAAAAATTATCTTGATCAAGCACGAATCACGACGCAAAATTAAGTTAGGAACTTCTAAAATTAAATTTGGGACCAACCAAATTGTGATTTTAGCAAACTTATAGTCAAACTAAACATCTCGAAAGAACGAACCCAACGACACCAAATTTGACTCAATCCAAGCCCAAATGGGTCCAAATCGAAGACCCGAAATGCATTTGGAAGATTCAAATCATAAATTGAAAGACCAAACAATTTCCAAACATGACATGCTTATGGTCAAATCAAGCAGCTCAACAAGACGAATCCAATGAGCCCAAGATCGTGGAATTCTAGCATCACTAAGGCACTCAAATACTCGATAAACGTTTCATGATCAAAGGAGTTGATATTGACCGTCCATTCAAAACACTCTCAACATGCCCTTTGAACGGATCTATTTTTGCCCACTTAGAAAAGTATTATGTTTTTACCAGTATGAAGCGGTCTTTAATTGATGACAACATATCTATTGGTCTGATTATATCAGTGACCTGACATTAAAAAGGTCAGAACGCTACTATTGGTCACAGTGGATTTGGTGGCTAATGTATAACATCACTGTGAATCTGACACTCGTGGCACCTCTTAGCATGGTATGTTGGATGACTATGGCACCCCAAGAGGGGGGGGGGGTGAATTGGGGTTTTTAAATTTTTTATTAAAAGAAGAAAATTAAATGATTTTAAAGCAATTTTGAAAAGAGTAAGTAGTCACATAACAATTCTTATAAAAAAGATAGAAAAATAAATGCAAGGAATGAAAATAAGAGGCAATATTTTTACATGGTTCAGCCCGGATTCTAATCCAACCTACTTCCACGCTAGCCAACTCTTGAGCTAGAATTCACTAATCTCAGGTTTGCTTTGCAAACCTCACTTCTTTAAACCAAAGAAGTTCTTTACAACCTAAGTACTCTCCTACACGGGCGAGTACAACCCAATCTAATTACAATTAAAACTTCTCTAAGCCAAATGGCTTAGATAATGAAAATAAAAAATACAATTCAATATAAATAAAATAAGCTCAAATAATCTTGCAATAAAATATCAACAAAATTTTAGGTGATCTTACAAATTAACTTTAATCGCCTCACTACTTGCAAATTAAATATTAAATTTGCTCACTTTAAGATAAATTTATATTTTGTTTAAAATAAGAATAATATTTTAAATAAAAATATATTCTTGCTGATTTAAACTTCAACTTTTCAAATAAAATAAAATGAATTAGACTATAGATGTAAATTTATGCCACCTTAAAGAAGTAAAAATACTTGTTTTGTTAAATTTTATGGATTTAAAAGATAAGATACAGAAAACTTTAATATAAAATTTCCAACAAGTATTTCACTATAAAATAAATATTTTCAAGAAAGAAATATATGGTGAAAGCTAAAAGAACAACAAGTAAAGATTTAGAGATGGAAAGCAAACTCAAGAGATATTACTCGGTTTTGTGTGTTGATGCTTTCTAACAACTATTTCGATCTCGCAAATGAAAAGAACTCTTGGAATAAAATCAAAGCTTCTCCTCTCAAGATTTAGCATGTAAAGAGGAAAGGAAGAATGGAAGAATTGCTGGAGATATTCTTGTTTGAGCAGCCTTTACATGAGGAAGAAGAGTGGTATTTAAAGAGAAAGGGAAAGTAAAATCATATTTCAATAAAAATATTATTCTAATATGTTTTCTATCAACTAATAATATTATATTCCATTAAGAATTTATTATATTAAATATATATGAGATTCAAATGACTATAAAATGGCTAGCCACATGGGAAGGTCAAAAAGTCTTCATATGCATCCAAAATAGGGCTAAAACGGCTAGCAACAGATTCTATTTAAATCAGACAATGTTCGGAAATTCATTATAAATTCAAATGAACTCCAAATGAGTTGTATAACCTATCAATTTATATCTACAGATTCCAAACTATTTAATACATAAAAACTAGACCACATTTCTGACAAAAATAATATTATATTTAGTATAATAAAAAATCATGCATATTTTTAAATATTTAAGGAAATGTTGAATATTAATATAAAAATATTATGTAATATATATATATATATATATATATATATATATAATTAATCATACATTAATAAATTGATGTGAACATGTCAATTTAAATAATAAACGTTTTACCATTTAAGCTTATTACCTTTAATTTTCCTAATTAGATAACTCTTCATATTTGATAATAATTAAGCAATAAAATGAAGGTTATAAAATTTATTTAATAAAGAAATCTTCTTGATTTCTATATCAAAAATTATATATAATTAATAAATATTTAAATTGTGAGCAAATTAAATCATGTAAGTAATATTAGTGGACCACTAACATATTCCTACGATAATGTAAAATCCTTCAAGTTGTCCATCTTGGTCCATCTTTATCTCAACATTTAATTGAACTTGAGTTGTGCAATGTAAATCTCATAAGTAATTATAATGCATATCATTACACCTGAAATACCAAGCACACAAATTAGAGCATCCAAGCATATGTTTGTTATCATCAAAATCTCTAAAATAAGTCATGGTGTAGATAATATCAACATGGTCAATACAATTCTTCACCATCGATGGCTAATAATAAGCCATCCCCTTAATTTTAACAGTCATTTTTTGGAGCCTAATTGGTGTACGCCACAAAGTCCTTTGTGAACTTCTGCTACCACTCTATCAGCATCCTTTGTCCCTAGGCATTTTAGCCCCATTTGATCAAAAGCTCATCAATATAATGTGTCGTTGACAAATGTATATCGCAATGCTCTCTTCCAAATTTCTGCGACTATAGATTTGTCTATTGGGAGTTTACTTTCTTTCAAGTAATTGATGAATGGTTTCCTTCAAAAAAACTTCTTCTTCAATATCTAAACAATGTAACCATGACTCCAAGCATCTATCAGATTTACGTCTCTTGGCTACATGATGTTCTTTTAACTGATTTTCAATAATGATTTGTTGGGAAGGTTCCGGATAAATCGAAGTTGCATCCTACTGGCTTGAATCCCATATTACCTTTGCCTATGGGAATTGCAAAATTACTGGCTCTATAATCCGACGAGTGTAAACTATAATCAATATAGGTTCCTCCTCACCTATATTCATTGTCTCATTGGCTAAATTGTCTAGGTAATCTGCTTTGCCATTCTAACCTCGAGAAACTCAAGCTATCTTAATATTTGGCACTTATTTTAGAAGCATGAGAGCTCGCCTAGGATAATAAGCCAGCTAAGCTTGCAAATCTTATAGATGCCCATAACTTGATTAATAACAAGCCGAGAATTGCCGTAAATCTGAAGAGTCTAAATCTTGAATGATATTGTGATCTCTAAACCCACTATCAGAGTCTCGTATTTGTCTTTATTTTTGGTCAAAGGTTTAGTTAGACTAAATGAAAACCTTATTATGCCTCCCTCGGGCGCAATGAAATTGAGACCAATGCCGGCTCAGGCTTTTTCAAGATTTGGGGGCTAGGCAAGTTTAATCGATAATGATCCATCAAAATACATCGCCCAAACTTGTGATTCTCTCTTTCCTTGACCTGCATGATTTTCTCACCAGAAAAATCTTCGTTGAGCGGAGAATCTGCAAGGATAGGGTGTACGACAACAAAATCATCTAAAGCTTGCCCCTTCATCACTTTTTGTGGCATATACGTGATATCAAACTGTAGTAGTATCACAGCCCACCTTGCTAGATAATATGTCAACGTTGGTTTGTCATCAAGAACTTCAGTGGATCGATCTTTGATATCAATGTAATTTTATGAGAAAGTATGTAATGGTGGAGTTTCTGAATTGTGAAAACCAATATCAGATAATGCTTCTTAATTAGATAATAGCATATTTTAGCTCCATTCAGCCTCCGACTGGTGTAGCAGAGCACATTCTCTTTTCCCTCTTCATTGTAATGGGCCAATAATGCTCCAAAGAACTCTTCTGGTGTTGTCGTGTACAATATAAGAGGATTCCTCGAAATTGGAGTTGCGAGAATGGGAGGGTTTAATAGGTATCTCTTGATACTATCAAAAGCTTTTTGGCATTCTCTGTCCTATTTGAAACAGACGTCTTTCTTCATTAGCTTCGAAAATGGCTAGTTCATACCTGACAAATTCAATATGAATCATCGAATGAAAGCCAGTTATCCTTACAAAGAGTGAAATTGATGGAGGTTCTTTGGCGATGATATTTCCATAATCACCTTGATCTTACTAGGTCAATTTTGATGTCTTGGTGACGAACAACGTAACCTTAAAATTTTCCTAAGGAGACCTTGAAAGCACACGATTCGTTTTTCAAACCATACTTTCTTATCCTTTCAAATACGATCTGCAGGTTATTTAAGTGGTCTTTTTTTATTCATGATGTTAACAATAAGATCATCTACATAGCACTCGATCTTTTGATATATTAATTCATAAAAAATGTGTAGGTGGCACTGGCAATTTTCAAACCGAATGACATGACCGTGTAGTAAAATATGCCGATGGGGGTATGAATAATATATGCTTTTCATTTTCAAGTAGCATCTTGATTTGATTGTAACCCCATGATTCATCTATAAATAAGAACATGTCGTCTTTGGATGTATTACCCATTAAAATTTCTGACACTGGCAGTGGAAAATCATCTTTTTGATATGCCTTATTGAGGTCTCAAAAGTCGATACACGATACAAACACAAATCTGATCATTCTTCTTCTTCACATAGACAACGTTGGCGATCCAATTGGCATATTTTTCTTAACAACTAAAACATACATCTATAAGCTTCTTCGTCTCTGCAATCACCTGTTCTTTAATCTTTGATTTCATTCTCCTTGGAGCTTGTTTAACAGATGTTGTCTCTGGCTTAATGGCCAATCTGCAAACTATTATGTCAGGGGATAAGCCAGGCATCTCAATGTATGTCAAGGCAAAGCAATTCCTAAATTCATAAAGGAGTTCTTTTATTTCTTCCACTTGGTCTTTAAGTAGGAGCTAATGAAGGTTGGGCGAGGGTCTTCTTATATCCCCAAGTTGACTTCTTTTAACTTGTTCATAGTAGCCACCTGTCCACCATCTTCAAGCTTCTTATATAAGTTTGACTTCTATGGACTGATCATCATAAGTGTCTACTTCATAGGTCTCCTCATTGCCATTCTCATCAAATTTAATTTCCCCGTATATGATTGCTCGACAAATCTCCTCTTAGGGATATTTTCGCAAAACAAATCCTAAACTTGTTCTTACAAGAACATCCTTCCTTCATAACAATGAGGAGACTTAAGTGTCATCACAAGTGTCAACATTGCTTGTAACTCTGTTAACTTCTTCACAGAGTCATTTGGCAATTCAGTGTACCATTCGAAAGCAGCTGCCATTAAACTGCTAACAAATTATTCTAAGAATAGGGCATCATTGCCTTATGTATTCCCTCATGTGGCTTTGAATTATGCCAAGTGCTACTTAGGATTGTTATTACCAATTAAGATATTAAACTTTAGGATAACGTACCCTTTTGGGTACAGCACTTATATGTATTCAACAGGATACTGGCGATCTTTGCCTGTCAATTTCTCTGCCTGATCAACAACTATAATATACTTGATTTTTTTGGTGATTATTCCCTCCAGTTGTGCAGTTGTCACAGGCTCAGAGGTGCTTGCTATGTTTTGGGGAGTGGGTTGGCGGGTGATGTTATTAACTTCATTATTGCCTTTAGGAGTGCCCCGTACTCTTAAAACTT
Organism: Dendrobium nobile; assembly: GCA_022539455.1. Classification (NCBI taxonomy): domain Eukaryota; kingdom Viridiplantae; phylum Streptophyta; class Magnoliopsida; order Asparagales; family Orchidaceae; genus Dendrobium; species Dendrobium nobile. The sequence continues at coordinate 32,160,129 of CM039729.1, forward strand.
GAGGCATTTTGAGGTTTGGAGGATAGGCGTAAGGTGTGGGTGTAGGGCCCGTGATAGCAATTCTTTGCATCATCTGCATTATTGCCTCAATCTGGGCCATCATCTTAGTTGTCTTCTCATTCAATTGAGAAATTTCTCTATCCTTAGCCCTCATCTAATGCCTTATCTTTCTTCACATGTTTTCTAATGTGATAGTGTCGGCGACAAAGGGATTTTATTCAACTTCTTCTTCTTCCAAAGAGTGTCCACTTCTATTGGCAATGGACATAGCCCCATAACAGCTTCATTGTATTAGTTTGAGCAGTCAATTATTCTCATCACCACTCTCATCATCATGCTCATGCCTTACCATATAGACTACCTCAACATCCATGGTATACTCTTCATCTTCCTCCTCTTCTTCTTGTACTTGGATCTCTGAGCGGCCCCACCACTGGATCTTCAGTTCTTGATTTGGTAGGAAGATTTCTTCGACTGGGAGCTACGATCAAAGTTGACGTCCTCCTTGACCAGGGCCGACAGATGACGGGATCCCCTAGAAGTTCCCCAGGGTGTCGACACCTCTATGCTCACCGGGTTGAACTTATCTTCTTTCCTTCTTTTTTACTACCATAACAGATGGTAGCTCCCTTGGTGGGGTCCTCTTAGCCTCAATCATCAGCAGCCATTGGAGCTTCTTCATTTTCAGCCTTTTGTCATTTACAGTCTTCAGGACTCTATACAACCTGATCGACAATATTTTATGCTCCTTTTTTTGAGGAACTGGGGCATAAGGCTACTGATCCCAAAAAGATTTATTTAGCTTGCTATAAGAGCTATTTCTCTTCACCCATCTTAAGTTAGTAAACTTGTTGAGAATGGGAACATTGACTTTAGGTTCTTGAGTAGGCATATTCGATAGGTGAATTGATAATTGCTATTGAGCTTGCAGTTCAACGTTGTTCCTTCTTCTTTGCCTCATAAGCCTTCCTCTAGATGAGGAGGCTTTAGCATCATGCATCTCAGGTTCAAGTAAACTAGATGGCATAGTAATGGTGTTTGTAGTCATCACTAAGAATATTTCGCCAGCTACAACCCTTTTGGTAGTTGGGGCTTTCAGCTATGATAGCCTCTCAAAAATAGAAATTCTCTTGCGAGAATTTTCAACAGTGGGCTGCTACGCTGGCAGATGCGCATGATGTTTAGAGGTTCCAGCATAATGGGACCTCCTGGCGAGCCCTTCAGAATCCATGATGTATACAGGGATGACAGTAACCATTACAAAAATTGCAGAAAATTATAGATCCAAATTAGATGGTGGTTCTAATGTTCCTAGTGTTGACCACAATATTCCCTAGCTTGACGATGAATGAAGTGTTCTACATATCTATCTACACAAATGAAAGATAAGGGTTAGTAATAAGTGTTTGATACATCACTCTACACTTTCATAATATAGAGACTTACATATAATAGAATAACAAAATAAGTATAATCAAGCAATTAAATTAATTTGAAAACCCTGCTTAATAAAATATTTCTATGAGTTTATTGAATGATTATTTTAGAATATTAAAATTTTAATTCGTTAAATGATCGTTACGAGAAATTTAGAATTTCGGCCCATATTGATTAATTGCTACTGCAACGCTTAAGGGGTCGGCTAAAGCAAGTCGACTAAGAGAGTAGATTTTGTGCGGAGGAAGACTAGCGTGTACTGCTACAGGTAGGTGGCGATCGACTAGAGAAGCGTCGACTTGGGCTTGTAGTGCTCGGAGATGATGACGGCTAGAGGAGTTTGGTCGTGAGTTATTTAGTCACGGGCAAAAGCTACATGCGTTGGCTAGGGTGGGGATCCTGAGTGGAGGAAGGGACTTCGGGCTTCATAGAAGATTGGGTTGGCGACTGAGCTTGCGGAGTTAGGCAGGCGTTGATGGAGTCAGCGGGTGAGAGCAGGAAACAATTATTAGGTCACGTGACCTGACGTAGCTCTACGCTCGGACGTCAATAATATGTCGCCACGTGGTCTTACGCCAATAATATGTCGCCACGTAGTCTTACTCAATACTGCGCGGCCCGACGACTTGATCCGGGATTGCTATGTTATTGCTAGGTATTGCTCTAGGTATTGCTCGGTATTGCTCGATATTGCTAGGTATTGCTTGGCAATAATGAAAAATATCGCTCTATGAAGATCAATACCGAGCAATACTCGGTATTGGTCTTCACAGAATGATATTTCTCGTTATTGCCGAGCAAAATTGACCAATACCGAGCAAATACCGAGCAATGCCTAGTAACACGCGAACATAGCAATCCCGTCTTTGTTCCGGGTCGGGGTTGTCGGGCCGCGCAGTAAATAGTGAAAACAAGTGGCACTATTTTACTGGCGTCCGAACGTAGAGCTACGTCAGGTGACCGAACCAAATAAAAGTTCGAGAGCAGGGGTAGGTTAGATGGCTCGTGGAGTTTGGCTGGGAGGGAAGTTCGGTTAAGGCCTTCGACTGGATGTGTTTTCATGTGAAGTGGTGCTCGGGGGTTGAGGTATTTGATGTGTTGAGGCAGACGAGAAAATGTTGGCTAGTGCAGGTATATATTTTTTGTATTTTGTTTTATTTTGAATATTGCCCAGAAGTCAACAGTCCGACATGCCTCTAACACTTATCGGACATGTCAAAAATATGTCCAATTAAAAATAAAATGAATATACGTGTCCTAAATATTTAATTAAAAAAACTTTTTTTAAATATAATTTTAATATAATAAATAAAAATTAAATATCAAATGACAACAATGTGACAATGGTTAAGAGTATGATGGCTTATAATTAAAAAATTGTAGCATTATTAAAGGTTTAAGTATGGAGAAAATGGCCACATGAACTCCTTAATAAAATGGGTTGATAAAAGAACGAAAAGGTTTAAATAGGACTAGGATCATGAGATTATATGGAGAACTCCAAAATAAAGATGATAGGCTACTAAAGTTAACAAAATAACATAATTCAAGAATTAAAGATTATATGTAGCTAGGGGTTGAAGCGAGCAAACTAAATGTTTGTTTGTGTTCATCTCGCTTAAATTTTGTTATTCAAAATCAACTTTTGTTCAAATGAACATGAATATCATATTTGTGTTCACCTTGTTTTAATATCGACATGCTCGTTCAACTCTTGTTCAAATAAAATTTGGCTTGAATTATTAAAAAAAAATTAATTTAAATTTAATTTTAATAAATCAAGCAATCACAAGCAAATAAATCTATATAAAATTCACAATTATTATTACTTAAAATTTATAAATATAATATGTAAATTTAAATATAAAAGGAGTGTTAAGAGAATCAATATAAAAGAGATGAGAATTGCAAATGAACAATGACCCCCAAAAGTATATATCAATTCTTCAAATGGAGCGTAGAGTAATATAAGCATTATTATTATTAAAATTATTAAAATTTAATTAAATGTAAGGGCTCTTTGCCTCCCGAAATCCCTTTACCGTAAAAGGGAGGTTGAGACGGCATTTGTCATTGTTTTTCTTACCCGAATCAAAGATACAATGGCGCGAGGTCTTCAAATGAAATTCTTTCCGCCTGGATCAAAGATACAACAACGTAGGGGCTTCAAATTGAACATTTCTGCCCGGATTAAAGATACAACCATACATATCTACAAATTAGTGAGCATTTTCTTTTTTTTTATTTACTGTTAGTTATTTTTTTTCCTAAAATCTGGAAACATCCAATGTCCCCTTACGGTGATGGGAGGTCGAGATGACACTTATCATAATTTTTTTTATCAAAGATATGATGGAGTGAGATCTTCAAATCAAATTCTTCCCGCCCAGATCAAAGATACAATGGCACGAGAGCTTCAAATTGAACATTTCTACCCGGATCAAAGGTACAACGGCGTAGGTCTTCAAATTAATTATACCTATTATTTAGGCAAGCCAAGAAGAAAAGAAATTTATATATATTTATACATTTTAGTGTAGATATAGGGATGACTACGACGATGGGCAATGCGATTAAGAGGTCAGTTGGGGCCAGTTTGACTGATTGAGGATCAAACGAGCTTGGGTTACACGGGGTTCGTTCGGCTGGTCGCGTATGCGGGATGGTTCAAATGGATACATGAGATCGGGTCAGGCGTTGGTAGCAGGAGCTGGATGCACGGGTTGCCTGCAGAGGGTCAAGAGCTGCATGGAAATGAGGGAGTGTGATTGGGTTGACTTCCTGTGACTGTATATATGAATGAATAGAGTGGATTCTTCGTGCGGATACGCATGAAAGAGAGGTAAAGATAGTGAGGTGCTATGCTTCCTGTGTCTACGTGCGACACAGAGAAACAAGAGGGAGAGACGGGGCATTCCTGCATGTGAATGAACAAAGAAAGTAGCGAGCGCTTGAATGTCGAATGGCCGCCCTCAGATGATTCCTGCACTAAGTTATGTGAAAATGAGCAGCTGGTTGTGTCGTTTGAGCGAAAGATTATAGGTGTGTTTGGAACGGCTGCAGCTGTCGGTAAAACAGGTTGTAAAATTGTTGTGCAGAGAGCTACTTTTTGAAGTTACTATACACAAACATTATATTTTATTTGGAAAATATAACTGTCGAATTGTTGTGCTAGAGTTGCATGAGAATTAAATGACCTTTACACCATTATATATATTGAAATGAAAGAAAATTATTTAAATATAATTTTTTTAAAAAATTTTTATATGATAACAAACTAAAACTAATGATTTTAAATTGATATTGTTATCAGTTTTATGAAATATTTAATTAATTATGATTCAATTTTTTTTTATTTTTTTTTATGAAAAAGCACTTTGCATACTTAATAATAGTTGGGATAATGCATGTTAGGGAATAGGGACAACAAATAAAACGGGCCGCCATTGCTTTCGTAAACAAAACCTCATCTTGGAGATCACTCTAACTCTACACTTATTTTCTACAGCAGCATCATCCATTTATCAATGAATGAATCCCCTCACTGGCTTCTACTAAAAGGAAGAACGGAAGAAGCCACTGAAACAATTAAAAATCTCACCTTTTGTGAGAAGCAGAGCTTCTTCTAGTTTTGACAAAAATCGAAATTACATGTGCGGCAAAAAATAATATCATCTCGACAGCGAGTATTCTATATGGGAAGCAATGGGCGGTCTAACGGCTATCAGGGATTATAGCGGTGAGCTTCGGTATCGGCACGATTTACTACGGCATGCCACTAAACCCTGATAACCTTAGTGCCTACCTTTACCTCATCTCAGTAGTGTTGTGGAATCGATGATGGTGGCAATGGGCAGGCGAAGGAGATTTCTGTCTTTTGGGGTATTTGGTACTATGATATTGTTTGCCTGATTGTTCAAAGGTTAAGCTCGACGAAGGGCTGAAGGCACGAAGGAAGAGGCAGGAAATTTGGAATTGATCTAGAAGGACGAGGGTATAAAATTTCAACAGGATCTCGTCCAAGGAGATGAAGGGTATATACACCATTTGTCATATCGGAACCGTGGAACGCAGCAAAATGGAGAGACTTCTATTTGGTCACCAAAAGTAAGATGTGGACGTGCAAATTTTACCACACCTTGCTAAAAAGCATTATCCCAAACAGTTACATGATTGCATCTTACAACGTAAAGCAGGCAAGACGGTATCCCAAGCCCACCCCGCCCTACATCGTTTGGTAGTGAACCGTGTGTGGTGGGGCCACGAGGTGGGATGGGTCGAACCCACTTATTGGGATGAAGGTGCAAGCAGCAGGATTTGGGCAGAATGAGTCAACACTTGTAGGACAGGCGTTAAGTGCTTAAAGAAGAAGATGCTACTAGTTTTAGTTCTAAAAAGAGGAGAAGCCTTTGACCTTAATAAGGGAAAATTACATTTGGACTTCTATACAAAGAAAATAAGAGAATAACAACAACATTATTGATACGTCACCAAAAATATCTTTAACTAGCATGAATCTCAAGGCATATTCAAATTAGAAACTTTTGAAATTAAAAGCAGGACCATTCAAACTCCAATTTCAAAAAACATATAGACAAACTGAAAGTCTCGAAAAGACGAACCCAAAAAAACTAAAATTGGTCCAATTTGAGCCCAAATGGGTCTAAATTGGTGGATTGAAGCACATTTGGAATGTCCAAAGCTTAAATTGGATAATCAAATGATATTCAAATATAAAATGATTATAGTTGAATCAAGCAGCTCAATGAGATGAATCCAAAGAGTCCAAGATTGCTTAATTCTAACATCACTAAGACATATAAATGCTTAAAAATGTTTCATGATTGAGGGAACTGGTATGGGTCTTCCGATAGAGAGCTCCCAACTTGCCTGAATCTTCTCCATGTTTACAGAGCATGACACTCTCAAAATTTTTAAATAGACCTCATTCTCTTTAGGAGGGTGGAACTTTTGGCTGGAGATTTGAAAGAGCTCTAAAGCTTTAAAGATCAAAGAGTTCTTTTTACCTAGGCATCACCGCAGGAAAACTTCGGTCGACCACCATCGAACAACTACCTAGCCTCCTACCATCGTCGGACCCCTTTAGTAGGCTTACCGTCGTCCGTCCGCCGATCATCGTAGGACCACTGCCCATCTAATGCCCACTACCGAACCACCGCCCATTCGTCGATCATCATCGGACCACCTCCCATACCCCAACCGCTGCCAGACTGTCGCCAACGGCCACTGGACTGCTTTCCCTCTAACCACCATCATCCGCTACGACTATCCCTCTGACCTAAGTCACCAACTGACTACGGCCCGTCCAACCTCTATCGGCCACTGATTACAATCTCTCTAACCACTGTCGCACACTGACTACGGTCCCTCTGACCTCCATCTCGTGCTTGCAATAGTCCCTCTGACCTCTTTGCCTGCCGACTATGGTCACTTCAACAACTATCGCCCTAAGACAGGATCTCGTCCAAGGAGATGAAGGGTATATACACCATTTGTTATATCGGAACCGTGGACTTCTATTTGGTCGCCAAAAGTAAGATGTGGACGTGCAAATTTTACCACACCTTGCTAAAAAGCATTATCCCAAACAGTTACATGATTGCATCTTACAACGTAAAGCAGGCAAGACGGTATCCCAAGCCCACCCCGCCCTACATCGTTTGGTAGTGAACCGTGTGTGGTGGGGCCACGAGGTGGGATGGGTCGAACCCACTTATTGGGATGAAGGTGCAAGCAGCAGGATTTGGGCAGAATGAGTCAACACTTGTAGGACAGGCGTTAAGTGCTTAAAGAAGAAGATGCTACTAGTTTTAGTTCTAAAAAGAGGAGAAGCCTTTGACCTTAATAAGGGAAAATTACATTTGGACTTCTATACAAAGAAAATAAGAGAATAACAACAACATTATTGATACGTCACCAAAAATATCTTTAACTAGCATGAATCTCAAGGCATATTCAAATTAGAAACTTTTGAAATTAAAAGCAGGACCATTCAAACTCCAATTTCAAAAAACATATAGACAAACTGAAAGTCTCGAAAAGACGAACCCAAAAAAACTAAAATTGGTCCAATTTGAGCCCAAATGGGTCTAAATTGGTGGATTGAAGCACATTTGGAATGTCCAAAGCTTAAATTGGATAATCAAATGATATTCAAATATAAAATGATTATAGTTGAATCAAGCAGCTCAATGAGATGAATCCAAAGAGTCCAAGATTGCTTAATTCTAACATCACTAAGACATATAAATGCTTAAAAATGTTTCATGATTGAGGGAACTGGTATGGGTCTTCCGATAGAGAGCTCCCAACTTGCCTGAATCTTCTCCATGTTTACAGAGCATGACACTCTCAAAATTTTTAAATAGACCTCATTCTCTTTAGGAGGGTGGAACTTTTGGCTGGAGATTTGAAAGAGCTCTAAAGCTTTAAAGATCAAAGAGTTCTTTTTACCTAGGCATCACCGCAGGAAAACTTCGGTCGACCACCATCGAACAACTACCTAGCCTCCTACCATCGTCGGACCCCTTTAGTAGGCTTACCGTCGTCCGTCCGCCGATCATCGTAGGACCACTGCCCATCTAATGCCCACTACCGAACCACCGCCCATTCGTCGATCATCATCGGACCACCTCCCATACCCCAACCGCTGCCAGACTGTCGCCCACTGGACTGCTTTCCCTCTAACCACCATCATCCGCTACGACTATCCCTCTGACCTAAGTCACCAACTGACTACGGCCCGTCCAACCTCTATCGGCCACTGATTACAATCTCTCTAACCACTGTCGCACACTGACTACGGTCCCTCTGACCTCCATCTCGTGCTTGCAATAGTCCCTCTGACCTCTTTGCCTGCCGACTATGGTCACTTCAACAACTATCGCCCTAAGACAGGATCTCGTCCAAGGAGATGAAGGGTATATACACCATTTGTTATATCGGAACCGTGGACTTCTATTTGGTCGCCAAAAGTAAGATGTGGACGTGCAAATTTTACCACACCTTGCTAAAAAGCATTATCCCAAACAGTTACATGATTGCGTTGTAAAAGCAGACAAGACGGTATCCCAAGCCCGCCCCGCCCTACATCGTTTGGTAGTGAACCGTGTGTGGTGGGGCCACGACGTGGGATGGGTCGAACCCACTTATCGGGATGAAGGTGCAAGCAGCAGGATTTGGGCAGAATGAGTCAACACTTGTAGGACAGACGTCAAGTGCTTAAAGAAGAAGATGCTACTAGTTTTAGTTCTATCAAGAGGAGAAGCCTTTGAAATAAGGGAAAATTACATTTGGACTTCTATACAAAGAAAATAAGAGAATAACAACAACATTATTGATACGTCACAAAAAATATCTTTAACTAGCATGAATCTCAAGGCATATTCAAATTAGAAACTTCTGAAATTAAATGCAGAGCCATTCAAACTCCAATTTGAAAAAAACATAGACAAATTGAAAGTCTCGAAAAGACGAACCCAACAAAACTAAAATTGGTCCAATCTGAGCCCAAATGGGTCTAAATTGGTGGATTGAAACACATTTGGAATGTCCAAAGCCTAAATTGGATAATCAAATGATATTCAAATATAAAATGATTATAGTTGAATCAAGCGGCTCGATGAGATGAATCCAAAGAGTACAAGATTGCTTAATTCTGACATCACTAAGACATACAAATGCTTAAAAATGTTTCATGATCGAGGGAAGTAGTATGGGTCTTCCGATGGAGAACTTCCAACTTGCCTGAATCTTCTCCATATTTGCAGAGCATGACACTCTCAAAATTTTTAAATAGACCTCATTCTCTTTAGGAGGGTGGGACTTTTGGCTGGAGATTTGAAAGAGCTCTAAGGCTTTAAGGATCCAAGAGTTCTTTTTACCTAGGCATCACCGCAGGCAAACTTCGGTCGACCACCATCGGACAACTGCATAGTCGCCTACCATTGTCGGACCCCTTTACTAGGATTACCGTCGTCCATCCGCCGATCATCGTAGGACCACTGCCCATCTAATGCCCACTACCGGACCACCGCCCATTCGTCAATCATCATCGGACCACCTCCCATACGCCAACCGTCGCCAGATCGCTGCCAACCGCCGTTGGACTACTTTCCCTCTAACCACCATCATCCGCTACGACTATCCCTCTAACCTAAGTCACCAACTGACTACGGCCCGTCCAACCTCTATCGGCCACTGATTACAATCCCTCTAACCACTGTCGCACACTGACTACGGTCCCTCTGACCTCCATCTCGTGCTTACAATAGTCCCTCTAACCTCTTTGCCTGCCGATTATGGTCACTTCAACAACTATCGCCCTCCGACTACAGTTCCTCTGACCTCCGTTGCCCGTCGACTACTGTCCCTCCAACCTTTATCTCCTAACAACTACAGTGACTCAGACCACCATCGCCCACCGATTATGCTCACTCTAACCATTATCGCCCGTCAATTACAATCGCTCCGACCACCTTGGTTCGTCGACTATGATCCCTCCGACCATTCTTGTCCACCAAGTGGGGATTTTAAGACTATCACGTGTCTGTTTTGCAAACTAATTTCATCAAAAAATTTTAAATAAAATGAACTATTATATATTTTTTATAATTTTTTAAGCTACAAAAAGATTTATATAAATTTATACAAAAAATTGATTAAGTTATATAATTCTATTATTATTACTTAATTAAAATATCTAAAGCCGCTTAATGCTTATTGAATGAGCCCTTTTTTCTTTGATTTCGGCAAATATAGAGTTTTAAAGAGATTTGATAAGAGAAAGTGAGGAGAGAGAAAAGAAAGATTAAGATTATATGTGGTCAAATGATTTCAAGTCAAGACAAGGAGGCAGGAGTGTGAGATTGATCGAGATTCCTCAAATTATATTTCTTTTATTTTATTTATTTTTGTACTGAGGATAGAGTAGTGATCCTAAGTAGTGTATAGAATTTTTGGGAAATGAATACATATATGAATATTGATATTTTAACTAGTAGTTACTTCCGCTGATATTTATTTTTGAACAATGAAATTAGATAGTACTGATTATTATTATTAAAAGAAAAGAATAATTATTCCAAATTAGATTTTTGGGATTTAAAACGATCCCTCCGACAACCATCGCCCGCCAACTACGATACCTCAGACCATCATCGCCCACCGACAACGGTCCCTCTGACCTTAATTACCCACCGATAATGGTCCCTCCAACCATTTTTACCCTCCGACTACAGTCCTTCTGACCACCGTCAACTGCCGACTACGGCCCCTCCAACCTTTATAGCCCCCCAACTATGATCCCTCCTGTGATGCTCCATAATCTAAATTTAAATAATTTTTCTTTTAATTTACACAACCATAGCTACCTAATATCAGCAGAAATTAAATTATGGATCAAAACATAAATATAAATATATTTATTCATTTCCCCAAATATCATATACACTACTCAGGATCTATATAATCATATCACAGCACTTCTATCCTGAGTACGAAAAAAAAACTAAAATAACAAGAACTTAAATTTGAAGAAATCCTGATCAGTCTCACACTCCTATTCATTTGCCCTGACCTAAAAATATTTAACCATATACAATGAGCTCACAAGCCTAACAAGCAACCAAATCTATAACTGACCTCAACATACGATTAAGAAGCAATATGCATGTCAGCAATAAAATCATAATAGTAACACTCACATGATCATAGGGAAATATAATAGAGAAATTGATAAATCAATACAGGTGTTGAATCACTAAAGAATTTGTCGTATCAATACTACAATCAGTAGAGAAATTATATAAAACATCAAATCAAAACATCAATAAAGACTATCACAATCATGTAAACATAGTAAAATCATATAAAAATAACTATATCCGTGTATCACATGCTCAGAAATATCATATCAGTGTCAACACAATGTCAGTGTCCATTGCACTTGCTCAATATATATCACATGATCAACTTGTTCTAACGGTGGGCAACAAAATCGTACTGAGCAAAAATTTACATTTTAAAAAATTAACAAACTTAGAGATTGTGTAAAACATTATTCTAAAGCTTTAATTGAACTGAAACACTATTTTTAGGTGTTAAAAGAAATTTCAGAGTAAGCAAAAATCACAACTTTTTCAAAATCATCAGGCGAAAAATTTCAAATAAATACTAAAAAATTCATTAAAATGTTTTTTGGGCTTCAAAAATAACAAAACAATATCAATAAAATAATTATTTTATTTACAAAATATTGGTTAAACAATTTGCAAAATGGACATCTAACGGTCCAAAAATCCCCACTTGTACCGACAAATATCAATTTCTTAAGAATTTTTTAGAGTGTCAAAAACTATGAAAAAAATCTTGTAACTAAAACACAATGATACCTATTTTATGGGAAAGATAATTTTTAAATTTGACTTATAATGACTTCTAAAAAATTTATTGTTTGGGTTATTACACCTCCAACCTCTATTACCCACTGATTACGTTCCCTCAGACCTCCATCGCCCGCCTACTATGATCCCTCCGACCTCCGTCACCTGTCGACTATAGTCCCTCAACTGACCACCATCGTCCGCCGATTATAATTTGTCCGACCTCCATCGACTGCTGACAATGGTCACCCTGACCATCATTGTCCATCGGCTATATTCCCTCTGACCATCGTCGCCCATCGACTACTATCCCTCCCATCTCTGTCGCTCTTCGAATATAATCCCTCCCATGGTTTAAAATTGCACAATATGAGGCTCGCCTTGAGGTCCGCCTTTGCGCAATTCCAATAAAAAACGCCTCAATGCTTACGCCTCGAGTTTTTATGAGGCATGCGCCTCAACTTGGTTGAGGCCCGCCTTGAGGCCTGCCTCGCCTCACTGGCATGAGGCTTACGCCTCAAGCTATATATATATATATATATATTAAAACTTACATAAATTTTGAAGTAAATATCCGACATTGGACTCTATAGGAGAGGAGGAAGGGGAGAGAGTAATTCATCATAATGATGATTCAAATGAAGAACCCCTTAGTGATGACAATGCTGATGACTTATGAATTCTTATGTGATATGTCATTGCTATTTATTTTTGGAAATTAGAATTATATGTTAATGAAAAGAATACTAGGATTTGGGAAAGATAGAATTTTGAGTTGAACTATATTTCATGTTGTCTTATTATTGGGATATTTTGATTTCACTTCATATCTTATGTTTTTGTTATGTTTTATATTATTCATTCATTAGCATAAAAAAAATTTGTCGTTTTATGTTTACGCAATCTTTTGATTTTGAGGCTTACGTCTCAAAATGCCTTGAGGCTTACGCCTTGCCTCACGAATGAAAAACGCCTCAATACCCGAATACGCAATTTTAAACATTGATCCCTCCAACCTCTTTTTCCCACATACTACTATCACTCTGACCACCGTCGCCCACCGACTATGATCCCTCTGATTACCATCACCCGCCAACTATGGTCCCTCCGACTTCCTTCATCAGCCAACTACGATCCCTCTGACCTCCTTTGTTCGCCGCTATAGTCCCTCGGACCTCTGTATCCATATGACTATGGTTCCTCCGACCTACGTCACATGCCAACTAGGGTCCTTCCAACCTCCGTCGCCCTCCGACTACAATCCCTCCGACCTCTGTCGCCCTCCGACTACGGTCCTTCCAACCTCCGTCACCCACCGACTACTGTCCCTCTGACCACCGTCACTTGCGGTCCTACCGACTAAATGAACAGACCAACACTCTCTTGAGAAAAAAACTCTCATATCACAAGATTTTTCCCATTCCCACCATGTAATGTGTTCTATATAATGTATATTTTCTACATTGAGCCAAAGCCTTCCCCCAAGGAAGGGCCTCATTTGTAATCAACAATAAACACTAGTATAATCATTTTAACTAGGTCAGGCCCCGTGATTTTTTCCCTTTCAGGGTTTCCCACGTAAAAATCCTTGTGTCGATCTCTTATGACTCTTGCATCCCTCTTTCTTATCTGTATGTGTAGTGGATCTTCATTCAAAGCTAAGACAATAAGCTTTTTATATCTCTACTATCGTGAACGTTCCAGCCCGTAACAAGTATAAATAACATCTTCTCCATGTCTAGTACTTATCTTCACAACATGTAGTTCATTCTCACTTGTTCAATGATATATATAAAGTGATGTATTTATCTTTATCATAAGTTTTATATGAAGTGTAATATCCCCATGTGCCAATTTAAAATTTAGTAGATTGTTCGATCACTTTGTAGTTGTGTTTATAAGTGAACTTACTGGACCACATAAATTTTTGTATGCCTATGTAAAATTTTTGTAATTGATTTCTTTTGTTCTTGTTTTTTCAAGCTAATATTAAGCTGACTATAAAAGCTTACAATATTTATAGAATCTAATGTCAAGAGTGTTGAAAGGAAAGATTGGCTTTAAAATAGTTTCGTATACATAAGGGAGCTTATTAAAATTAAAAGGAAACTGTGAAGATGATTAGAGGAAAGTTTATAGACATATATTTAAAATGCTTTGCATTTGGTGATCAAATCAAATGCCTAAAATTCAATGCTACTTCCTTAAATTTTTTATTTTATAGAAAGATATCCCTGGTCATGAATGATGCCTCTAAATTTCAGATGCTATCTTGTTTTAAATATAATCTTTATATATTACATATGATTTCAATAGACAAATTTATGGCCTTCTGTTTTCTTTTAAAAATAAAAAAATGACCACCAGCTTAATACACTTATTCCTCCATTCCCTCTTCTCTGCGCCATATTTTACATACAGGTTCAGAAGAGATTTCTTCATATTACTTCTCTGAGTTTCAATTGTTTAGTGGCATTGTGATAGTGATTTGTCAGTTAAACATTCAGCAATCTCAGTCAGAGTGGAGGAATATATTAAAGAAAATAGCATGTGCTTTGAAAATAATAAAACATATCGTTTCCTAATAGTTTTAACTCAGCTTCTTGAAAAAACATGAATGTTTAACGTAACAAAGTTTCTAATAGAACTTACTTCTTGTAAGAAGTCGGCAACTCCCTTCCTCTTGGGGCATTCAAAACCCATGAACTTAAAGAATTCGAGCACAGCTTCACGAGGACCTTGATAAACAATACGTCCTTCAGAAAGGAGGATGATTTCGTCAAAGAGCTCATAAGTTTCAGGTGCTGGCTGAAGCAAGGAAACAACTGCGGTTCCCCCAAGAATACTAACAATTTGTTTTAGTGAGTTCACTATCTGAAAAGTTGTAGAGCTATCAAGGCCTGTTGATATTTCATCCATGAACAAGGCCTGTGCTGGACCAACGATCATCTCGCCTATGTCATCATAGATTTGTTAAATATAAAATTCTATGTAGGTTCTTGATCAGAAGAGCGATGATAGCTTAATGAATTGTGAAACTAAGTAAATTTACCTATGGTGACACGCTTTCTTTGTCCTCCAGAAACACCTCTTAACATTTCATTGCCTACCAGGACATCAGCACAAATTTCCAATCCCAGAATCTATTACCAAATTTAAAAAAGGTTAACATTACCTAATTTTTTTGTTTCTTACTTCCTCCTTGATTTTTAATCAGTTATTTTTAGGTCAACTAAAAAGAATACCTTCAAAGTATAATCTGTGATCACGCCAGTTTCGTTCCCTTGAATTGATGACGCCTGGAAAATTAAACATGTAATATTGTAGTCTTTCATTTTTTTGATTTATTTCAAGGTGATAGTTTCATAATATAATAAAAGAATTTTGGTTTAATGGATTGAAATAACAAGTTTATCAATGAATTAATTGTTAATTGTTCATTTAACCTTCATGAAGACATCTATATCAGCATCAGGTTTGATATTTTCAGCCTTCTCTCTCCTTAGCATTTCAGTCAACATATCTGCAGGCATAGACAGAAAAACAGGTTAAGTGTTGCAACCATATAAATTTTTGGGCTTTTTTCATAATGTAGAATTTATGATTTTTTTCTCACCATAACGATATCCAACCCCTTGACATCTAGCAGAGAATGCAAGGGTTTCTCTCACTGTCATCTCTCCTATGTGGAGATCATCTTGGCTTATATAAGCCGCTGTTCTTTGTGGAACAAATTCGTCCATTGTATGACCATTATATATCACATTTCCAGAAACCTGCATCAGTTTCTTTTAATATATTTGCTTTCATTGGCTTAAGCTTCAATAGATTATAAAATACTTAAGTAAATTTAAAAACTTAAGATAATTAAAGTTACTTTAGAAATTATTAGACCTTAAGATCTGAACCTAGCTTCCCAGCAAGAGCCAATAATAGTGTAGTCTTCCCTGAACCGGGGGAGAAATTATTGGGTGCGGAGTGCGGACGTAGCTCTGTGTGTGCAAACGAATTGGTTCGCGCCACGTGGAGCCCACCTTGACCCCACCGACTTGAAGAGAACGTGTGCTCTGTTTACCCGATAACCCGAACCATCCGAACTACTTGAAAAAATGCGCGGTACCTAGTAGTACCGAGAGGTACCTAGTAGTACCGAGTAGTACCGAGCGGTACCTAGTAGTACCTAGAGGTGGGTACTCTCTAGGATTTGGCATATTTCTGTAAGCATTCTAAGTTCCATAAGTTATTGTATATCTAGGGTTTGTTGTTAGAGTTTATTCTTTATTTTACCGCATCTAAGTACTACTAGGTACCGCTCGGTACTACTCGGTACTACTAGGTACCGCGCTTTTTTTCAAGTAGTTCGGATGGTTCGTGTTATCGGGTTATCGGGTAAACAGAGCACACGTTCTCTTCAAGTCGGTGGGGTCAAGGTGGGCTCCACGTGGCGCGAACCAATTCGTTTGCACACACAGAGCTACGTCCGCACTCCGCACCCAATAATTTCTCTCGAACCGGGGGGTCCCAAAAGCAGTGTCATCCTGTAGATTTCATTCTCATTAGCTAATCATTTGATAAATAAAAAGTGAGAGACATTTAGATACCTTTGTGGCTTGATGATTCCACTAACATTGTGGAGTACGGTAAATGGTATTTTCTTGCTTGGAAGTATATGAAGGTAGTTGGCCATGAACTACATTAAAATTAAAAAAAAATTGTAACAAATCCATCGCAGCTTTGAGCTCCGCGTACTCAAAACAAAAGTATCAGAAAATTCCACGATGAACAGTTCGTATACCTCAACTGTGTTAAGAACTGAATTGAAGAAGGAGGGCAAGTTTCGGCTTCCCATATGTGTTTGAGCCTCAACATTTAGAAGCTCATACCGCACTTCAATGGTTGGATAATCAATTCCCACTCTGGAAATCAACAAAGCAGCATTAGGAATTAACAAAAAAGAACTTCATAAAACGAAGTCTATCTAACTTGACAATTATAACTCATACCTATTGAATCTTTCCTTGAGCTTGAGAAGAAACCTCTCGTTGTCTTTTCCATCTCTTAAAAGTCTCTCAAGCAGGTTTCTCCTATCCACAAAGCCGAGGTTCTTGATCCCGATCTCTTTAAGCCCACCATCTTCAAATTTCAAAATTCCCCACCTTGCCCTGTCGTAAGTTGGAAGCTTCTCGACCGCAGCCCATCTCAAATCCCACTCCTCTTCTTCGTCTCTCTGCCTCGAAGAAGATCTGGAGGATATTGTGCCATCACCGCTTATTGAGAAAGGACAGGCGCTGCTTCTTGACAGGTACGGATCCCCCCCCAGCATTTTTGTTGTTGTTGGAGAATGAAGAGGAAGAGGGAAAGAATGATTTAAATAGGACAAATGAAACCGTTGGCCTTGAGGTGCCGGATTGGCACTGATTTTCTTTCATTTACGTATTTAATTATGCTAAAGTTAAATTGTCAAAATTATGGTGACATAGGTAAAATTATTCTTCTCTGCCGAGTCTAGTTATAACTCTTCGACCAGACTCCACTTAAATCTTAATACTTAATATATTCAATTGGATTTCTTTTTTTTTTTTAATATCTTGTCAGCCCAACCGACCAAATCCCTCGCAGTTTTTCACTTTTTGGAAGAGTGGTTTAAGGTTGGCACTCCATTTTAAGAAAAAACTCACGAAAGCTCCCAAATTCATATATTTAGAACTTTTGATACCTGCTTAGAAAGGAAAAAAGAGTAACAACCAATGAAGATTGAGGAGAACATTGCATTATTCGCATAAATGACATGCTCATAGGATGTGAAGGTTGAAAGGAGGTATGTAACGTTCAGGAATCAGAAGTTAATTTGGTTGGAACTATTGCAGGCTTCAACTTATCGATAAATTTCTACTTCATCTCAAGTTGTTATAAGGGTTTCCCAACTTTTATAATTTTTTTATATGGGCTACGTTGTGTGAATAGAATGCTCATGCTAAAACAAAGATGCGTAGAAAAAATCACATCAATGCTCAATACAAGTGGAGTAAATAAGAAGTGATAAGTAGTAAAAGCGCAGTGATACCCAATAAAATTGTGAATTATTGCACTTTCAGCCATTGGGTGGATAAAATTAGGGTTTAGGCTTTCACTATGCATTTGCTACTACACTTTTACTGTGCATTTGCTAATGTGCTTTCATTGCGCATTTGCTGCTATGCTTTCATTGCACATTGCTATTATGCTTTTATTGTGCTTTCACTACGCTTTCATTGTGCTTTCACTGTATTTTAATTACGCTTTTAATGTGCATTCACTACGCATTTTCTACTACGCTTTCACATCGCTTTGCTACTGCACTTTAACTACGCTTTCATTGAGTTTCGCTGCACTTTTGATGCATTTTCTCTGCACTTTAATTTGTATTACATATTGTATATAAATATGAGAAACAAGCATATGATGCTTACATAGTTTATGCCCATGATATTAGTTTTAATGTGCATAACGATCACTATAGTTACTGGCCAAATTCAAAAAAGATAAAGTTCAAAGACTTTGTCTGTTCAAAATCTAGTTTCAAGAAGAGATTTGAGATGAATTCCCAAATGAAATATAAAAAATTAGATACTAGAACGGGTTGTCCATCATTGGTTAGGTTTGTAGCTAATGAAACTGGAAACTGGAATGTGAAAAAATTTATTGAAATCCATAATCATGAATTGGTTAGGCCATAAGACCGACATCTCCTAAGATCATGTATGAATATTGATGATGAGAAAGCTTCAGTTCTGAAATCAATGATAGAAGTTGAGATAAGAACCGTTGATGCATTCTCCTACCTTATAAATGAAGTTTGATGTATCGAGAATGTTGGATTCTCTAAACGGGATGCATACAATTTTATTCAGAAAGAGAAGAGCAAAAATTAAATTTAGTGACACTAAATATTTGATTTAGTTATTTAAAGATCATCATGTTGATGACAACATGTTCGCATGGGACCTCCAAATTGATGAATTTGATAGATTTTTTTTTGTTAATGGGATGAGTATGATAGATTATGACTATTTTTTAGATGTGGTGATTTTTGATACTAGCTATAGGCTAAATAAATATAATTTAATTTGTGCATCATTTATTGATTTTAATAATCATTGGCAGAATATTTTACTAGGGGTGGCCTTTTTGTCAGAGGAAATAATTAAATCATTTATATGGTTGTTTAGAACATGTGTATTGATAATGAGTGATAAATATACAATAACAATATTTACTATTCAGGACCAGACAATAGCTAGGACCAAAGAAGTTGTGTTACCTCTCACTCACCATAGACTATTCCAATGGTACATCTCTAAAAACGTTTCATCAAAAGTCAAGTGCTTCAATAGCAATAATAAAGTCAGAGGATTCTTCTATAAGTGTTTAAAATAATACCTATAATAAAAAAATAGCTCAATATTAAAGTAAGCAGCTTGATTTTACTTCAGAAAACTACATTCATTTTTTAAGAAGAATTTTTTCAAGGTATGGGTGGAATGAGTATATAATTTCTCAATGCTCTTAGTCAAGTACATAGAGAATAAGGATCAATATAACCCTTGGGTTGTTAATTTCGATGCAATAAAAGGTAGTATTCAATGCACCTTTAAAAAGTTTGAGATGATAGGTTTGTTGTGTTCTTACAACATGAGAGTTTTGAGGTAGTTAGATATTATGAAAATCTCTTAGAAGACTTTATGCTGCCATGGTCAGCAAGAGCTTGAATATATATATATATATATATATATATATATATATATATATATATATATATATATATATATATATATATATATATATATATATTCAAGCAACATTGACATTGGTACATGAAAGAATAATTCTGAAGTTAGTGGTGGATTCATATTATGAAATCATCTCAGGAGATTTGCATTTCAAATTAGCACATGAGCGCAATGGAATGAGGAGGCTAGGCAATATATGTTGGTTGCAATGAAGGACATGGTTGAAAATACTTGATTTTTTATAGTAAGATAAAAAATTATAAGTTTGTTGGAAATATACAGGGTGAAATTACAAAATAAAAGATTCACTAAAGTGTAGACCTAAAGGAATCCCTAATGTAAGATTAAAGGTCCACTAGGAAAATAAGAAGAAGCTTAAGAGTACGATTTAACATCCTGATAATTTGCTTTTTATTATATATTATATACAATATATGT
Source organism: Dendrobium nobile (assembly GCA_022539455.1). Lineage (NCBI taxonomy): Eukaryota > Viridiplantae > Streptophyta > Magnoliopsida > Asparagales > Orchidaceae > Dendrobium > Dendrobium nobile. The sequence continues at coordinate 32,180,176 of CM039729.1, forward strand.
TTTATTAAGTTTTTTTTATAGAGAAACCTACCGTGAAGGAAAAAATAATAGAAATGGATGATCCTTCAACACAGATGAATTTCTCATGCAAGCATGAATGCTTTAGTAAGGAATTCATAGCCTGGGAAGCAACCAGATAGTTGGGGCCTGAGTTCACTAGAATGATGGTAGATATTATTGATTCAGAGATGCAATTGAAATAAATTTTAATTGTAATAACTAATGATTATTTATTAAATTAAAAATAACTTTATATTCAACACATTTTTTTATTAAATTAATTGTATTTTTTTACTTCAGTTCATGCTATTAACATTTTTACACTATGTATTAAATATGTAAGGAAAATTTTTTTGATAATGTAATTCACTACGCATTAACTGTTGTTAACTAAGCTTTTGTTGCTCTTTAATTGTGCTTTCACTTTGCTATTGATGCATTTTTACTATATTTTTGCTGCACTTTTGTTGTATAATCCATGGTTTTGACTATCATTAACTTTAATTTTCAATATTTTTTAGTACAGATCATTTTATTATGAGTATGTTAAATTTGTAAGAAAAGTTTTCTAGAAAATAACACAATATAGTATAATTCACTACGCTTCGGTAGTTAATCGGTGGTTTTAACTATCATCAACTTTAATTTTCAGAACTAGATTGCATAGTTTGGAAATCTCTATCATAATCAATTTTCTTTAGTTCAGATCATATTATTGTAAGTGTTTTCACTCCGAATTAAACTTGTAAGAAAAAAATTCTAGAAAATGATAATATAAAGAATAATTCCTTGCACTTTTGATGCTATTTCACTCCGCTTTAAATGTTCTTTGGAAGTTAATTAGTGGTTTCGACTATCTTCAACTTTAATTTTCAAAACTAGATTGCATTATTTAGAAATCTCTATCATAATTAATTTTTTTTTAGTTCATATCATGTTACTATTGAAAGTTCATTAGGGATGTTAAGCCCTATAGAACAGGCTCAAGACTAACCAAGAGGGGGGTGAATTAGTATTTTGAAAACTTTAATCAATGCTCAACAAATTTCACAAACCAAAATAAATAATGCAGAAATTTAAGTGCGGAAGCTGTAAAAATAAGAACACAAAGGTTTATAGTGGTTCGGTCAACTCGACTTACATTCACTCCCCGAAGGCGCCCTCCGAGTATTTCACTACAATCATTACTCTCATTTAGCCCCCACAGCTAGGCGGAGAAGCCTTTACAAATGCCTCTTTTTTCCACACCCGACAAGGCAAAGAATCTTCCTCCTGAAGTAGGCAGAGAACCTCGATCAGTCGCTGAAGCTTATCTCTCCCAACCTCTCCAAGGACAAGAAACTCTAGGAAGAAGAAGTGGAACAATGCTTGGAGCAACCCCTTGTGAATCCTCTCACAAGCTCCCCCTCACAAGATCCTCTCTCTCTCTCCCTCTCTCTCTCTCTTCTTTAGGTTTTCTCAGGCTAAGGCAACAGCAAAGGATGTTCAAAAAATGTTGAACTAAAGCTCTTAAATAGAAGAGCTTCAAAGGAGCACATTAATTGCAAGTTGTCGATTATATCGTCCAGAATGATATGGAAATCGTTCTGGCCAATCAATACAAATCTCAAAAGATCGGCCAGAGCATCGCCCTGAATGCAAACTGGATGATTGAAAATTGGCTTGATCGTCCAGGCCGATCTCACGATCGTCTCGACCGATCAGTTCAAATCAGAGGAAAATCGTCCTAAGCATCGCTCTGAATTCAAGCTTGTCGATCCTGATCGTCTAGGAGTAACTAAGGATTTTAGAATAGATCGTCCTAGCCGATCCTGCGATCGTCCAGGACAATGTGATCTTATCAATCATCCTTAATTACTCCCATGATTGCCGGATCAATTTAGGCATAATTATATAATATCGTTCAGGCCGATCATAGATTGTCCTAGCCGATTTCCAAAAATACAGAATACCTAAATAGATCATGGTGGCTATTTCTTTCTGTTTTGAGCCTATCGTCCTGGCCGATACAAGTATCGTCCAAGCTGATATACTAATGATGGCTGCCTTAACTTAAGAATCCTGATTAGAACTTCTGTTTTGAACTCAGTCGTCTAGGCGGATAATAATATCGTCCTGGCCGATGTGAGTAAAAATAGAGATTCTAAATCTCTCAAGTGTGTGTAGGGTTACTTAATATCAGTCACTTCAACATTTATAATTGACTCAAGAAAGAAAAAAAAAATTACAGACTGACTCAACCCTAATCTACCCAATCTGTAGCTGATTCTGATTTTCGTCTGATCTTTGGGTCCTAAAAAGTCAATAGTAAAAGGCAGTCCAAAACAAGTAAGAGTGTTTGCCAATCATCAAAACATAGTTCATGGACCTGAATTTGCAACAATCTCCCTCTTTTTGATGATGACAAAATACTACGACAAATATTTTAAAAACAGCAGTGTAAGACACGGAATTGAAAGTGTAAGAAACTTTCTAAAACTACTCCCCCTTTTGACATCTCAAAAAGGAAGGAATTAATAACTAAAGCAAATCAAAAGACACCTTTTTTTTTACCAAGGCATGAAGATGATGTAGTATTCCATGTGATTGATTTAAAAATTTGTGAGTTAATGAGTTAACAACATCAACAATCCAAGGAACGATAGAATATCCGATTATGATTACCCTTAGCTCGGACTTTCTCTTAGGGTAGAATCGTCTTTTAAAATCAATGACCTAACTCAAAAATTCAATTGGATATGAGAAAAAGAATCCATTCATCACTTGGTTTAAGAAAAAATATTTTATAGAATAATGAATCAAAGTAAATTTGTCACAATTGCAAAATAATCGAAATCAAGCCTTTGATATATGAAATCTTCTAAGTTTTAAAAGGATTTGAAAGGAGAGAAGAGCTTGCTTTTGGTGGGCTCATTTTATGCCTCTTGTCAATTTGAATGGCACTTTGCGCATCTTTTGATTTTTGATATACTTTGTATATATTTTTAATTTTGGCGTCTTTGCGCATCTTTTGCTGGCATCATTGGCCAAAATTTTTTTTTTATTTTTGCAAGCTTCATTCTCTTTCAAAAACTCTTAAAAATAATCTTAGTTGCGAGTATATCTTCTAGATATTAGAGAATAGGAGCTCTCTCTCTAACATAGGGAAGAACTAATCACAAGACAGAATCAATAACCAATGACAAGAGTAACGAGAAATCTTGATGTGACAAAAAGACTTTAAGCATTATAAATACAAGATAGATTTACTTAAGCAAGTTTAGAAAAGATCTTAATTTCATACACAATCTTTAATTTGAAATAGATTTTTGATTAAAAAATAAAACTATGCCACTAAAATAGGTTAGAGAAAGAGACACAATCAACAAAATATTTTTACCATTATAATAGATTAAGAGATGCAAAACATTGACTACAAATTCTCAAAAGCAAGGACAAGATATACGATATCATTTCAGTGATGATTTTTGAAAGCTAAAATTAAGAAAGAAAAGCAACAAAAAAAAACAAAAAAAAAGAAAAGAAAAGAAAGAGCAAAAATGAAAAGCAACTAAAAGAAAAAGAACAAAAACAAAGTAAAGCAAATAGAAGATCAAGTTTATGCAGTTATGTCAATCACACCCAATCTGATCCTTAAAGAGCTGAAAGTGTCGAAGGCCAGTGGTTTAGTAAAGATGTCAGCCAGTTGATTTTTAGTTGTCACATGATGTAACTCAATGTCTCCCTTAGTCACATGGTCTCTAATGAAGTGATGCCTAATGTCAATGTACTTAGTTCTTGAATGTTGGATAGGATTCTTAAGGATGCATATGGCACTAGTATTGTCACAAAAGATTGAGATGGTGCCTACAGGTAATCCTAAATCCAATACCTGTTGTTTCATCCAAAGGACTTGGGCCACACAACTTCCAAGATCAATGTACTCAGCTTCAGTAGTGGAAAGTGCAACAGAATTTTACTTCCTACTAGACCATGAGACCAAAGATTGTCCTATGAATTGACAAGTTCCTGAAGTACTTTTTCTATCCACCTTGCATCCTGCAAAATCAGAGTCAGAAAAACCAATAATCTCAAAAGAAGTGTTGTGTCTAGGATACCAAATCCCTAAGCTTTGGGTCCCCAAAGATATCTAAAAATTCTCTTAACAGCAGTAAGGTGGGATTCCTTAGGGTCGGCTTGAAATCTAGCACAAAGGCAAACACTAAACATTATGTCGGGTCAGCTCGCAGTTAAGTAGAGTAAAGATCTAATCATACATCTGTACTTATTCTGATCAACAGACTTATCACTTGGGTCCTTATCCAATGGAACACTAGAAGTCATGGGAGTATTAATTGGCTTAGATTTTTCCATCTCATACTTCTTCAAAATGTCATTTATATATTTTATTTAATTAAGAAAGATTCCATCTTCCAATTATTTTATGCTAAATCCCAAAAAGTAGAACAACTCTCCCATCAGACTCATCTCAAACTCTCTACTCATTATGTTAGAGAACTCATCACAAAGCTTTTTATTAGAAGATCCAAAGAGTATATCATCCATATAAATCTGAACAATGAGCAAATCATCTCCAATTTTTTTAAGAAAAAGGGTGGTGTCTACGCTCCCCTTAACAAACTCCCTTTCTAGTAAAAATATGCTAAGCCTCTCATATCATGCTCTTGGTGCCTTCTTTAAACCATACAAAGCCTCTTTTAATTTAAAAATATGATTTGGAAATTGGGAACTCTCAAAACCTTGGGGTTGTTCTACAAACACATCCTCTTTTATTTCCCCATTCGAAAAGGCACTCTTGACATCCATTTGATAAAGCTTAAATCCTTTATAACAGGCAAAGGCTAATAGCACTCTAATGGCTTCCAATCTAGCTACAGGGGCAAATGTCTCCTCAAAATCTATCCCTTCTATTTGGTTATACCCCTTAGCCACCAATCTTGCTTTATTCCTAATCACCACTCCTGAATCATTCACCTTGTTCTTAAAGACCCACTTTGTCCCAACTACACTTTGTCCCTTAGGTCTTTCTACAAGCTCCCAAACTTCATTCCTAACAAATTGGTTCAACTCCTCCTGCATGGCTAAAATTCAAAACTCATCAGTAAGGGCTTGGTTTATGTTGGTGGGTTCAATCATTGAGATAAAGGCAGAGTGGTTCACCTCCTTCCTAAGTCCATGTCTAGTCTTAACTCCATTAGAATGGTCTCCTAAGATCAAATCCTTGGGGTGACTTGTAGAGTATCTCCAATCTCTAGGTATTATGTGAGAAGGTCCAACCCTTTCCTCAAGATCTAAATTTTCTACTCCTTGGGTGACATCTCCTACTCCTTCTATGTTTTGGTGACCTACTTCCTTCTCCAAATTTTCTACTCCACTAGTAATCTCTCCAATATCATCATCATCCTCAACTCCATGCATTTTAGGATCAGACTCATCAAATACTACATGGGTAGTATCTTCCACCACTAAAGTTCTCTTGTTAAACACTCTAAAAGACTTCCCAACACTAGAATATCCCAAGAACACTATTTCATCAGATTTATGATCAAATTTTCTCAAGTGAGACTTCCCATTATTATGAATAAAAACTTTACAACCAAAGACATGAAGGTGGAAAAGATTGGGTGTCCTACCCTTAAGATCTCATAAGATGTCTTTTCTAATTTGGCTCTAACGTTCACCCTATTTAACACATAACAAGCTGTGTTAATGGCTTCAACCCAAAAGTATTTTGGAAGTGAATACTCAGCAAGCATGGCTCTAGCGGCTTCCACCAAGGTCCGGTTCTTCCTTTCAGCTACCCCGTTCTACTGAGGGGTCCTAGGAGCTGAGAAGTTGTGGCTAATCCCCTTGTCCTCATAAAAATCTCTAAATCTTTCATTCTCAAATTCTCCCCCATGATCACTATGGATGATCAAGATCTCATAACCTAGCTTTTTCTGATTCCAAGTAGAAAATGTTTTAAACTCCTCTAAAGACTCATTTTTATGTGTAAGAAATCTAGTCCAAGTGAACCTTGAGTAGTCATCAACAATCACAAAACCATAGACTTTCCCTCCCAAGCTGGCAGTGCTAATGGGTCCAAACAAATCCATGTGAAGGATTTTAAAGGTCTAGAGGTGCTAATGTCCTTAATGGGGTGAAAGGTGGAGTGGACTTACTTTCCTAGTTGGCAGGCATCACATAGGTGGTCTTTTGAAAACTTGAGTTTGGGGACACCTCTAACTAGGTCTTTTTGGGTCACTTTCCTAAGGATTTTCATACTTGCATGACATAGTCTCTGGTGCCACAACCACGAATCATCAATTACTATTTTTAAGCAAAATGAAGCAGCACATTCAATATTATTTAAATCAAGCATGTAGACGTTGTTGATCCTCTTTCTCTACAAAATAGTGTTGTTACTTAAACTTACAATGCATGAATTTGCAAAGAATTGCATGATGTAGCCCTTATCACAAAGTTCACTGATGCTGAGCAAGTTATTCTTTAATCCATCTACAAGCAAAACATTTTCAATCATAAGATTCTTGGAATTACCAATACCTGAGCCTACCACCTTCCTAGTGGTGTTGTCTGCAAGAGTAACCTTGCCTCCAATCTTGGACTCCAGCAAAATAAACTGATTGGTATCATCAGTCATATGTCGAGAGCATTCGCTGTCCAGGTACCACATACTCTCACGAGGCCTTTTGTGAGAGCCCTCCTGCAAGATTATCAAATGTTAGATATAGGAACCCAAACAGGTTTGGGTCCCTTCTTATGAAAAGTAGAATGCAATGCATGTGTGGTATGCTGTGAATCATGCACCTTAGGTCTCCACACCCAATGTGTATTATGGTGAACTATGCAAGTGTATGAGATGTGTCTTAGCATGCCACATGAAAATCATCTAACTCCATGAAAAGGGTTTCTTAAATGGTTTGAGTTATAATGCCTCTTCCTAGGTTTTGGCTTTTGATCAAAAGTAGGTGTCATCCTAGTTTTCTTACATGTATCTAATTCATTTTGAATCTTCAAATTAGTGCTTTTTAAGACTTCATTCTCAATCCTCAAATTTTTCTCCATCTCTTTAGACTTCTTAAAATCAGAATCAAGTGAGGTGTGTGTGACTTTTAGTGACTCATGCTCTTCAATTAATTCACAATGTTTTTTGTTTAACTCATCAAATTCATCAAGTAGAGCCATATGATTTGAATCAATTGTAGAATGATCTTTAGTCATACTAGCATGCTATTTTTGTAACTCTAAAATTTCTAATTTTAAGCTTGCATGTGTTTTCTTGAGTTTCCTATATGATGCATGAATTTTTTCAGAGACTTCAAGAAGTTGATCGTAGGAAAGTTCACATACCTCTTCTTGATCAAGATGATCGTCTGCCATCAAGCACAATTTTGTTGTCTCATCTTCTGGTTCCGTCTCCGATGAATCCGATGCAGAATCCGCCCAAAATGCTTTTTGAAGTCTTTTCTTGTTCTTCATGAACTTGGGTTTCTCCTCACCCTTTCTTTTGCTTAAGTAATCTTGAAGTGTAGAACAATCAACTCTCACATGTCCGGGTTTCCTGCATTCATAATAGACAACATCAGAAGATCCCTTTGAATATTTATTATCCTTACCTTTTCTCCAATGAAGCTTTTGCTTCTTCCTTAAAAAGCTTTTGAATTGTCTTGTGATTAAGGCAAATTCATCACTTTCAGTCCCGGAAGAGTCAGATTCTGATTTGTGTGCCTTCAGTGCCACTGTATTCTCCTTCTTCTTCTCACCTACATCAAGATTTCTTGGATTCACTCCTTGCTCGTAAGCAATGAGTGAGCCAAGTAAGTTGTCAATCGAATAGGTGTTTAAATCCTTATATTCAGTTATAGCAGTGATTTTAGCATCAAATGATGAAGGCAAGCATCTCAAGATTTTGTTTACTTTTTCAAAATTTGAAAGTTCTCTTCCTTAAGAATGCAATGAAGTAACAATCTGAGTAAATCTTGTATACATGTCAGAAATAGATTCAGAAGGTTTCATACAAAAAAGTTCATTGTCATGCAAGAGAATGTTCAAACGGGATTGTTTTACTTCATTGGTTCCTTCATAAGTAATGCATAACCTATCCCAAATTTCCTTACCAGTTGAGCAAGTGGAAACACGCATGTAATCCTCAAATTTCAAAGTACAGAAAAAACAGTTTAAACATTTTGCATTCAATTGAGCTAAATCTCTTTCATCGAAAGTACATTCAGTAAAAGCAACTTCCATTTTAATTCCGTTAATTTCATGAGAAGGTGGAGAATACCCTTCTTTAATAAGCATCCACATGCGATAATCAGTAGATTGTAAAAATATTTCCATACGGGTTTTCCAAAAATCAAAATGTAGGTTATCAAACAAGGGAGGTCGTGTAATCGAATATCCTTCAGTAGTGTTACGATTCCCAAAGTTAGCCATGGATCAAATTCAAAAATTTTTCAAACTCAGTTTTTATGAATCGAGGTCTGATACCACTTGAAAGTTCATTAGGGATGTTAAGCCCTATAGAACTGGCCCAAGACTAACCAAGAGGGGAGGGGGGTGAATTGGTATTTTAAAAACTTTAATCAATGCTCAACAAATTTCACAAACCAAAATACCACAAAACAACAATGCGAAAATTTAAGTGCAGAAGCAGTAAAATTAAGAACACAAAGGTTTATAGTGGTTCGGTCAACTCGACCTACGTCCACTCCCCGGAGGCGCCCTCCGAGTATTGCACTACAATCGTGACTCTTCTTTAGCCCCCACACCTAGGCGGAGAAGCCTTTACAAATACCTCTTTTTGCCACACCCGATAAGGCATAGAACCTTCCTCCTTTTCCTTCCTCTTGAAGTAGGCAGAGAACCTCGATTAGTTGCTGAAGCTTACCTCTCCCAACCTCTCCAAGGATAAGAGACTCTAGGAAGAAGAAGTGGAACAATGCTTGGAGAAACCCCTTATGAATCCCCTTACAAGCTCCCCCTCACAAGATCCTCTCTCTCTCTCTCCCTCTCTCTCTCTCATTTAGGTTTTCTCAGGCTAAGGAAGCATCAAAGGATGTTCAAAAAATGTTAAACTAAAGCTCTTAAATAGAAGAGCTTCAAAGGAGCTCATTAATTGTAAGTTGCCGACTATATCCTCCAGGACGATATGAAAATCGTTCTGGCCGATCAGTACAAATCTCAAAAGATCGGCCAGAGCATCGCCTTGAATGCAAATTGGATGATTGAAAATTGGCTTGATTGTCCAGGCCAATCTCACGATCATCCTGGCCGATCAGTTCAAATTAGAGGAAAATTGTCCTAAGCATCGCCCTGAATTCAAGCTGGCCGATCCCGATCGTCCAGGAGTAACTAAGGATTTTAGAATAGATCGTCCTGGCCGATCCTGCGATCGTCCAGGATGATGTGATCATATCAATCATCCTTAATTACTCTCATGATTGTTGGATCAATTTAGGCATAATTATACAATATCGTCCAAGCCGATCATAGATTGTCCTAGCCGATTTCCAAAAATATAGAATGCCTAAATAGATCATGACGGCTATTTCTTTCTATTTTGAGCCTATCGTCCAGGACGATATACTAATGATAGCTGCCTTAACTTAAGAATCCTGATTAGAACTTCTGTTTTGAACTCGATCGTCTAGGCTGATAATAATATCGTCCTGGCCGATGTGAGTAAAAACAGAGATTCTAAATCTCTCAAGTGTGTGTGTGTAGGGTTACTTAACATCAGTCACTTCAACATTTACAATTGACTCAAGAAAGGAAAAAAGAAAATTACAGACTGACTCAACCCTAATCTACCCAATCTGTAGCTGATTCTGATTTCCGTCCGATCTTTGGGTCCTGAAAAGTCAATAGTAAAAGGCAGTCCAAAATAAGTAAGAGTGTTTGCCAATCATCAAAACATAGTTCATGGACCTGAATTTGCAACAACTATGAGTGTTTTTATTATAAACTAAATTTTTAAGGAAATTTTTGAGAAAATGATAAAATAATATGTAATTTATAGTACTTTTGATGCTCTTTCACTGTGCTTTTATTGTGCCTCAATTGTACTTTGATAATTAATCAATTATTTTCACTATCATCAACTTTAATTTTCAAAACTAGATTGTATAGTTTGAAAATCTCTAAAGTAATTTTTTTTTCAATTCAGATCTTGTTACTTTAAGTGTTTTTACTATGAATTAAATTTATACGAAAAAGTTTCTAAAAAATGATAATATAATGTATAATTCATTATGCTTTTGATGCTCTTTCGCTGCGCATTTGCTGCATAATCAATTGTTTCAACTTTAATTATTAAATTATTTTAGTTCATATCATTCTACTATAAGTATTTTCACTATGAATTAAATTTGTAAGGAAATTTTTCTAAAAAATGATAATACAATGTGTAATTTACTGTGCTTTTATTGTTCTTTGATTGTACTTTCACTGCACATTTATTGTATTAAAAAAAGGAATGTAGTATTTAAAAAAGAATGCAATATTATAAATTAAATGGAATACAATATAAAAAATGCATTATTATTTTATTGAAAATTACATGTAGATACAATATAATTAAAGTATTAATCAAAGAATACAATATAAAATGAATCTCTAATAATACAAAATGTACCAAAAATATATTTATTTCTTGGTTAAAAGAAATAGAGCCTATACGAAATCTGCTCTAAATTTTGTCATTTCACCTTGCCAATTTTTATGTTTAACCCAGTCCACTTTCCTTAATTTGATGAAGAATTGTTTGCATATATTTACATACGAACATTCCTCAATTAACATTATTCATATGGCTTGGAATTCCACAAACACTATGGATATTCCATTTTGTTATATTGGTTTCAAAGGATTCTTTCGTGTCCTCATATATATTTATTATCTAAACAAAATAAAGAATAAATATTAGTTCAGTGGCCAAATCGAGAAAATAATTAATATACTATGTATGCTGCTCTAACTTATGACTGTTGGAAGTATTTGTTTATATAGCGGATTGGATAAGTAATCATAAAATTTCTAAACTTTTTCCTTCATCCTGCATACAAGAAGGCTCTAATGTTTATTATGGATGATGGATTGAATTAGAAGATTGCTTTCCTTCACTAAACCCTAATTGATATGTTAAGTGTATAACTTGGAAAGCTGGTCATATTATTTGTATACATGCAAGAAGTTAACAAGGATAATGTTAATGTATGAGTAAATAATATTATACATAGATTATATATTACATTAATATTAACCCTTTGCATTAGAGAGATATATATGAAGGTTGGAACATGCCAGCTATAAGCTTATTCTTTTCAGATAACAATAAAGCAAATGCATATACATGTTTGTCATCCAAGTATTTATCTTTAACTAGGCCTTCAAGATCACCTCTCAATATCATAATGTTAACATGAGATTAAATAATGTCAGTTCTATAAACAAAGAAAATACATAGTGAATATAAAGAAAAGAACATCTAAAGAATAGTGAAAACATAGTGAAAGCGCAGTGAAGTGTAGTGAAAGTACATTGAAAGAAATAGTAAAAGCTTAGTAACATTAACTAAAGAATTCAGAGCAATTGAAACTTACTTGTCAGCATATGTTTTAAAGAAATCATCCATAAACAATTGCTTTTCTTTACCTAGGAAATTCCTATCATCATATTCCATTGCATTATTTATAAGTCGAACAACAATTTTAAATGAATCAATAGAACTTGTATAAGCTAGGGAAGTTGTGTGGGTTGGGAGGGCTCTCTATTTAGTTTGGGACTATTTACACTTCTTCTAATCTCTTTTTATTTTTCTTTGTTATATAGTTCAGGGGCCTAGCTATATAGTTGGAGGCTTAATGTGCAGAGGATGGGTCATGTTGTGTAGTTGGGGGATTTATGTATATAGGGTGGGTTGATGGCGTAGTTGTGGAGGTTTTCTATACAGTTTGGTGGCATGTGTATAGATGGTTGGGCTTGAGGGGAAGTTGTGGGGGCTTTTTATATAAATGGAGAGCTTTATGTACATATGGGTAAGATGAGGATGAGGATGCAAGACTTTTCTCTGGATCAAATTTACGTTGAGATATATGGTGGATGAGCTTGTATTCAAGAGAATTAACCTTTACTGCAATTCTATCAATCCTAGTTCCCAAACTCTCTTCAATTCTATTGCAAACATGTTTTAGTGCACCAATCAATTTCTCTTGAACGCTAGCCTAATCCTGACCTATTGATAGAGGAGGGTCTTAATAGGTAGAGTGTGGACGGCCTTGTAGGGGAGAATGAGGGGCATGTGTGGGAAATTCTTTTGGTGTTGGTGAGGGAATTTGGTGAGGAGATTGAGTGTGAGTTCATATTTGGAGGTTTTCAATGGCAATCATGTCAGCATTCATATTTTATGCTTCCTCCTAAACAACATCCTAGAGGATATAAAAAATCTACACAAAAATATACTAATATTAGCAAATATATAATCTCATAATAATTAATTGAAATGAGCTACATGATAAATCTCGATACGTACCTACCTTTTTTTTAAGGTAGCAAATAAATTGTTAGCCTTCTAAAAAAAACTTTTGTATTGCCCCATCTAAGAAAACATGATCTTAAATCAGGGTACTTAGGGGCATTTAGTGAGAAGTGCTCTAGGAATCATATCGACATAAGACCACGTAAAGTAATATTAGCTAATGAATTATAAAGTAAATTAATAATTATAATTATACTTAAATGATCTTAGCTCTCAAAAATATCAGAGGTACATAATCATTTATGCAACTAAGTGGCTTCTCCATAGTAAACTTTATGGCAATTTTATTGAACTCATGCACCAAAAACTCCCTGATATTCCCGGCCCAATTAATAAATGAGAACTCATATACATTACTTGTTATAGACATGAACTTTATTGCGGTTTTTAGGTTATTGAGGAGAACAAATAAATTAGAAACTAAAAATATTATAAAATTCTTTAACATAGCTGTTGAGTTTGTTGATCTATTTATTTCCATTATTTCACTTTTAATATTAGTTGATAAGACTCCTATAAGTGGCTCGCTATGCAATATGATCTCACAACCTTTGTTGGATAAACTTGTGTGCAGAGCAACCTCATTATATGTGAATTTCAACAAATGACTTTTGATAATGAAGCCTTGTAGAAAGATATCCTAGAATTTCAGCAGCTTATATTCAGAGGTACATTTTACTTGAATCATGGAAACTTTATAAACTAATAGATGTTCAAATTCTTCAATGTGTCCTCAACATCTTTGTGAATTACTTCGATAAATGAGTTATAAATAGGTTGGAAGGTTGAAACATTGCAATGATATGTAATTGGATGAACATAAGGAGACATCTGCATTAAAAAAAATCAATGTATAAGAAATAAAAATAAAGTAATAACAAAGCACAATGAAAGTGCAGTGAAAGTGTAATAGAAAAAGTGTAGTGAAAGCTCAGCAAAAGCGCAATGAAAGTGCAATGAAGGCGCATTAGCAAATGCATAGTGAAAGCACAACAAAAGCACAGTTAAAGCATAGTAGCAAATACGCAATGAAAAGCACCATTAAAAAAATGTACTCATATATTTTAAAGCTATGCAACCTAAATTAAAGAATTTGATATACGAGTTGATACCATAAAAGCAAAATCACTGCGAAAGCACACTTAAAGCACATCTAAAACAAGGTTAAAATGAACAAAAACAACTCAGAAATTTTAAAACTATGCATCATAATTTTTAAAATTGAATAACTTAGTACGGTATCGATACACGCGAACATTCAGCAAAAGCACATCAAAAGTGCAGCAAGTTCTTGCACATATTTGCACGTGGAGATGAACTTTTACATAGTCTAGAATGTCAAAAGATTGCACTTGTTTGAAGTGAAGCATCTGGAATACCGAAAGAGAGAGAAAGGGGCAGTAAAATGCAGGGATGAAAAATAAATGGGAAAATAAAATGACATAGCTCTAAGCTTTTAAACTCTTGCGAAATCAATTTTTTCATCTCTGGGCTAGGTTGGGTCGGTCTTATTGACAAGACATAAATAAAAAAAATCCAATTGAATATCCATATGTCAAGATTTATTTGGAGTTTGGACATAAAGTTATGTCTGAACTCTACACAAAATAATTTATAGTGAAATAGAAGCTTTATTTGGGATAGTTTTTTTATTATTTTTAAACCATCTTTCTAGTATAAAAACTAAAATTTTTATACTAGCAAACTACTTTAAAAAACAATTAGAAAGCCATCACAAATGAAGCCAGAGTTTGAATTTGAGCATTCCTGATTTGATTATGAACTTAACTAATTAATGCTTTGTTTGTGACAACTTTTTTACTGCTTTCTAAAGTAACTTTCTAGTACAAAAATTCTAATTCAAAAGATTTTATATTAAAAACTGCTTTAGAAAGCAGCAAAAAATATTTCTCAAATGAAACCTTATTTTATGAATTCAAACTTATTGACTTATCCTTAAAGAGAAAAGATGAATATTATTAAGTTATTGTAATAAAATAATTAAAAAATTAGAGTAGTGATAATAAAAATTTATTTTTTAGAAGAATAATAAATAATTTTAAAATATTTAGTAATTATGCACTTCATTCTTTCAATTTTAATATAGTTTAAGTATATTTATATTGATATTTTTTTACTAGAGTATGATAATAAGCTAATGAGCTAGGTAGAAGTTGGCTCAAATATGACTCATTAACTTATTAAGCTTGGCTTACTAATCATTTATCAAGTTGAGCATGTGTTGTCTCATGTGCAGGCTTAGACAGGATTACACCATTAGTCACAACCCATTAAACGAACCAGAAAGAATATCACATAACCTAATAGAATGAGATAAGTAGATAAACTTATAAATAATTCTAAAAAGTTTAAATATAAATCATGGATTGATAATGCATATAACCATTTGTTATATAAATATTATATTAAATAAATATCCTATAGCAAAATTATATTATCATGATACCAAATCAATTAAATGTCAATATAATCCATGATTTATATAGAAAAAAGTTAGTTCTCATCAATCAAATCGAGGTGCATAAATTTCATGGAAATCTATTTAATAACAAACACACTGGTAGTAACTAAACATCACATTATATCAATATTAGGAATCATAATGGATTGATAAAATAGATTTTATAATAAAATATATAAAAATATTGAATGCCAAGAAAAGCACCCCTAATAATCTTGGTATGTTAATCCCATAAAAAATCGATAACACTACTTTTATTGGGTCTCGTCCTTGGGTTTCCTTGATGTTGGTTGAGTTATACATAACTAAGTGATATCCTTCTTTAATTTGGTTGGGGCTTGAAAAATTCAATTATATTCAATATGTACATATGGAGGAATTTCCACATTATTGTGATTACTACATGTCATTGGGATACATGAAAACTAAGTGCATCATCCTTCATCATCATTTAAGTAGGAAATCATGGACTATTGTTATTGTTGCGGATGCTCTACCTTTTGAGAAAAATAATAATGGTAACAATAATGTTGAGCCTCATGGAATTTTTCCATCTCCAGATAATGCTAATGATTTTGTGGTCAATGAGGGTAACATTGGTTCTATTACAAACTTAGATCCTTCTACTAGATGTTGTGAGAATCAAGTAACTTTATCTTCTAATAGGGATCCTGTGGAACACCGACTTGGTGATAATTTGGAGAATGTGACCTCTGATGATATTGGTGAGGGTTTTATCACCTATGTAGATGCTCTTGTTATTTTCAATAAATTTGTGGATGTTTCGAACAAGGTGCCCATAATTAACTTACCTACTTCCTCGATCTATGATGAAGTAGTTATTAATCTGGATAGTGGGAAGCATTTGTTGAAATTAAATTCTATTGATCCTATTGATTGCTTCAATTGGATTTGCTCTTATTCGGGTGATCACTGTAGTGATGGGAGGAGTGATGATGGTATCTCCAATGTTTTGATGGAAGATAATAATTTAAATGTTGTGCAAGTGGATAATGAGGTATTCACTATGTTTTATGGAAATAATGGAAAGAAAAACAAAAATAAAGGTTTCAAGATCTTTGTTTCTAGGACTACTCATTCTAATGCTCATTCATGCTCTTCTATTGCTTAGTCCCCTTTGTTTGGTTGGGCGGTTTTGTTGGTTTGTTTTGCTCTATCTTGTTATTTTATTTTTGTTCTTCAATATATTTTTGTGGGACCTTAAGCTTTAGGTTTCTTAACTTTCGCTCTGGTTGTAGCTCTTCAACTAGCAGAAGCTTCATGCCCATACTATTTCATCTTTCCCTCAGCATAAGTGAACCACAAGATGTAAATGTAACATTATTATTTACTAAGGTTGCTATCTTTGATGTTTGTAAGGTATTCTTTAAAATTGTGTAGGTTATCAATCTTACACTTCTTATTCAATTATTTATGCACATACTTTTATAAATTCAATTAATGATCGTAATAAAATATCAAATAATATAGATAGCCTTGCCTTAATTTATTATAGTATAAATTCCTTAATACTAAAATAATTTTTTTTTGTAGCAAGATTTATTTTCATACATGTTTCCTCTGTTGAATATAATAAATCTTATCCATATAAATTCAGATTTTATGATAAAACTAGTCTTTTCATTTTTAACCTAGTCAAAATTTGATCGATATTCCCTCGCCAAAACACAATTATTGTTGTGCACCTATTGCAACCAATGCCACATATCTAATTAACCTAAAATCACCATTATTATTTTAATAATATGCTTAAACTTACATGTTGAGCTCTCCATAATGTAATACCAAAGTAAACTCAATCATCCACTGCCAGAAATGTTTAGTAAGAAACATATTCTAAAATCTTTCTCCACTACTCTATTAACCATAAAAATCTCTTAACAACCTCCCCATCATGTTTCCTTTATAATACATTGAAATAAATGAACTCATGATATATAACAATTACATTCACTTATTAAAAAAACATAATAGCTACATATACATGGCATCTGAAAATATAATAATAATTTGGTTCCTCATAAGGTATCAAACACTATATCAAAATTTTATTTTTGAAATTAAATACTTTGTTCAAATGTGTCTAAGCCACAATATTTTTTCTATCAGTTAATGAAATATTTAAACAATCATATTGATCACAAACAACTTCAAATAAAATTTTACAAACAATAAGATGACATTCAATGAAAGTAAATTCATAAGTCTATAACTTCATTAGCCAAAAGCAAGAACAAGAATAAAATGTAAAAAATGCCAATTTTTTATATTTGAATAGCAAAATACTTAGCAAAAAGTAATTCCAAAAGGAAAATAATTTTTAAGAATAATTCTATGGTTATCATTAGAAAAATTGAAAAAAAAAAACAAATATTTCATGAGGATTAACTTGATAATTGTTGTTGTAGAAAACATTTAGTGATGAAAATAATATTCATCGAATCAATATCTCATGTAAAATTATCAAGAAAAATTAGATTTCTACCAACTATAAAATTTTCACCCCCACTCTACTAACCCTAAAAATCTTTTAACAACCTCCCCATAACGTCTACATTTTCTCACTTCCTCTCACTTTGGTGCTTTAGCATTTGTGGTTTTCTATGTTCATTGGGTGTGGTTTTGTGAGTTTTTAGTTTCATTTTTAAGAGGTTTTGCTTGATTATTTCTCATTTTCTTTCCCTAAGGTCGTTCGGCCTTGGTTTTCTGGCTTTTTGCTCGATGGTTGTGTTGCCATCATCTTCGACCCCAAATCCATGGGGTTTTCCTCCTGCTATAATGATGCTTCTGAATAAAGTTTTTTTAATTAGAATGGTAATGTAAACTCTTCCAAATAACACTCTTTTTGTTATGTTCTTGATGGCCCCTCTTCTTCGAACGATCCAGTTTTTTCCTTTACTTAGTCATTTATAATTAGAGGCTTTCTGACAATTTTGAAGTCCGAAGAAGATATTATTAAACTTGCAAGTCCTTATTAATTTACTCATGTGGGGATTTTTTTTGGTTTGCAGACCTAATCTTGATGTGATTCACTCTTTTTTTTTGGAAACCTAATTTTGTTTGGTGTTTTTTTCAATCAGTTTGCTTGATGCTAAACATGTTTTCATTCAATTACTAAATGATTTCGATTATAATAGGGTCTTTGCAAGGAGAACTTACCATGTTAACAACTGACAAATGAGATTGCTCAAGTGGACACCATACTTTGATATTATAGAAGAATCTCTAATTATGCCTATGTGGATTTCTTTTCCAAACCCTCGGTTACATTTTTTCAACTCTCCTATCTTACATGCCTTGGCTTCAATATATGGTAGGTCTTTACAATCCGATCAAGCTAAAGCCTCTCGGTTTAGACCATCTATAGATAGGATCCTTGTGGAATTAGATATTAACAAAAAACACCCAAAGGAAATATGGATTTGTTCTAAAAAATCTAGCTATCTGCAAAAGGTTGAGTTTGGAAACATTCTAAATTTTTGTACTCATTACAAAATTCTCGGACATTCAATTAATGAGTGTTTCGTGGCTCATCCTCACCTAAAAAATACCAATAAGGGTTCCAATATAATGGTGGAAACCAATTTTGAGGATAAACCATGGTGATCCAAGTGCTCTTCTGCATTTGATAAATAATGATGATATTCAAGCTTGTGAGGATGGCATAGAACTGGGGCCTTCTGATAAATCCACTAAGGAATTATTTTTTACTAGTGATGGCAACAATGGTTTTCAAACTCATAATGATATTCAAGAATCCTTGGGAGAGGATAAGTTGATGGAGATGGCTCGGTCTTTGGTGAGTGGGTTGCATGGTGTTCATATATACTACTCAAGAACTAATTGTTTCTCATGAATCCCATTTGGTTGAAAGTCCTTCTATGGATGTCGTTGCTAAGGATGATGACATTAATAAGATGTCTCATGCTCAGTGTGATATGGTTCAAACCATGGAGTTGATACTGAAATATTAAATGATCATTGCCATGCATAGGGGGACTATTGAGGAGGAGGAAATTTTAGATCAAAACCCTGATTCTTTCCTGGTTAATCAAGAAAGCCTTAATAGCAGTTCTGTATTTTCCTATTTCAAATGGTAATGTTGAGAATTATGAAGAGGCTTTCACTAAAGTCTTTAAAAAGAAAAACATAACTATTAAGAATTAGGTTGGATGTAATCAAAGGGTTACCAAATCTTCAAATATTACTTCATCTTCTAATGATTAAAGCTCTCATTTGGAATATTAAGGGGTGAGGAACACTTTGTCTAGGGATAGGGTTAGAAACCTTTGCAGGATGCATAATGTTAACTTGCTTGTGTTAATTGAACCTTTACTTTCTTCTTTGAATTTAGATTATGTGCACATTATGTTTGGTTTCCATTTGACTTTTGGCAATTGTTTCAATAAGATTTGGATTTACTGGAAAAATTTAGTTAAATTAAACATTATTGAGTATTTCCCTCAAATAGATCTTACTAGCATTAGCATTTTCCAGTTTTCTTCATATGCTTCTTTCAATTTTGCTTCTTGTTCTAAATATGAAAGGAAAACTCTTTGGAATTAGCTTACAGTTTTTTCTTCTAATTCTAGGGCTACTTGGATGATTGGAGGCCGGTGATTTTAATATTGTTGCGAATACAAATGAAAGAATTTGGGGGGGGGGGGGGGGGGGGGGGGATATGATTTCTTATTTCAATCTTCATGATATTGGTTTTAATGGGAGTGATTTTACTTAGAACAAAGGTACTATGTGGAAGTGATTAGATCACATTATTTTATAAAATTTTGGGATATCTTCATTTCATATGACTCACATAGATCATTTAACCAGAACTTTATTTGATCACTCTCCTCTTCTTTTAAATATTTATTTACATAATAATAACTCTAATTCTTCTTTTAGATTTTCCAATATATGTGGATTCTGGATGAGTCTTTTGCTAATATTGTTCATCATCATTGGAATGCTCCCTTATTTCCTTATGATAATGTTAGAGGTATGATTAGATTATAGCTTAAGCTCAAAAGGCTCAAGAAAAAATTGGCTTGGTGGAACAAGTGTATTTTTAAAAATATTTTCTCTAACATTCTTCAAGCTGAGAACTTAGTCAATATTGCTGATAACAGGTATATGAATGACCCCTCTCTTGAAAATCTCTCTTTTCTTTATGAAGCTAAAATTAGTTTATTCAAGCTCTAATAAAAAGAGGAAGCCTTTTGGAGACAAAAGGCTGTCTCTAAATTTTTTATTGAGGGAGATAGAAATACTAATTTTTTTCACAAGATTGCTAATTTCAAGAAAGTGGCTAGTCATGTTCACAAAAATCACTACTCCTTGTGGTGTTTTAGTTGATCTTCTTAATTTGATTAATAATTTTGGTGTTGATTATTTTCAACAGGTTTTAAATAATACTTTCACTCCTGATTTAAACATTGATTTTTTTGTTTATTCCACTTCTTATCTCTGAATAGGATAATTTTTATTTTACTAAGATGCTTACTGAAGATGAGATTTGGTTGACTATTAAGAGTATGAATGTTGATTTTGTTTTGGGCCCTGATGGGTTTACTACTAAGTTTTTCCAGAATTGTTGGTATATTATTAAAGATGATCTTGTTAATGCCGTGGTGGATTTCTTCATGGGTAATACTTATCCTAAATTTTTTTACTTCCACGTCTATTTCTTTAATTCCTAAATATGATGTTATTAATTTCTGGAATGATTACCATCCTATTAATCTATGTTCATTTTTCAACAAGCTTAATGCTAAAATTCTTAAGGGAAGGCTTTTGTTAGTTCTACTAAAATCATTTCCCTGGAGCAAACTATTTTGACAAAAGGTAGATCTTTTTTTTATAATATTCTATTGGTCCTAGAGCTTATTCATTTCTTTGAGGCCAAAATTTCAGGGGGCATATTATTTTTAAGGATGATATTTCTAAAGTTTATGATAATTTAAATTGGGAGATTCTCTACATGATCCTTAGGCTTTTTTGGGTTTAATATAGATTTTATATAAATAATAGCATTGAAATTATTTTTTTTGTTCTTATCAATGGTAAAAGTTATGGTTATTTTAAATCATCTGATTGACTTAAGCAAGGGTATCTATTGTCTCCTGCTTTATTCATAATTGTTATTGAATATCTCTCTAGAGGTCTTAATAAGTTGTTTATGATTCATCCTAATTTGTAGTTTAGAATTAATCGTGGTTTTTCGATTACCCATAAATTTGTTTTATGACTTTATTATATTCATTAATAACTCTATAAAAATGCTTCACATCCTTTTTAATTTTCTTCATCAATTCCAAAGTGCTAGTGGTTTAATATTTAATCATATGAAGAGTTATTTTATATCCTCCAAAATCTATCTCTGATCAAAGAATTAATATTATTCATGACAAGTTGGTTGTTCCCATAAGAATTTACCTTTGAAGTACTTAGGCACCCCTCTTTTCAGAGGTTGAAAAATATCTCATTTATTTAATGACATTTTTTGTGTTGTCCAAAAGAAGCTATCCACCTAGGTTTTTAATTTTCTTTCTTTTGGTGGTAGATTGGTTTTAATTAGGCATGTTCTTTATGTTGTTCTTATTTTTCTCTTTCATACTTTTTGGCCTAATTTGAATGTTTATAGTAGAATGGAAAGGTTATTTAATAAGTTTTTTTGGGGTGCTAAGGAGGCTAAGGCTACCATCATGTGGGCCTCTTGGACTAAGTCTTTTGGGGTTAAAGAGGAAGAAGGTTTGGGTGTTTAAAACATGGTTGATAAGGCTAAGGCCTTCTCTTATAAATTTTGCTTCTCTTTTAGGACCAAGAAAAGTCTATGGGTTAATTTATGACTTCTAAATACTATGCTGGTAGACATCCCCACACTTGTCATTTTAAACAAGGGGACTCTTATAATTGGAGAAGGCTTTATTCCATCAAGTGGGAGGCTGAGAAATTCATTCAATAGGGTATGGGGGCTAGTAACATATTTTTTTGGCAAGATAAGTGTTTGATGAATTTTTCCGTTAATTTCTTATTGAATACACATTCCACTTATGCTTGTAAAGTTAATCATTTTGTTTATGAGGGTGTTTGGAATTTGGATTTACTTACTACTAATGTCCCTCAGAATATTGTGAATCTTATTCTCAAGACCCCTCTTCAATTGGATAAGGAGGACCAAATTATGTTCAGTCATGTTATTGATGGTAAGTTTGCCTTCAAAACAAGTTTGGAATTCCATTAGGCACTCGTCTCTTAATTCTTTATTGTATTTTTCTATATGACATCATGATATTCCTTCCTCTTATTTTATTTTAGTATCGAGGATCTTGCGGAATTATCTACATGTTGATTCTATTTTAAGGATAAAAGGTTTTTATGTGGTGTCTAAAAGTCAATGTTGTTATCACATTAAAAACCTTAACCATATTTTTGCTCAAGGGTATGTATCCCTTCACGTTTGGTTATATTTTGGCAATATTTTTAATGCTCATTTTTTGCAATAATTATAATTCCATAACTCATATTTTACAAGCTTGGTTTACTCCTTCTAAAGGTCATATCCGTAATGTTCTTCCTGTCATTATTTGTTGGTTTCTTTGGAGGAGTAGAAATGAAGCTAAGCATCATAATATTGGTATGAATGCTATGAGTATTATTATGAAAATTAAGAATAAAGTCATGCATATGTTTTTTGCTAATTTGATCAAGGTTAACTCTTTCAAAGGTTATTATCATGTTGTTAATGCTTTTGGTATTTCTCTCAATTTTACTTCCAATGTTATTAGTAAGAGAATTGTGAGATTGGTAAAGCCTAATCTTGATTGGTTTAAACTTAACTTGGATGGTTCTTTTAACAACTCTATTGTAGGGTGTGGGGACCTTATCTGGGACTTTAATGGCTTTGTTGTTCTTGTTTTTGCAGTTGAGATTCAAGCTCTTCTTTATGGTTTGCGGTTGTGTATTTTCTTAGGTTTAACTAAAGTTTGGATTAAAAATGATGTTATCTTGCTTATTTATTATATTAAGGACAATCAGAGGTCCAACCCTTCTAATTTCTATATGATTAGAGAAATAAAGCAACGGCTATCTCTTATTTCTTTTTCTATATCTCATGTTCTACGTGAAGGGAATGTTGTTGCTGATTATCTTGCTAAGATGGGATGTTATTTATCTAATTTTACTAAATTTATTTAGATTAATTATCTTATAAGTTGAAAGGTATGGTCAGTTTGGATAGGTTTGGGCTGCCTCATGTTCGGGTTTTCTAATTATTTTGGTTATGTGTGGGATATTTTTTCTATGTTCACCCTTTGATGTCCTTTTCGGGTGAGGTATTTTTCTAATCTTCTAGGTTGCTAGTTTGTGACCTGAGCAAAATTTTCTGGTTATTCTATTGGGATGTGATCTTTCTGATTAAAATTTTGGTTTGGGTTGTCCTGTTATGCTTTTTATACTCAATTTTTATGATTCATCTTCAGTTTGATGCTGTATTTTCTGTTACTTTTCCTGGATCAAGGCTTGGTTTTATGATGTTATGTTGTCCTATTGTTGGTTAAGTTATGATTTGTTGTATGTGATATGCCCTGACTGTCTTATTACTAACCGAGCATTTCTTGGTTATTGTTGTTGGATTTCCTTATTGACCATCACCATGGATAATTATTAGTGCTATATTATTGATGTGTTTCTATGCTCTACTTATGGGTGTGATTCAATTTATTTTTATTTGGTTTGGTGCATCAATTCTATACAGAGTTATTAGTGTATGCAGTGGGTTCAGGATTTTTCTGTGGGTACTTATTATTGAGATATTGGTATTACTTGATTAACAATATATTTCATATCCATTATCTATTTTATGATTTCTTTGGACTCTTATTACATTTCTTGTAACTTTTATGTCCAGCTTCTTTGTAGTTCCTTTTTGCAGGTCATTTGTGACTTCTCTATTGTCGTGCAAGCTTAGTTTTTGGGCTTCATGATTGAACTGAAATGATTTGTGGAGAATTCTCATCCATTTCTGCAGGCCTCTTCTTTGGGTGACAACACCGAGCTGAATGGGTATACTTTTTTCTATTCATTTTGGGTTTTGGCTTCCAGCCAACCTAAAATGCTATTAGAGATTCTTGTACTTGTGTTTAGTGGGGAAATCCGGCTCATAGATTCTTTGTTTACTTTTTTTGTAGCTCTTTTGAGCAATAGAGAGCTGGACGTCCCTTAAGGACCTTATACAATTTTTTGTTATTAACGCGTAAGCCTGTTGGTGGGTTTTAACTTAAAAAAAAAAAATCAACCTGTCTTTATATTGCATCAAAACAAACTTTCCAAGAATTATGCTAATTTTTTACCATTTTAGATCCAACAAATCTCATATTATTTAACTTAGAAATTCTTTGGCACTTTCCTCATTGTGCATGGCGTCTTAGATAATATCTTGAATAAAGTGTTTCATGATCATAAGACTCATACAATTAAAACACTTCCCCTTTTAAAGCTAATCATATGTTCAGTAATAATGTACATAATAAGGGCATAAGGTCATTCAGTTCATATTAAATAATCAAGATTTATACATCCATGAATAATGGCAATGCATTCTTTACATTTTTTTAAGATATTGTCATGAAATATGAATGTGTTATTTAAATTGATAGAATTATTAAAATAAATAACATTAGATGAATGGACAACAAAATGAACTCATAGTTATTTACAATGGCATTGACTTTTGCGCATATAATATACAAAATATTAGCTGTATATATATAGCATTAGAAGAATCATCATTATGCAATAATGGTTTTCAGCTGGAAAAAAAATTATTAAATCTCTGATGATTTAGAAACAAATTGCTCATTAAATTTTTTCCAAATGAATCTCAGCAGGAAGCAATCCTATACAAGACAAGATATGTTGTAATTATGTTTTGGACATATGCATTTTTTAACTTCATCATGGATTTTCTCAATGTGCCAATAAAATATTCGTTGGATTTATTGACTGAATTATTTATTTTAAGAAAAAATAAAACTATCCAAACTAAAATAAAAAAAACTTTATTATTCACAAACAAAATTGTACAGAGTATAAGACATTCATTGAAAGCAAATCTCTTCACCAGCAATAAATAAATAAATCAATAAAAATAAAATGTAAACATGCCAATTCTTTATGTTTGAATACTAAAATACTTTCCAAAAGCTAACTCCAAAAGAAAAAAAAAATTTAAGCAAAAAAAAAAGTTATAGATTGAGTAGATAAGATTTCGTTTGAGATAGTTCTCTTATTGATTTACTCTTTAAACTGCAACCATAATTTCTATTTGATCACTATTGTTTCTCTACTCTTACGAAATTTTTAAGTTAGGAAGCTGCTTCCCACAACAATTTTTTTTAAAAAAGGTCATTTTCTTCACGCCAATTTTATAATTATATTTATAAAAGGTGTGTTCATCCCAAACTGACCCAAAGTTACTTTTCTCATAAGAACATCATAACCAACTTTATGAAAAGCTTCAGCCATCCCAAACAAACCACAAATTTTTTAAGCTATTAGTTAAATTCTAAGGATTTGCATGCCCATTTTTGTTGACCAAGCAATTGATGAAAATTCTTAATGATTGCATTCTATTATAAATAAGGTTGTGTCAACTACAAGATTGTAGCTCGCCTTGATATGTTGGTTCAGAGCTTTGGCTACCAACGAGAAAGTCTTGGGTTCGAAGCTTGCGTATGTGATGTATGTTTGAATTTGGCTTTAATTGACTAAAAAATCTCCAAAAAAATTGGCAAATTTTTTATTAAATAATAGCTCTTATTGCACTTGGAAATGATGATTAATTAATGTTGAGTGAAGAGAAGGTCAATGCTTCTATGTAGCAAATGCCATTTAAATAATACTTCATTAATTTTCTCTAAGTCTTATCTTGACATTTTCATGAAATAATTGCAACTAATTGTTTATGCTTTTTAAAATAGTAAGCATTTTTACATTCCAATAAATAGTTATGTTTAGTAAAGCTTTTAAAAATATCTGAAATTATCCCCAATTACTAGAAATGGCAGTGCAATGATGAATTAAAATTTTGATACAAATATTTTATTCTATGATAATTTTAATAAGATTATGAGTAAAATAGATTGTCATATTGAATTTAATTTATTTATAGTATTTAAATGCAGGATATAAATTATTAATTACTCTTTATTTCTTGATTTTAAAGCATTTGGAGTAAGAATGAAATAAAATGAACATAAAAGTTGTGGACAGATTGAGTTGGGGCTACTTGGTTGTTAAGTATTTAGGACACATGAGTATTTTAAATGCAATTTAAATTAAATAAGTTCACATATTTCCTTTTTTTTAATATTTCTCCTAAACTATGAAATGCATTGCCTTTTGATTAATATCTATAGGCACAATAAGGACGATTGCTAGCGATCACTTTGATTCCGACACTAGGTCATTCACATGGGGTTAGGGTTGAGGACAATGGGTGTAATGTTGTCGAGACTATAGTGTGGGGTTAGGGATGGCACAAGCCGCATGAATAGAGTGCATGCTTACCGAATGCAAGGTTTGGCTTATTGATAGCGAGTTCAAGGACATGGAGTTTGGGGTGACACATGTTGCAAGCCAATAAATATGGAGTTCTTATAAGGGGCTGTTGGGTTGCATGAAAAAAGAATGTTGCGTAAAAGGAATACTGTTGTGTCCAGGAGTATTCACGGCAGTAGAGAAATATATAGTTTAACGTCTTAGCATTATACGAAGATCCAACACACAAGTAGATAAGAGAGAGAGAGTGTGTAGCAATTATGATGACACCAAAAATTTTATGTGGAAAACCCCTGAAAAGGGGGAAAAACCACAAGACCTAGCCCAGTTTGAATGAATCCACTAGTATTGCAGTAAATTACAAATGAGGCTCTTCCTTGGGGGAAGGCCTTAGCTTGATGTACATCTTATAGAGTCCATTACATGATGTGAATACAAAGAGTCACTGCTGACATGTTCGTTTGGTCAGGAAGACTGATTGTCGGTGGACGATGAAAGTCAGATGGACTGTAGTCAGCGAGCAATGTAGGTCAGAAGGACTGTAGTCGATAGGCGATGTAAGTCAGAAGGATCATAGTCGGCGGGTGACAAAGGCCGAAAGGACTTTAGTCGGTGGATGACGTAAGTCAGAAGGACCATAGTTGGTGGGTGACGGAGGTTGGAAGGATTATAGTCGGTGAGCGATGTATGATAGTAGTCGACAGGCGCCGGAGGTAGGAAGGACTGTAGTCGGTGGGCGACGTAAGTCGGAAGGACCGTAGTCGGCAGGCGACAGAGGTCAGAAGGACTGTAGTTAGTGGGTGACGTAAGTTAGAGGGACCGTAGTCGGCTGGAGATGGAGGTCAAAAAGACTGCATCAGGTAGAAGTCCAAAAATGGATATAAATCCAATAGCAGATAAATGTTTCATGAAAATCCGACAACAGGCAGAAGTCCAGTGTCGTCGGGTAGAAATCTGGCGACGAGCAGAGGTCCGACGTAAGGTAAAACTCCGACGTTAGTCGGCAATCAGGGAGAACTCAAGCGTTAGATGGTATTCAGGCAAAAATCCAGAATTACTTGGAGATCCGGCAGAATTCTGGCGTCAGTTAGAAGTCAGGTGGAATTCCGGCATCACTTGGACATCGGGCGGAATTCCGGTGTCCCGTGGAAGTCGAGAAGAATCCCATAGGTGGTTGAGGAGGAGTTTCTCCCCTCCTAATCTTCTCTTCTTCCTTATTGCTTCAGTCCCCCTCTCAAGAGAAAAAAAGGAGTCTATAGGGAGTACTCAGATGGACGACCGATATTGAATCCCTTGATTGTGCATCGTTTGTCAGACATTGAAACTCTTAATAATTTTACAATTCAGCGATCTTGGGCTCGTTGGATTGTCTTGTTGAGCCGCTCGATTCAACTATAAGAACATCATATTTGGAATCCATTTGGTAACCCAAATTATGGTTTGAACTTTCCAACAGCGCTTTGAGTGCTTGATTTGGACTCATTTGGGCAAGGATTGAGTCGAATTTAGTGTCGTTGAGTTTGTATTTTGGAGATGCTCAGTTTGTCTATAAGTTTGCTAAAATTGGAGTTCATGTGATCCTAGATTTAATTTTTAAAGTTTTCGGCTCGATTTTGCCTCGAGATTCTGCCTGATCAAGATAAATTTTTGAGGATATATCAATTGCCCCCTATCTTCAGACGTCGAAGCTCTAGGAGTCCAAAAATATGCATCACAAATTTTAGAGGATTTTTTATGTGATTTGAAATCCAATCTTGCATGTATGAACCCTGAATAACTTTAAAAGGGTTGAAATTGAGTCCAAAACATTAAAAAATAGTCCCTAGGACCCCAAAAATGTCCGATTTGGCCATTTCAGGTCAAAACTTGGACCCAAAATTGTGTAGGTAGCTAAACTGGTCAAATCGATCAGCCGACTACCATTGCCATCGGCAGCAGCAACAGAATTGCTTATGCGGCCCGCCTGTCCCGTTGGGCTCGCTGTGCTGACCCGCTCGGCCGGCCCACTCTCAATGCCTGTGCCCCGCATTTGGCCCTCATGTAGCTCGGTCAGCCTACGCATGGCCCACGTAGTCCAGCGTGACTATTGGAGGCCAGGCGCCGGTTTGGGCCTGCAGCTGCTAGCGATTATGAGATTGCTGATTTATAAATAAAAAAAATTTACTCAAAACATTCTTGAAAAAATCCAAAAAAATACCAAAAAAATACAGAAAAATTTAAGAAATTCAAAAATTAGAAAAAATTCTGGAAACTTCCTTTCTTCTCCCAAAAATCCTATAATAAACCCCCATGGCCAAGGGAAAACCTGCACCTTCTCTTCTTCTCCTTCTAGCTTTCTGACAATTGAGGCTTTCAGCTATTTTTTAGTAGGTGACTTTCCCTACTTGACTCAGTGCCCCTCCTCTTATATAGAAGTTAAAATTTATTCTCCTTTTTTCTTCTTCTAGCTCTCAGATAGTTGAGATCTTCCGCTATTTTTCAGTATGTGACTTTCCCTACTTGACTCAGCACCCCTCCTCTTATACAGAAGATAGAATTTTCTATTCTTTCTCTCCTTCTGGATTTCTTACAATGGAGGCATTCTGCTTATTTTTGTATGTGACTTTCCCTAAATTGGCGTCCCTCTTCTTGTACAAAAGTTAGAATTTTTTACAGCCGTTCATTTTCTTCTCCTCTAGTCTTCTTCTTATATTGGAGGCATTCCACTGTCGGTGATAGGCGGCATTCCCCTATCAAGCTTTAGTGCCACTCTTTTGTGTAGAATGAGATGTTTTCCTCCTTGATCTTATCTTATGTTCTTCTTATTACATTGGAGGCATTCCACTATCGTAGATAGGTGGTATTCCCCTATCAAGTTTCAGTGCCCCTCTCTTGTGTAGAAGGAGTCACGAGAAGAGGATATCTTCTCAATAGATAACTCTTGACAGAATAATATCAATTGTTGCTTGTATGCGAGGGTGATTTGAGAAGATCTTGCGGTAATGGTGTCTGGGCAGAGAACCAGAAGTGATGAGAAGACGAAGCAAATTTCAATGCTATTTGAGCGAATTTTGTCGATGATGGACGATCAAGCCAAAGTTCTTTGGTAATCAACAGTCGAGTGGAGAGCTAAAGGAGAACGTTCGAGGGTGCGCTGCAAGTAGTATTCGAGTGATAATCCGATGATGGATGATATGAAGTAGTAAAGGACCGCTAGCAGATATCAGATGAAGGTCAGATGATGGCGGGTGTCCACTGACATTTTGCAAAGATAATAAGCATCCATACAAAAGTTTGTCAACATAAGATATCCCTGACTCAAGGAGCTAAAGCAGTGTGCTATGTTAGTAGTCTGGCGACACTTATAGTGTCAATTGAGTTGAGGCCTAATGAAGATCAATTTGTAATTTTTCTTTGAAGAAGAAGTTGTAAGAGATGTTTGATATGTAGTAGAGAAGAAGTCACTAAATCCACTAAGGATATTCGACTATTTTGAAGTTGCTTGTTGTTTGATGATTGTAACTTATATAGATGATGTCCATGTACTTTTTACTTTCAGATTCTTATAAAAATGAACTTGATGTACAATCTTGCAATGTAACTCCAATGATATTGCATATGAAGTTGAGATTATCGTACGAGCTCGATGCTTATTTTTTATTTGAAATGAACTTGTCTTACAAAGAAAACTAAGTTTGTTTATGCTTCATTGAAATATGCTTTAATATATTACATAATGTACTTTTTGAGGCTTTTTTTCCTGCTAAGAATCTTTGTAGAAGAAGTCGAGATAATCTATGAAGAATATATGACCTGTCCGAGGTTATATATCAGAGCCTCGCTCGAGGATGATAACATATATGGAAGAGGTCGAGAGAGTCCACCAAGGATGTAGAATCTATCCGAGGTTGTATGTCGGAGCCTTTGTTCAATGACGATAGCCTATATGGAAGAGGTCGAGAGAATCCACCAAGGATATGAGACCTACCCTAGGTTATATGTCTGAGCCTTTGCTCGACAACGTTAACCTATATGGAAGAGGTTGATAGAATCCACCAAGGATATGAGACCTATCCGAGGTTGTATTTCAGAGCCTTTGCTCGACTATATTAACCTGTATGAAAGAGGTCGAGAGAATCCATCAAGGATCTGAAACCTATCCGAGGTTGTATGTCAGAGCCCTGCTTGATGAAGTTGATCTCTATGGAACATGTCAAGAGTATCAACCAAGGATGTAAGACCTATCCGAGGTTGTATGTCAGAGCCTTTATTCGATGATGTTAACCTGTATGGAAGAGGTCGGGAGAATCCACCAAGAATGTAAGACCTATCCGAGGATGTATGTCAGAGCACTTTGCTTGATGACGTTAACCTGTATGAAAGAGGATGAGAGAATCCACCAAAAATGTAAGACCTATCCGAGGTTATATGTCGGAGTATTTGCATGACGACGTTAACCTATATGGAAGAGGTCAGGAGAATCCACCAAAGATGTAATACCTATCCGAAATTGTATGTCATAGCACTTTGCTCGATAACATTAATCTGTGTGGAAGAGGTTGAGAGTATCCACCAAGAATATAAGACCTATATGAGGTTGTATGTCAGAGCCTTTCTCGATGACTTTGATCTTTATGAAAAAGGTCGAGAGTATCCACCAAGGATGTAAGACCTATCCAAGGTTGGATGTTGGAGCCATTGCTCGACGATGTTAACCTGTATGGAAGAGGTTAGGAGAATCCACCAATGATGTAAGACCTTTCTAAGGTTGTATGTTAGAGCACTTTTCTCGATGATGTTAACCTGTATGGAAGAGGTCGAGAGAATCCACCAAGATTGTATGACCTATCCAAGGTTGTATGTTGGAGCATTTGCTCGACGACGTTAACTTGTATGGAAGAGGTCAGAAGAATCCACCAAGGATTGATTTTGCCTTGATTGGAAGGGGAAAAATGCTGCCTGTATCCCGAATCAAAAGTGGAGAATGATCTACCTTTAGACTGTTACTACCTTTTGAGATTGAGTTTAATACCTTGCCCAAGGAGTAGAAGTCCAATAAGGGACTGTATGTGGTTTTTGAAAGCATCCTTGCATTTGCTAGGAGTTTTCCTATATATCATCTTGGTTTTGAAAGTCTTGGAGGGATTTTCTTGACTAAAATTGTAATCAAGATTCCCCCCCAGTCTATATCTGATTCCCATGAAATTGATGCATCAATAGTAGTTGAATAACCTTTTGAGGTTGGAGCCAAAATTATCCTCCAATCGGGAACCACGGTCCCACAGATGGCGCCAAACTGTTGTATCCTAGAGGATTCGCAGTGGTAGAGAAATATATATTTTAACGTGTAAGCATTAAATGAAGATCTAGCACACAAGCATATAAGAGAGAGTCTGTGTAGCAATTATGAGGACACCAAGATTTTTACGTTGAAAACCTCTAAAAAGGGGGAAAACCCCTAAAAAGGGGGAAAACCATGGGGCCTAGCCTAGTTTAAATGAATCCACTAGTATTACACTTGATTACAAATGAGGATCTTCCTTGGGGGAAGGCCTTAGCTTGATGTACATCTTATAGAGTACATTACATGATGTGAATACAAAGAGTCGATGTCGACAAGTTCGTTTGGTCGGGAGGACCGCTTGTCGGAGGACGATGTAAGTCGGAAGGACCATAGTCAGCGAGCGATGGAGGTCGGAAGGACTGTAGTCGGTGCACAATGTAAGTTAGAAGGACCGTAGTCGATGGGTGACGGAGGCCGGAAGAACTGTTGTCGGTGAGCGATATAAGTCAGAATGACCATAGTCGGCGGGTGACGGAGGCCGGAAGGACTGTAGTCAGTGAGCGACTTAAGTCGGAAGGACCATAGTCGATGGGCGACGGAGGTCGGAAGGACTATAGTCGGTGGGCAACGTAAGTCAGAAGGACCGTAGTCAGCGAGCGATGGAGGTCAAAAGGACTATGTCAGCTAGAAGTTCAGTAATGGATATAAATCTAATATCGGATAAATGTCCAGCGAAAATCTGACAACAAGCAGAAGTCCGGTGTTATCGGGTAGAAATCTGGCGACGAGCGGATGTCCGTCATCAGGTAGAAGTCCTACATCAGTAGATGACTGGGGAGAACTCTGACGGTAAATGGTATTCAAGAAAAAAAATCTAGAATTACTTGGAGATCTGGCAGAGTTCTAGCATCAGTTGGAAGTTAGGTGGAATTCCGGCGTCACTTGGAAGTCGGGCGGAATTTTGGCGTCCCGTGGAATTCTGGCAGAATCCCGGTGGTGGTCGAGGAGGAGTTTCTTCCCTCCTAATCTTCTCTTCTTCCTTCTTGCTTCGGTCCCCCCTCTCAAGAGAAATGAGGGGTCCATAGGGAGTGGTCGGATGGACGGCCGATATTGAATCCTCTGATCATGCACTGTTCGTCATACATTTGAATGTCTTAATGATTTTAGAATTCAGTGATCTTGGGCTCGTTGGATTCATCTTGTCGAGCTACTTGATTCAACTATAAGAACATCATATTTGGAAACCATTTGGTAACTCAAATTATGGTTTGGACTTTCTAACAGCACTTCGGGTGCTTGGTTTGAACTCATTTGGGCTCGGATTGAGTCAAATTTGGTGTCGTTGAGTTTGTATTTCCGAGACGCTCAGTTTGACTATAAGTTCGCTTAAATCGGAGTTCAGCTGATCTCAAATTTATTTTTTGAAGTTTCGGCTCAATTTTGCCTCGAGATTCATGCCCGATCAAAATAATTTTTTGATGATATATCATTTGGAGTTGTTTGGATGATTGTAAAAGGGATGCATGAGATTTTATTTTATTTTTTTTGTTTGAAGTAAAATTAATCAATATAAAGTGCATAAAGATAGTGGTCGGTCGTGGCCAATGGTGGTGGTGGGTCAGCTATGGTGGTGGATGGCGGCGGTGGTGGGTGGAGGCAATGGTTGGCCAGTAGTGGAATTAGTAGGTGAGTTTTGGGTGTATTTAGAAATTGCCCAAATTGGAGGAATTCCAAATATACTGGATTTGAACTAGAGTGTGAATTCGTTTTACTTCAAATTTTACGCTGTATTCCTTTTACTTCAAACCAAAAACTAATATTTTCAAAGCCCTTATATTTGGAATACTTTACACCCCATTTATAGCAAACCAAATAGACCCTAAGTGAATTCATAATTCCTAAAAAATGAGCTATCTGAGCTATTTTGAACTCCATAAAGCAATACACTGCATCCTTTTTACTTCACACAAATAGCTTAATAATTAGAATGCATGCCTTCATTTTACTTTACACATCTAACACATCAAATAAATATGCCCCTTAGTTTCTTAGGATACACAGCTGGAATAAGAAACAAGAAAACTATGCCTAAAATATTGAGTGATAGTAAATAAATCCAATTTTAAAAATATAATTTACTTTTTAAGTATGATTATAAGTTCATTTCTAATTTAAGTGATTAATAACGAATAATAATACTATCATAAATTAAGATCGTTATTATTACTAGTTTTCCCCTAATTGAAATATAGTTTCAGTAAATTCCTATCATCTCTATATAGTAGAAAGTGACTACAAATTCATGCATTTGTTCACTATGATAAAAAATTTTCATACAAGATATTGCATGTGCATAATGAAATAATACAAATCCCTATCATTTATGTGATGAAAGAATGTAACGAATGATGTATACTTGCTTTCATGTGCCAACATCTATTTTGTAGGAGCAACTATGTAATTTTTATTTTTATAAATATTCTTTCTATTATGAAATCTATGTGAGGCTTGTAAGCTTGCAACTTGAAGGAGATAAGATGAGCCATATGGTGATGCCTTGGGAGGCTTGGAGAATTTCAAAGATAAATCTTGGATACACAAAGGCCAACCCATTTTATATATAGTTAGGCTAGTTTGTATTATGGAAAAGCCCAATAATCTTTTATTTTCAATTTTTTTTTTTTTTGGTGCATTGTGGAACCCAAAAACATACATGGCATTTTGAATCACATATTCAAAATAATTACATCTCACTTAATAATCATATAGTAAAAATAAAAATAAAAGCATTATGATCAAGCCTCTTGGCTTTAGGGGGTAAGTCATAAATTCAAGTTCTTAAATAAAAATAGCATACCCTATTTTATATTGTCTGAAAGACTTTGACATCATAGTTGTAGAAATGATTATATGAGTTTAGCTAATAGTAGTTCCCTAGCATGCTTATAAGTCTACTAGATTTAGACTCACACAAATTATATGATCTGAGGTTGATAGGTTTTAAGCTATTTCATCATAGGCTCTCATCTCCTGGATAACTTCTTAATCTTATATTGATAAAATATAAACATTAAATTTCTAATAAAAGGAATATCTAAAATACTGAATTCAAATTTTAAAATATTAAAGTCCAACTATAGGATAGTTTTGAGCATTTCTAAGTTTCTCATAATTTAGTGCTTTCTATTTTTCTTCTTCTAGCTTTAAAAAAGAAATATTCCTAAATTAAACCAAGGTTTTTAATATTTAAAAAACATATATTTTTTAATCTTTAAATATATAAAATATGTGTCACTATTTGAATGAAAAGTGTTGATTTTAAATCACTTCTCTTGAGATGCAATTAGTCCTTAAAATAAAGTAAATCACATCTTGCCTAAATTAAACTATAAACTCATTATGGCAAGGTAGTACTGAGAATATGAAGCATATATGAATTGAAAAATTTGTATCCCTAAATGATAAAATCTACTTACTTTTCTCATATAAATTTTTATTCAAGGAAATGAATAAAATTTTTTAAGTTTCTCAAACTTTTGTTGGTATTCTTTCATATTCGGTAGGATTGCAAATAATTAAATACTTAGCCAAATTACTAAGTACAAAATGGACACCCCGATAAGACAAAATTTTTGGCACAAGGCGACTCTCATTAAGGAGATGGTTTATCCTTGGGAAGTATAGAGGAAAATTATTGAATGAGTAAGATCTAAACACTTATATGCATGCCTTGATAGTCTTTTTCAACGAATAAATTACTTGAACACACATTGCATCTTCAATACTTGCTCTTTGTGAAGTGGAGAAAATATTCTAAGTATTTTTAGTATAATATTTATTCATCTATCAACAATAATTTTGGTTATTTATCCTTTTAATGGCAGTATTCATTCTTTTAAGGACAATATTCAATATTTTTCTATCAATAATCATATTTTGATATTCATCCTTTCTTGAAAAATTATTTAACAATCGTCATTTTATGGATATTATTTGTCATTATAAGGATAATATTCTAAGTTCTTTTATTAAAGCTTATACTTGGAAATTATTTTTTTAGTAAAATAATTCATGTTCGGTACTTGACACTTGATATTTAGTATTTAGTCTCAATATTTCATATTCATAATTCATTTAAAAAGAATTTTAAGAAGCAAGAAATCGGATTAATCACAAATTTATAAGAGAAATTTTATTGCTTTGAAATATTTGCATGCACATGCGTAAAGGAAAAAAAAAAAGAAAATACAATATTATTTAATTGCTTGTGTTGACCCCTAAAGTTAAAAAAAAAAGTGAAAAAATGGAAATCGGATGATTTAAGTGACGAGCGTCTATACGGTGTATCACTTGATGAGTCGAATGACCTCTGATTGGTAAACGGACTGTGTCATTGCAATTAAAACATCGAATTTGCCTAAGAGAGAGATCCTCGTAGTCAAATCAGGTAAGAATGATTAAAATAAGCAATCGACATCCAAACTAGACGCGGACATAGCCCAAATTGCGTCCGATAGCAAAACGGACTTTGGTATTACGTTCGGAACATCAACAATACCCAAAATAGATAATAATTTTGCCCAAATAGAATCATGCACGCGTGCAAATCAACATGAATTTCAAGGCAACGATGCACGAATTTTAAGAGAATGTGCACAAATCAAGGCAGAATTAACATTTGGAGCACAACTGTTTAATTATTATAATAATAGTTTTATCATGAAATTAAAATTAAAAAAAAATC
Organism: Dendrobium nobile; assembly: GCA_022539455.1. NCBI lineage: Eukaryota > Viridiplantae > Streptophyta > Magnoliopsida > Asparagales > Orchidaceae > Dendrobium > Dendrobium nobile. The sequence goes on from CM039729.1 coordinate 32,216,786, forward strand.
TACTAACCTGATATCTGTCAAAAAATCCTTAAGATAACACCTTCTGCAGCCACTTGAAGTCTTTTGCGCACATCAGGATGTACCAAAGTAGCCCCATTACGCTCTTTAAACAGCCCACATAAAGTTGCCGTCTTCAACCCATCTTCTTACACTCGAAAGCCTCCAAATATCCCACCTTCTCCCTTACAGCCTACTATCCTACTTCAACTCAAATCAGCCCACCTTTACATTCTAAACAACACTCTAATCTTCAAATATTGTCTCCACATTGTCCAACCTACTGCAGCTCATTTCACTTCCAAAAAAAATCAGCCCATTATAAGCCTAATGCCCACCAACAACTCACCAAATAGCAAATCAGCCCTACACCTCCCTCATAATCTCTCTAACCTTTCTACCCTCCAAGGCCCAACAGCCCACTACATAGCCCCATAACCAAATCCCAATCACTCAACCTACAAATCAGCCCACTTTATAACCCCACCAACCCTTCATATTTCAAACTCATGCAACCCAAATCTCACTAAAATCAGCCCAATCTCTCTTCGATACCACTACTTTATGCCCCTAATCTTGAGAAATTATTCTGTGTGGAATCCGAACATAGCTTCTCGTTCGGATTGCAATCATGTTTTGACATGAGTTTTTTTTTTTTTTTTTTTTTAATGTAGCCATGTGGATTTTTTTTATTAAGCGTGGCATGATGACCCAACCCAATTAATTCAATTGGAGCTCTTTTTTTTCGAAAACCCCATGCTTCATCCCCAAAATTTAGGGTTTTAAGGGAACAAAACATTTTATATATGCTAAGAAAGAAAAATGAGGAACATATGATGAAGATTAATGGTGACTGATTAAGATGGCATTAAAAGGCATTAAATTCTATAATGAGATGACATGCTCACAGAACGCTGAGGATGAAAACTTAAAGATAAGAAGACTGCAACACAACATAGAAAGTTTATAGGATAGTGTGGAGATTGCAATGTTTAATAAAATAGAAGTGAATTTGGTTGGACAAGTTGTAGATTTAAACTTATCAGAAATTTAAAACTCCTCCAAAGTTTTATTGGGTTTATGAAAAATGTATAGTTTTTAGGGGTTAGGGTGTATTCTACAATTATATTTTGAGGAGTTAATTACACTTTTAAATACCTTATGCACTTGTACACAGTTCATGTTATGGTGATTTTTTTTTTTTTTAAAAATGTTGTGTTCATAAATATCTCCTCTAGAAACTACAATGTTCCTAGTAGTGTAAATATTGTCTTGCCTTTAACCATAATTAATATGATTAAAAACTTGGATATAAGGATTATAAAGACACTGTGTACATCATGTACATAGTATTTATACTGCAGGAATTCATCATATACATAGTGTGTGTACAAGGGGAATTCTTGGCCCTTTATACGTACACTATGCACAAGCTTGTACACACTAATTGGAAGATTGTACAGACACTATGTACACCTTGTATATAGTGTTTGTACAAGAGAAATTCCTTGCCCTCTGTATATACCATTGAACACATACTATGCATAAGCTTGTACACATATTATGTACAAATTGTACACATACTATGTACAAGTTATACACTCATTGTGTACAAAGTATATGTACAAGAAAATTCAGCTTGTAAACAAGGGCGACAAATAGAATAAAAGCTTGTACACAGTGTGTATAACTAGTACACACAGCATGTATAAGGGCATTTTACCTTATACATAGTGTAGGTACAGGGTAATTATTTTCCATTTGTGGATATTTCCAACATATATAAATAGGTTGTGTTAAGTTTCTCTTAATATTTTTTGCATTTTACACAGGGTGTATATAATGGTGAGAAGGAGACATACGAGATGTATTGCATGTATGCACATAATATTAATTTTAGTGTTTACATAGAATATCACAATTACTGGTTGAATTCCCTAAAGATATGATGTAAGAATTTTGTCTGTTTAAAATCTTGTTTCAAGAAGGATCCTAATTTGAATTTCCAAATGAAATATTAAAAATCAGATACTTGAACATATTGTCCAGCTATGATTAGGTATATAGAAGATGAAGATGAAAATTAGAAGGTGTAAAAAATTATAGGAAGCCACAATCATAATTTAGCTAGTCCATATGACAAATATCTACTAAGATCATATAAGAGTATGAGTGATAATAAAGCATCAGTTCTAAAAATAATGACAAAGGCTGGAATTAGAACAGTTGATGTATTTTTTTACCTTGCCAATGAAGTTGAAGGTATTGAGAATGTTGGATTCTCTAAGGTAGATGCATATAACTCCATTTAAAAAGAGAAAAAGCAAATATTAAATATGAGATCATCGATTCTTTAATTTAACTATTTAATGATCAATAATTGATGGCCCTACGCTCACATGGGACATACAAATTAATGAATTTGATAGATTATTGAATTTTATTTTGGTTGATAGGATGTATATGGCTGATTATGAATTCTTTAAAGATGTGGTCATTTTTTATACTAGTTACATGCTTAATAAATATAATTTAGTCTATGCATCATATACCAAGATTAATAATCATTGGCAAAATATTCTACTTGGGGTGACTTTTTTGTCAGAGAAAATAATTAAATTATTTACGTGGTTGTTTAGAATATTTATATGAATAATGAGTAATAAATATCTAGTAATAAAATTTATTGATTAAGACCAGGCAATGGCTAGGCCCATAAAAGTTACATTATCTCACCCATGTCATAGACTGGGCCAATAACATATCTCTAAGAAGGTTCCATCAAAAGTATGGTGCATTAATAGCAATGACAAAGTTATATGACTCTTTTATAAGTGTTTGAACAAGTGTGACTCTGAGGAGGAGTTCAAAAAATAAATATGGGCTGAAATGATCACAGAAGTGAGCCTCCATGATAATGGTTAGTTAGAGGAGCTTTATAGGATAAGAAATAAATGGTCAATAGCATTCAAAAAGGATTATTTTAGCATGGACATTCTATCCATGCAATATAGTGAGTCAATTAATAATGTGTCATGACATTTTGAAGTTAACAAGTTCAATAAAATATTATTTTTTGGGCCTAAAAAGGTGATGATCACATGGCACTAGAATGAGCAGAATGAAGATTATAAATACAGTAAGTTCATAGCAGTACCTATAATAAAAAGTAGCCTAATATTAATGGAATATGCTTAATTTTACTCAAAAAAATCTTTATATATTTATTAAGAAAGAATTTTTATATAGTGTGGGTGGAATGAGCATATAGTATGCCTCAAGTGATTCTTCGAAGTTCTTTGTGAAGAGTGCAGAGAAAAAGTGCCCATCAATCCCTTTGGTGATTCATATTGATGCAAAAGAAGGTAGCATTCAATGCACCTATGGAAAGTTTGATATTATGGATTTAATATATGCTCATTGAATGAGAGTTTTGAGATAGCTAAATATTGTGAATATCTCCGAGAAGTACCTAATTATGTGATGGTCAGCAAGAGCTAGGAAAGAGATATATATTGGTTGTGTGTTCATAGGTACAAGAAATATATCTAAAGCAGGTAGTGACAATTGAATTCATTTCTGTATGAGGTCATCAAGTCCAATCCAAATCTCCCTTTAGTAATCTAAGGGATGATAATTGTCCACCTGTCAGTTGTATAGATCTCATCCGAATTTCAGCCCAGGTCTCTGATTAAATCCCAGCTCAATTCTTAATCACAAATCCTAAGGCAACCTCTAATCAAACATCAATCATACTCAGATCAATCCCAATAATTCGCTTGATTCTAATTGGTATCAACAAATCAAACTAAATCAACCAAGTCCAAAATCCAATCCAAACACAAAATTCCTAAGTCCATATCCAATGCCAAAAGACTATGTCTTAAAACCCTTTCTAGGTGGGTAAATTTTCTATCACCCAGAAACCCAGTCAAATAACCTTAAATTCATGATTTATTAGTTGCATATTGATTAAACATGTCCCTGGAGTTAACCCATCAAATTTGAGCTCAATCTGAGGCTTCTAGTCCCAAAAATGGAATGAATTTCTAAACGTTGTAAAACCTTAAAATATTTATGGCCTATGACATTGGACAAATCATTTTGTCGATTTTAACATTGGAACCCATCCCAAGGCCTTTGATCATACCTATAACCTTTATTAAGGTATGTTGATCAATAAACTATATTTTTTTATCCAATTTGACCCAAATTTAACTAGAGGTTAAAATGGCCAAAATTCCCTTTAAGGGGATTTTCAAACTTTTTGGCCAAAACTCATTATGGTTCAATCTCTTCAATTTTTTAATCCTCTTCAATGAATCCCAAATACCATTTGAGATCGATTGGACCCAAACTCAAGCTTTGGTTTGACCTGGTTGATCAAGTAAACTATGGTTTACCAAAATACCCCTTAAGTGTCCAAATACCCATTATGGACCAAATTATCCCACCACTCCATGAAACCACCCCCAATAGATCCCTTTGATCATTTCAGATTTGCTGAGCTCAAATTCAACCCTTGGGTCAACTTGGTTGACCAAAGGAAAACCTAGGTTGACCAAGTCAACCTAGGTTTACCTAATAACTCATTAAGGGTCAGAATGATTAAATTGGCTAAAATGACCAATCCAGCTCTTAGGATCACCTCTACCAAACTCTAAATATCAATCCAAATATGTTGAGCCCAACCCCTACCCCTGGGTCAACCTGGTTGACCAGACCAACCATAAACCTCATGCTCACTCAATGGAAATGCTAGATCAACTTTAAATCAACCCAAACTTCTTTGAATAACTCCCTCAGTGGTTTGCACATGATATGACATGTTGACCAAGTCAATATTTGACTTGGTCAACTGAGTCAAACTATGGTCAAACTTGTCTTGTTTGGGTTAAATCCTCCCTTTCACTTAAATAAAACCCATACCAACTTCATCAAACCTTCAGACTCATTATATTCCATAGTTTAAGCATGTCTTAATAATAAGTGAATCAATTCCATTAAGTTTGACCAAGTCAACCCAAAACCTTTAGTCAGATTTCCTTCCTTTCCACTTCATTCATCTTTGCATTAACTCCAACTCTTTAATTCCATCCAAGTTTGTTTCAAACAAAACCTACACTCCCTCTAATCCATCTTACCAGTTAGTAAGACCCTTTAACTACTCAACTAGTCAACCTAAGCTTAAGAGAGGTTTTTCATGGTCAACCCCTCCTTCAAACTCTAAGTGTTTCACTCTAAGGCTTTGGGGTTTGCTTAACCAGTAGCCCATACCCTTTCCCTGCCACCTCATCATTTGTTGAACAGTTTGGCTAGTTAACATGTGAACCTAAGCTAAAATAAGCTCATTTGGTTAAACTCCCTCAAACGCTTGAGTCCTTCTTAAACCTTTTGAGTTGGTCCATCTAAATGAGAGCTAAAGCTCTCTAATAGCTCTCAAAACCAAGCCCAGTCCTAGATTTAACTTAAAGAAGAAAGAAGTGGTTCCCCTCCCACTTGGAGTAACCAATGGAAAATCAGCTTGCCCAACCCTTGCCCCTGCCAACCAACGACCTAGAACATGCGCAGGGCACTTGATGAAAAGCTCTGATGCTTCTGGACCATAAAAAAAACCTAGGGGTAAAGTCAATGAAAAGTTAATTTGTAAAGGAATAAATCTATCATATCTCCCAAAGCCTCTCAAGACAAAATCCCATTTTGTTTTAACTCACCAGGCCTTCATCCATCTTCCCACTACAAAATCCAAGTAGTTGCACATCACCTGCAGTGACTTCTCTAGTGAACCAACCCCCATTTCACCCCAATCCTCTAAATTTCAATCCAAGCATTTTCAGACCATGATCTCAACTAAGAACTTGTATGAGGACAATCTACTAGCTCAAACAAATAAAAATCTTGATGATCCAATGATAAAATATCTCAAAATCCTTAGACCTAGGTCACAACACTTAGGGTTACTTAACTTTTTTAAAAGTGCTTTTCAAATTGTGGGAACACTTCCCCATGATTTTGGTTCATGAACTAGCTATGTTTAATATTTCAATCAATTTGATCCATCTGATCGAGAGAATGAGCCATTTTTAATAATTAACATTTTAGTTTATGTGTTCTGGTAGGTGTACAAGATCATGATCATTAATCTTCCGCTCAGCAATCGAGATTCTATTGCTCTGCGACCTCATTAAACCAGGGATCTGATCCCATGGTCAGATCTATATCCAGCTCGATCAGAGCTTTTTAATCCAAACAATAGTATGGAGCAGCTCCCGTCTCACGCTTACATGGATAAGTGAGGTATATGAGACCCACTGCCATTCAATCATGTGGCAATGAGTATGCCCCCGCCCAATCATTGCTAATGCTTGACCTTCATTTCCATCCGCCTATTCCATTGCACCATACGTCCCTCCCGCTATCGTTTTAATTAAATTAAGTTTAAATTAACATTAAATCATTTTTAAATCCAAATTTATTTTAAAAATTACTAAAAAAGAGTTTCAAATCTAAAAAATAAAAATTATATATATAATTTTTAGGATTTCAAATCCTTTAATTTTCAATAAAATTTATTTTAAAATATTTAATATATTTTAACTAATTTAGAAACATTTAATTTTGGGATATTTATTAAATATTTAAATAAATATTAACTTAAATATCTTCAACAACCCAAATTTTATTTTAAAACACTTAAAATATTCACTAAAGTTATTTAAAATGTTTTATTTTAAAATTAAATCAAATTTAAAGTATTTTCTTTAAATATTTTAAATAATTTGAATATTTCAAATTTTAAATAACATTTAATTGATATTAATTTAAATATTTTCAAAAACCAATAATATTTTTAAAATACTTTTATTCTAAAATTGAAATTATTTTAAAATAATTGAAATCCTTTAAATAATTTTGATAATTTAATCACTAAAAATTTAATTAATATTTTAATTAATATTAAATTAAATAATTTTTTATTTAAAAATTTATTAAATATTTGAACTTATTAGAGAATTTTTTTAAAATATTTTCATATGAAATTAAAATTATTTTAAGATACATTATATACTTTAAATAATCCTAAAGTTGTAATATTTAAATATTTAAATAATATTTAATTAAGTAAATTCAAATAATTATGAAAATTTTATGAAAATTCTTTGAAATTAACTTAAATTTTAGAGAATATTTAACATTTAATTTAATTTGATTTTAAAAAATAAATTTTAAATATTAATTAATTTTAAATTGTTTTAAATACACTTAATTACTAAAAAACTATAAAAATTCAATTAAAATTTTAATTAAAACAAAAAAATTCATATAATACATTAAAATTTTCAAAATTTTAAATATTTTAATTTTAAACATATTTTATAATTAAACACTTAATATATATTTTAAATAGTTCTAAATACCTTAAAGACTTCAATATTTATTTATTATTTATGTAAGTATTAATCCAAATTCTTATAAAATTTTAGAAAATTTTATTTTAATCTTTAACTTTATATAATTTCTCTAAAATTATTTTTGAATTATGCTTATATGATTTTAAAATTCATTTATTTCAAGTACTATATCTTATTGTATATTCATATATATATGTTCATATATTTTGACTTTATTTTGAATTTATATATGTTAAATTTTGAGTGCTTTGAGAGGGTATGAAAAATTTTTAATATTGGATACTTTGAATGAATGGATTTGATGGGGATGATTAGTATATAATTGTTCAAATTGTTCTCAAATTTAGTTGCTAATTATTCATATATTCCTTGTCTTTTGCATGTGTAGGATGCACACACTTACACCTAGCTTTAGGTTCTCCCAATTTTAAGGACTTGATGGTGATTATGCATGCATTTACATGTGTATCAAGGGTTAGAGACTTCAATTCCAAACCAATTTAACTTAGTGACACTTTAAGGACAAAAATTTAGAAAATTTAGATTAATTTTATGAAATAAAAAAGAAGTCAAATACGATTGAAACTTGAGTCATTTAAACATAGTCTCCAACCCTCCTAGAGAAAATTTTCACTAGTTTTAAAAATCATTAAGTTACTTAATTAATTAACTTAAGATTAATTCATTCAGTAAACCTTGAAACTTCTAAAAATTCTAATAATTCCAAATTAATTTCAAAAATTACCAATAATATGTCAAACTGATCAGGATTCAACCCTTAATCTAAGAAAATTAAAAGCCATATGATCAAATTTTTAATTTAATATAAATTTGATTTTTAAGAAAATTAATAATTAATTAAATTAATTAATTAAAAACATTTAAAAATTCTAAAAAAAATCACTAAATACTTGGAGACATCCTCTTAAGTCATTTCTAACCTGTGGGGTGATTCTAAGAGGTTTGGGATTAATTTGGTTAAAAATCTTAAATCCCCTTTAATTAAGCAATTTTAAAAATTCAAAAAATACCCAAATTTTGAAAAATCATAAATAATTCTAGAAAAATTCAATTTAATCAAACTTAAAGCCATTTAACTTTGATTAAAATATACTCTTTTTTAAAAATGTCAAACCCCCAAAATTAAGTCAAAGTCAAAAAGTTAAATTTCTGGTCAATCATAGTTCAAAATTAGGTGAGAACATCTAATAATCATAACTTAATGTAGAAAATTCAAATTGAGTAAACTCAGAATCTATTTACTCATGTTAAGATTTAGTATTTAGGAAAAATATTCAAAGCCAAATATCTTTTAATTTTAAAAGTCAACTTTTGACCCCTCATTTAATGTATTAAAATAATTACAAAATTACTAAAAATTCAATAACTCATTTAAAATTCTAAAAATTTAATTCAATTATTCAAACCAGTAATCAATACACTCATTTATTTTTATCAATCTTTAATCATCAACCAACTAAATATCTCTGATCAATGTTAGTTATTATTGGGTAACTCATGCCTACGACGCTATTAGCTTAGCTCTAAAGAAAGTGAAATAAACTTCACTACCTTAGTGGGCAAAAAAGGTGGTAAATATTTAACCATTAAAATACACCTATTTTAAGCTTTAATACGTTAAGATTTATACTCAAACATAAATTTTCCCTTCAACCTTTAACAAATTTGAATACTAGATAACTTCAACAAATTTCCTAGTTTAGGACATACCCAAGCCACATAGCTTTTAACACACACTTTAGATGGTTTGCTAGGAGAACCATCTCTAGTTTAGTCTTGACCAGTGTTTACCTTTACCACTAATTAAAGGATTTTTTGAGTTTTCATTACATGTTGTGATTGAAAATTGATTGATGTGAGTATTTACTTTAACTATAATCTATGAAATTATGTGATAAGCGATATATTAATCATAGGTTAGGAATAATGTGGTTACTCACTAGATCTACATGTGGCCAAGCTTGTGTAGGGCAATAAAAGTGGGCTAGATTAATAATAAATATAAATACTATACGTTCTTCAGCTGCATAAGCGCCAAATAAATAAGAGCATAGCCAAATGTGATTTACTTTTTAATGCAAATATATAAACTACTTAGGATTGATTTGTTTTCAAATATTTAACATAACCCTACAGGAGAGTCTATATTTTCTTTTTAATATTAATGTAATTTATTTAAAGTTAAAAGCTATGAAAGCTAGACATTTGAGTCGGGATACATGTATCCAAAATTAGATTCCAAAGATGAAAGGATGCCCCTTAGGGGGATAGTTCTTTTCTATTTGGAAGCCCAAGTTTGGATAATTTTAATACCCAAAGTGAAAAGAATAATCTTCCCTTCATGAGAAGAGTTTTCTTTTTCATTTGGGTTTCCAAATATGATGAATCGAAGGAGCCTAAAGATGAGAAGGATGAGGAGTTGAATATAAAAAATATCCCACTCAAAATGAACTTGTATCGATCCTAAGATTAGAATCTGGTAGACCAGCCACCTTTAATTTGTGTAAATTTTGGGTTATAATAAACATGTGATGTGTCAATGGATATTTATTTAATTGATTTGATTTATTGATGTGCTTGATTTAAATTAATTGCAATTAGGGTTGCATACTTTTCTTAGTTTTTTAGCCATTGCATGTTATTTTTATTTTAGCCTGGATATACTGAGACTCGTGAGGGTACGCTAAAAACTTTTTCAACTTAAATCAATTAAAATTTTTAAGCTAACATAGAATTGCTAATGATCTAAGAGGGAAGCAAAGATAACTTAGAGTTTTTATGAAGCATATTATTGACTTTCTCTTCCTTGTTGGGTGCATCGTTGCTTCTGATTTCTAGCATACAATCTGGCTTTTGAGGGTGCAGATTTGTCAAGAAAATGTTGTACAATCTCAAGAGAAAATTATTTTAATCCTTTTTAAAACTATTACCAATCATTTCATCCATTTAATCAAGTTGATCAATATTTATTACATTAGAACCAAATTTAAAAATGTATACAATTTTAATTGCATTTTATTCAAGCATTTTTACCCTATATAAGTCAAGGGATCAATTAGGATTTGCTCTAGACATCAGACCCAATTCTCCAAAAATTTAATAATAACAGCCATGTCACTCTTTCATAAAAATGACTGGACTTATGGATTTAAAATATAGTTTTCCACCTATTAGTCATATAGATCTCATCCAAATTTCAGCCTAGGTTTCTGATCAAATCCCATCTCAATTCTTAATCCTAGATCCAAAGGCAACCTCCATTCCAACATATATCATAGTGAGATCAATCCTAATCATTCACTTGATTGTGATTGGTATTATTAACTAAAACTCAGTCAACCAAGACCAAAATACAATCCAAAATCAAAATTCATATGTCCAAATCCAAGGCTAAAAGCCTAAGTCCTGAAACCCTTTATGTGTGAATTTTCAATCACTTGGAAACCTAGTTAAAGGACCTCTGATTCATGATCTCTCAGTTGCATATTGATCATTGAATTGATTTCCAAAGGCTATAAAACCTTTAAATATTTACAGCCTATGCCACTAGACTTATCATAATGTTGATCTTAACCTTCAAACCCCTCCCAAGGCCTTTGAACATATCCATAACCTTTGTTAAGCTATGTTGACTAGTAAACTATTTTTTTTATCCAAAGTTGACTAGAGGTTAAAATGACCAAAATGCCCTTTAAGGGGTTTTTAAGACTTTTTGCCAAAACTCAACATGGTTCAATCTCTTCAACTTTTGAACATCTTCTAATGAATCCAAAATACCATTTGTGATCCATTGGACCCAAAATTAAGCTTTAGTTTAACCTAGTTGACCAAGTCAATAATGGTTGACCGAAATACCCCTTAAGGGTCCAAATACCCATTTTAAACCAAATTGTCCTACCGGCCCATGAAACAACCCAAATAGATCCCTTTGATCTTTTCAAATTTGTTGAGCTCAAATCCAGTCCTTGGTTCAACCTAGGTTGACCTAATAGCTCCTTAAGGGTCTGAATGGTCAAATTGACCAAAATGACCAATCCAACCCTTGGGATTACCTCCACCAGACTCTAAATATCAATCAAAATATGTTGAGCCCAACCCTTGCCCCTCGATCAACCTGGTTGACCATGTTAACTTAAGTTGACCAAATCAACCATAAAATTCATGCTCACTCAGTCAAATACCAGATCAACTTTAAATACAATTAATCTTATTTGAACACCTCCCATAGTGGTTTGGCATTATTGGATATGTTGACCCAGTCAATAATTGACTTGGTTAACTGTGCCAAACTCTAGTCAAACTTATCTTGATTAGGTCAAATCTCCCTTTCACTCAAATAAGACCCATCCAATATCCATCAAACCTTTAGACTCATTCCATTCCATGTCTTAAACATGTCTTAATTATAAGTGAATCAATTTCATTGAGTTTGACCAAGTTAACTCAAAACCCTTAGTCAAATTTCCTTCCTTTCCACTTCATTCATCTTTGCATTAACTCCCCTTTGATTCCATCCAAATTTGTTTCAAACAACACCTACACTCCCTCCAATCCATCTTACCAGTCAATAAGATCCTTTACTAGTTAACTAGTTAACCAAAGCTTAAGAGAGGTTTTTCATGGTCAACCCCTCCTTCAAACTCCAAGTGTTTCACTCAAAGGCTTTGGGGGCTTGCTTAACCAGTTGCCCATTCCCATTCTTTAACACCTCATCATTTGTTGACTAGTTTCATTGGTCAAACTTTTAATCCAAGCTCAAATAAGCTCATTTGGTTAAACTCCCTTAAACCCTTGAAGCTTTCTCAAAATATGAATTTGGGTCAAAGTACTATAATTTTGATGATAACAAATATTATTATTTCTTTACTACTACTACTAGTATTGCATATTTGTATTATTTGTTCTGCTTACTAACCTTTTAGGTCCATAAGTTCAATTGTAATACAAATCAGCTCAAGATCGGATAGACTAGGGTTGAGTCTATCTATAATTTCAAACACAACTTTTTACTTTTCTTGAGTTAAGTCTTGTATCTGGTGGATCCCAAGCTAAGTAATCTTGTACACACGCACTTAAGGTAGTGGGTTGGTGAGTTAAAGAAAATTTCTAGATTTTGACCTAATTGTATAGGATGATTTTTTATCATATTGGACAGTCAGTTAAAAATAAAAAAACCTAAATTAGGGCATCCCATTAATTAAGAATTATTAACTAATCATATTGTACAATCCTTACTATATAGGAAAATCAGTTTAGATTGTGAAAAGTACTCACCAATCACAAATTAGCATTATTCTAAATTTAAAAATTTATACATATCATATAGGATAATCCAAATTGTCTTTGATGATACATGACAATCATGCTTAAATTAATCATGTGATTAGGAGAACAATTATTGTTAAACTTAATTCAATCCAATCAAATAGAACGATCGGTGAAGATTGTCCTGAATAATAGAGAACATGCATGGAACAATAAGGGATCACCACCTATCAAACCAGACGAATACCATAATTTTCAACAAATCTTCTAAGATAATTGACCCCCTTCATACTAGATAACAGAGAAGTATATGGGATGATAAGGCATTATCGAGTATCATACTAGACAAAGTTTCTTAATTATATACTAATCATCCATTATGATATTACAATTGTCCGGGATGATCCTTCTATTTCTCTTGAACTAATTGTACAAGGCAATATAATTTGTACTGCTTTAAAGGGATATTTTTAACTAATCATATAGGACAATTATATGATCGTACTGGACGATCAGTATCTCCAGATTGAAAATTACAGCTACTTTTGAGGCTCTCTATTTAAGCTCTCTTATTATCACTTGAGATAATCTTTTATTGTGGAGGAGATCTAAAAGAGAGTTTAGAAAATGAAGAGGGAGAGCTTGAAAGAGAGAGAGATCCTTGTGATGGGGAGTTATGAGGGATTCATAAAGGTTATTTCAAGCAAGGTGTTCATCATCTTCTTCAATTTACTTCTTTGGTTCCTTGGTGGCTCTGGGGAGATCTTCATCAGCATTATATTTAGGCTCTCCACCCCGACTAGGTGGGTAAAAAAGATTTTCCCAGGTTATCTACCTACTCTAAGAGGGAGTAAAAGGATTCCCAAGTTCTCTGCCTTCATCAGGTGGGTGAAAAAGGATTACCATATTCTCTTCCTATTGTGGGGGCAAAAGGAGTGACACTACTTTTAGTACAATACCTGGAAAGGAGATTTTTGAGGAGTGGATGTAGGTCAAGTTGATCGAACCACTATAAATCTGGTGTGTTCTTTTTGGTTACTTTTTTACATTTAAATTCTGCATTATTCTGTAGTCAAAATCTCTGATTTTTATTATTTTGAAATTACTATTGCCTCCACATAATTCATTTGTTTTCAAATAATCAAAACGATTTTCTTTTTCATCATAAAATTTTTTTTAATAATAAAAAATCCCTCTTGATTAGCTTTGGGACTAGTTTTTTTAAGGATTAACAGCCCTCATAAACTTTCAAGTGGCATCAGAGCGGGTTTCATAAATTAAATTTTAAAAAACTTTTGAAAAATGATCTATGGCTAACTTTCGCAATTATAATACTATGGAAGGATACTCAATAACAAGACTACCTCTATTTGATAACATTTCTTTTGATTTTTAGAAAACTTACATGTCCACCTTTTTATAATCAATTTATTATTGCATGTGGATGCTAGTATAGGATGATTATTCTGCACCTTTTTATTTAGTAAATGGCATTAAAATGGCATTTAAAATCATAATCCTTCCCAAGAGGCGGAGGGACCCTAAGCTAGAGAGAGAAAGCTAGAGAGAGATTGTCTGGATTTTCAAATTTCTGGTTTGGCGGGTCGTCGTTTTTGTGGATTATCTGGCCGCAGCTCCGGCTCTCCGGCGGCTAGGAGGGACGGAGATGGAGCAAAAATGTCTCTTTCCTTCGGATGCTTGGAAGAATTATAGGAAAGGTATTTCGGTTCCAGTTCTTGATTCGTCAGATGTCTTTAATGGCGAATCCAAGGTTTTGGAGGGTTTCAACAAGAATTTTAAAGAGTTTAGTAATGAACCCCTGGTTATAAACGAAGGGGGTTGTTTGGAAAAGAAGGAAACCCCTGGCATTGTTCCAGGTAAAGGAAAAGGTGTAATTGAAGAAGTTGTTCTAAATAAGGTTGATGCTCCACCTTTCTTGAACGGTTGTGAGAAGGTTTTTAATGATCTGGATTTAGGAGCTTCCTCTTCTGCTGGACTGAAGATCAATACTAATTGATTCATGAAGTCTTTACCATCTTCTCCAATTGAGAGGAATTTGTTGAATCTCATTTCTAAGGGTGTAGATGGTGTGGATGTAGATTTGTCTCTAAAGAAAAATACTGATAATCCGGTTGAAGCACAAGATGTTGGCTTATCGGGTCTGGCTCCTACTGAAGGAAAGGAAAGGAATGTTTGGTCTCAATCGACTTGGAGGAAAAAACCAAATGTGAATGTAGACAAGCTGGAGCTAGGTTCGTTTCTTTCTGATGATGGTGTTTCTCCACGAGGAGAAAGAATTGGAAAATGCGAGGAAGCTCAAAAAATCCATTATTGTGAATATTTTTGGAGATAATACTTCTTTTCAGGTGATAAGTACATAATTGAGAAGACAATGGGAGAAATTTGGTAAATTCCACATTACCGGTTTGGGTCTTGGATGGTTTTTGTGCTCGTTTGTGGAGGAGATGGATGTTGATAGTATTCTCTCTGGAGGTCCTTGGTGGATTAGAGGACAGATGATCGGGTTAGATAAGTGGTCATCCAAATTCAATCCTTTGTCTCTCAAAGGTATCTCGTCACCGGTATGAATTAGATTGCCCAATTTACCTCTTAAATGTTAGGATGAGGTGAATATTTGTAGAATTGCTTCGTTTGTTGGCAAGCCTTTTCTTCTCGATGGTAACATGTTCCATTGGAGCAGGAGGGAGTTTGCTCGGGCTTGTGTACATATTCCCCTGGATTCAAAACTTCCTCAGGGAGTGTGGATTAAAGGTTCGGCTGGAGAATTCTATCAGAAAGTGGAATATGAAGGGATCTCCAAAATCTGCACTGAATGTGGTAAGATTGGACATTCTTTAAAAGAATGTGGTGATGTGAAACAGAAAGTGGATCTGGGTTCCTGTATTGCTCAGCCTGTCCTGCAGCCAAAAGCTGTGAAAGGTATGGACATCAAGAGAAATAGTGACAGTAATCCTTGGATTCAGGTCCAGTATGGTAAAAAAAGAATGAATAGATTGGCTAATAATAGAAGACTGTTTAGTAAAAAGAATTCCATTCCTATGAATAAAATTTTTTGTTCCCAAAGTTGGTCTATTGATTTTAAAGAATTTGAAGAATGCTGAAGTGAATATCTTGTGTAATGATAATGATGAGGCTTTGGTTAATTCTATTGTTCCTGAAACTGTTGTAGACGAAGTGATTGTAGATGCTAGGCCGGTTGAGGAGGCCCAGCCGGTTACTGAGGTTGAACAGGGAGATAAAATGGGGGATAATTCTATTTTTGAAGTTATTAACAGATTCAAGGTTTTATCAGAATTAGATGATTTGGGTTCCTGGAATGAAGTTGAGGAAGGGGAATTTTCTATTCCTGTTAAAGAATTAGAGGGGAACAATACTGATCGAGTGGCTGAACAGCAATCTGCAGTTTTTCAGAAGATTGAGAAGGTTACATCTATTCCTGTTGAGCCAAAGGGGAGAAATCATTCTTATGATAAGAAAGTGAAGCTTGTAAAGGAGCTCAAATCACTTGGATCTGGGAATATAATACCTCATAATAGGAAGTTGGAAGGAGGTAAAACTAAAAAGGTTGGGGGTCCTTCCCCCATTTTTAAATAATGAATTCCTTGCTTTTTTGGAATTGTAGAGGAGCCAAGAAAGTTGAGGATGCTCTGTATCTCAAGGAGTTTATTAAGGATAATGGAGTTTTATTTGTTGGTCTGTTGGAAACGAAGATTGCTTCTATGGAGAATAGTCAGTTGTTCAAGTTTCTGGGCATGAATTGGGATTTTTTTTTGGTTCCAGCATTTGGACTCTCGGGTGGCTTGATGGTATTATGGAGAAAGGATCTAGCAACCTTCACTATTATTGAATCCTCCTCTCAAATGATTTTGGGATTGCTGAATGTGATCGGAAAAGGAAGTTGGAAGGTAGCATCTGTTTATGGTAGCACGAATGTTCAGGAAAGAAGAAATCTCTCGTTTGATCTAGAAAAGCACTGTACAGGTAATCTACCCATGGTGGTGGGTGGTGATTTTAATTGTGTGATGTCCCAAGCTGAAAAAAGAGGGGGAAAGAGATTTACTTTGTCTCAAGGCTCTAAGGATTTCAATAATTTTATGATTCAAAATGATCTTCATGAGGTAAAAGCTATGGGACCTAAATTCACTTGGTGTAATAACAAAACTGGTAATGCTCGCATCTTGGAAAAGTTGGACAGGTGCCTTATTAATTCCTGTGCATTAGACATTATTCATGTGGCTGTAGTTAAACACTTATCCCGTGTGGCTTCTGATCATTGTCCAATTTTGATAGAGATTTTTAAATAAATGGAATATATCAGAGTTATCATGTATGAAGAAGTTTGGGCTTCTTAATATGGAGCAACTGCTTTGGTTAAAAGTGTCTGGTTTAGAAGATGCAGGGGAGATCCGGCATCCGTTCTCAAGCTGAAGTTTAGAAGAATGTTGAAAGCCCTGTTTTACTATAGTAAGGCGAAGTTCAAAGATTTAAATGTGTTGATGGACAAAATTAAAAGTGAGATTTTAGAAATTCAGCTGGAGGAGTTTGATGGGGAGCTCTCACTTGACAAGTTACAGGTATTGAGATATAAAATAAATGAGCTTAATGTTACTTTGGCTAGGCTCAATACTTGGTGGAGGCAAAGGGCCAAAGCAAAATGAATGGATGAAGGGGACTGTAATTCATCTTTCTTTCATGCTTTTGCGAATGCTAGAAGGAGTTCTAACTGGATTAGCCATATCAAAGCTTTGGATGGTACTGTTTCGGAGGAGGAAGCTGTGATCCAGAAAACTTTTTTTCGATTTTTTCAGACTTAAATGGCAGCACAGGAGCTGCTCTTTAGATGGATGGCCGACTCCATTGAATATCATTAGTTCGATTGACCAAAAGATACTTGAAGCTGAGTTTTCTTGGGAGGAATTATAGCTAGTTGTTAATGAATCTAAGAGAAATGTTTCTCCTGGCATTGATGGGATTTCTTTTTTCCTTTATCAAAGATTTTTAGCAGTTGATAAAAGAAGATGTTTGGCATGCTATCAATCAATTTTTATCGTCTGGTGTTATGGATCAATCCTGGAAGGAGACTTTGATTGTGTTGATACCTAAAATCAAGTGCCCACAAGAACCGGTTAACTACAGACCGATTAGTCTATGCATGACTGTTTACAAACTCATTGCCAAGATGCTCCTAAATAGATTGGAGAAAGTTATTCAGAAAATTATCTCGGTGGATCAAGCAACTTTTATTAAAGGTCATTCTCTATCAGATCATGTGCTTTTGGCTCAAGAGGTGTTCAACATGTTCAGGTGGTCTAAAGCTAGAAGTGGGATGTTTGCTATTAAGCTTGATATGGAACAAGCTTATGATAGTATGGGGTGGCAAACATTAAGGCAAGTTCTTATTCAATTTAATTTCCCTTCTAGATTTATGGATCTTTTACTTCAATGTGGTCTCAATCCTAAGTTTTGTATTTTAATAAATGGGAAGAAAACTGAGTGGATTGAAGGGAGATGTGGATTTAGGCAAGGCTGTCCTTTATCCCCTTTTCTATTCATTCTTTGCTCTTAAATTCTATCTAATGCTTTATTCTCTAGAAGAAATGGTATGGGTATTTCTATCTCTCCACTAGCTCCAAGAGTGTCTCACTTACTCTTTGCGGATGATATTTTGATCTTTTCGGAGGCAAAGATGGAAGAAGTCAAGGAGTTGAAGAAAATTATTTCCAATTATTGTAATTGGACGGGGCAAAGGGTGAACACTTTGAAATCTATGATCATTTTTGGGAAATATACTAAAAGAAATATCCAGAAGAAAATTATTAAGAAACTCAATTTCAAAGTTCTGAAGGAGATTAGTTAATTAGGTGTGAAAATGGCACTTAGGAGACTGGTAGCATCGGATTTCCAGGTTCTTTTGGAGGCTGCTACTAACAGACTCAATACTTGGGGAAAGAAATTCATTTCCTTAGAAGGTAAGTTGGTTTTGGTGAAATCAGCTTTCCTTTCTTTACCGCAGTTTTTATTTACTATTTCTTTAGTTCCTTTGAGCATTCTGAAGGAGTTTGATAAGATGTGTAGAGGATTCATTTGGAGTAAAAATAATGGCAATGCGGGGCTTCATTATGCTTCTTGGGCTTTGTTGTGTAAACCGAAGAGGGAGGGTGGTAGAGGTTTGTTTTCAGCCGTGTCTATGGTTGGTCCTCTTCGGGCTAAATTCGTTTGGAACTTCTACTGGAAGCCTAATTCTTTATTGAACCATATTCTTAGAGCAAGGTATGGGAATGATGTGTGGACGGAGGCTGTTAAGGGAGGTAGTTCTTCTACATGGAAGATTATTACTATGGGAGCTAAATTTCTCAAGAATGTTGTTAGATGGAGCATTTCCAATGGTGATTCTATCAATTGGTTGAATGACTCTTGGATTTTGGATAAATGTATTGCTAAATGGCCTACATTTGTCAATATTAAAAATACTTCAGCTGAAAAATTAAGCTTTTTCATTTCTAACGGTAAATGGAACTTGGAGAAACTTGAAGACAGTTTTGGGGAGCAGCTTATGGAGATCATTTCCAATATTCCTATTATTACCAGTAGGAACTCAGATAAGTTAGAATTGAATTGTAAGTTTACTGGTAAATCTGTTACGGCTTTAGCTTTTGAAGCAACTTTGGATCATGGGGAGGAGTTTGCTCATTGGAAATGGATGAAGAAGATTAAGTTAAAACCAAAAATTGAACTTTTTTGGTGGAGACTTTGCAATAACTGCATTCCCTCTAATACTTTCCTGGTTAATAGGAATATTTGCATTATTCCTGATTGCCCGAGAGGCTGTGGTGTTGATGAGGATGAAAGTCATTTGGTTGGAAATTGCTTCAAAATCAGGAATGTGATATCTGTACTTAACAACTGGGGTTTTATGATTCCATCTTTTGATAGTTTTCGGGATTGCCTAGAATGTCTTCAAAAAGATATGGGAATGAATTCTCTTTGTGCAAACTTATTTTGTACAGCAGTCTATCTTGTTTGGAAAAGTTGATCCATGGTGATAGAGAGGATTTGGATAATAATATTGCTGCTAATGCCATTTCTTTTGCTGTTAAAAGTAATTTCTTAAATATTCAACCGGGTTAATGGGATGCTAATCAGCATGGGCTGTTGTCTACTTGGCATCCTCCTCCTTCCGGGTGGATTAAGATAAATGTTGATGCAGCTCTTAAAAGGAATAATATGGCTGGTATAGGTGGAGTTTCTAGAGATGAGCAAGGTAGATTCCTGATGGCTTTCGGTGAGCATTGTTGGCATTGGGACATTTCTCAATTGGAGCTCTTGTCGGTTTTATATCTGAAGAAGGTGGTTAAGGAATGGATGTTTGTAGCATAAGGTGTCATCATCGAAGGGGATAATTTCAATATCTTAAAGATGCTTCAGAATGCGGTCAAATCCTGGAAGGTTAGTAGGTTGATTGATGATAATTTGGCTTTTTTGTTGAATTTTAATAAAATTATTTTTTCATTTTCGTTGAGAGATGGTAACAAATTAGCGGATAGTTGTGCTAATTTGGCTTTAGATAGATCCTTTTTGTAGGATGATATCCATGATGTTTCCATTCCTCCTTCTTTCTTGTATTGCTTGAAGGAGGAATATGATGCTTTAAGGAGAACTTGATTTGTACTTGGTTTTCTGGTTTTGAGTTTTAATGCAATTTGCATTTTCTTCAAAAATGGCATTAAATTTGAAATTTCTTTTTTCTAAATAGACTACTGATGATAGATATTTAGCCTAACTTAATACCAAATGTTTGAATTATTTTTTCTGTGCAATAAAATTTGAGGATTATATGTGTGTTTCTACTTGTTCAACTGGTAAAGAAATTTAGGACAAACTCTGTATTACATATGAAAGTACAAATAAAGTAAAATAATCTAGGCTAAATATTCTTTTTCATGATTATGAACTTTTCTCCATGAAATATAGTGAATCTAGTTCTGAAATTTATACTAGATTTACATAAATTGTTACTTTCTTGCATGCCTTAGGAAGAGAACTTACAAATTATGAAAAAGTTAACAAAATTTTTTATTGTTTACCATCTTCTTATGATGCAAAAATAACTACCATTATTGAATCTAAATATCCAAATGTTTATTCTATAGATAACTTACTTGGATCACTCATTGCTTAAGAGTATTGCTTATGAGCAAGGAGTGAGTCAGTAATGGAATAAAGTAAGAATGATAAAAGTTCTACAAATTCTTCTGATGTTATATGATTTGAATGCAAGAAGCCAGGGCACGTGAAATCTGGTTTCCCAACTATAAAGCTCACCCAAATAAGGAGAAGGGTGAAGAAAAATTCAAATTCATGAAGGGCAAGCAAAAGACACTAAAAGCTTTCTAGGCAAATTAAGCATCAGACTCTTCCGAAATTGAAGTAGAAGAAGAGGTAACTAACCTATGCTTAATGGCAGGAGAACATCTTGATCATTATAATCAAGAGGAGGTATGTGAGCTTACCTATGATCAATTATTTGAAGTTTCTGAAAAAATTTAGCATATAAGAAGCTTAAAAAATCGCATGCCATCCTTAAATCTAATTTTTTAATTCTATAAAAAGAACATGAATGCTTAATAAAATATCATTCCACTTTTGATAGTATTGATGATATTTTATTTGGATATTTTAATAAAAATTTATGTGATGAGTTTTTAAAAATAATGAATAAGGAATTTTGGATGAGTATGATGGGATAACTAGCCTACTTTCTTGGATTTAACATAAAATAGAATGATGATGAAACTTTCCTTGGTCAATTGAAATACATTAAGGACATCTTTAAGAAAAATGAAATAGATAAAGCCAAACCAATCAACACTCCCATGAGTTCCACTATTTAGCTATATAAGATTTAAATGAAAAATATGTTGATAAAAAGAAATACAGAAGAATAATTATATCACTTCTTTACTTGACTGTTAGAAGACCTGATATTATATTTAGTGTTTGTCTATGTGCTAGATTTTAGGCTGATCCAAAAGAGTCCCACTTGACTGTTGTTAAGAGAACTCTTAGATATCTCTTAGGAACCCTAGACTTAAGAATCCGGTATCCTAAGCATAGCATCTCCTTTGAAATCATAGGATATTCTGATTCATATTTTGAGGGATATTGAGTTGATAAAAAAATCATTACTAAAACATGTCAATTCATAAGATAGTTATTAGTCTCCTAGTCTAGTAGAAAATAGAACTCAGTTGTCCTATTCACTGTTGAAGCTGCATATATAGCCTTAGAAAGTTTTGTGGCCCAAGTCCTCTAGTTAAAATAATAAATTCTGGATTTAGGATTACCTGTAGCATAATTTCAATCCTATTTAATAACACTAGTGCCATCTATATTTCAAAAAACCTAATTTAACACTCTATGACTAAGCACATTGACATAAGGCACTACTTCATTAGATATCATATTACTAAAGGATACATAGAGCTACACCATGTAGCCACTGAAAACCAACTTGCTAATATCTTTACAAAACCACTAGCCTTTAAAATATTTAGCAACTTAAGAATTACATTACGTGTAATAAATGTTAATGCTTGAAATTATTTCTCTATTTAAGATGTTTTGTTTTTATTTTATTTGTATGTCTATTTATTTTTATGTGTTTCTATTTTATGTTCTTAATTTTCTATGATTTTTCCTTCAATATTTTTTTTTAAAAAGAATCAGATCAATGCTCACTCCTGATTTTGAATTCTCAAATGACATTTTTTCCTTGCTTTTGGCTTTAGAAATTAGTAAGCAGTGCTTAACTTCTCTAAATCAATTGAAGGAAGAAAATTTGATGATTGTCACTCTACCTCTAACTCCTTTAGTGGAGTATTTTTCTTTTTGAAGCAAAATCTATTTAAAATTAAAAGTTGGACTTTGAAATTAAGATCTATTTTTATCTTCCTATAGTAATTTATCTCATATGAATAATGCTCAAAGTCCTTGAATCACTTTTCAAGTTTTCATAATCAAATTATTGCATATATCATATGGATATGATTCTATTTTAGGGTTTACTCTTCCTTATACTAGAGAGTAAGTTCTTCTTCTCTTATATCTAGAATATAATCTCATAACTAAGAGTCTTTAAAGATTTTTAAAGGAAGCCATCTCACAAAAATGAAAATAGACACAAAATGAGCCTAAAAGAAAACTAAAATGATGCGCAATGACCACCAAGTAATTGCAAGATACATAAAAGTGTATCAAAAGTAAAAAAAATGGATCATGCCAGATAACTAAAACGAAGCACAAAATGAGCCCACAAAGAAATAAGCTTCATTCTCCTTCAAATCTTTAAATATTAGAAGAATTCATGTGCCACTTGATATCTTCAAAAACTTGAATTTTTAAAATCATAATTTTGGTTAATTACTTTGCAATATTATTCTATCAGATATTTTTCTAAAATGAAGTTTGAAAAAATTAATTTTCTTCTCTGACTTCTTTCATGAATTAGATTTTTGTTTAAAATGAATTCTAACCTGTAAGGAGTCTTAGCTAGGGTTAATAAGATCAATTTTGTATACTTTCTAGATTATAATACTGTTAATTCATTTCTTATTGATTTTTAATCTACTCATAAGATAAATTTATCATTTATTTAAGTTGATCGATTTAAAAAAATATTGTGTTATTATATTTTGATTTATGATTGGTTTTTGTTTGGTTTTTATGTTGTTTTATGTTTTTTAATGTTTTTATATTTTGTTTTGAAATCATCCTAATCACCATATTTCATGCCCTAAATTTTTTTGTTTTGCTAACATCGTCTAGGATGAACCACATCGTCCTGTACAATCGGAACAAAAATACACTTCTCTGATAATAACACTTCCATTGGATAATTAGAATCAGTTATTGGTGATCGTACTGGAAGATTCTCATTTCATCCTATATGATCCACATGGCAAAAACGATTGGACGATTTCAATGTAGTTGATACAATTCATAATGACACATCATCCTAGATGAACCAGATATTCTTCCTGTATGATGTAGTTAGTCAACGATCATACAGGCTGACTCTTCGAGATGTTTTCCCAGTATCTAAATGACCCATATGATATATTCTCATCCTGGATGATATGACCAACTTTTTTGACCAATCACCTAGACAAATTGATTACACCCAATAGTTCTAGACGATCTCCCAATCATCATATCCGATCCAACTCCTTATATATAAACAGGCCAAATTCAACCTTCTTTTTCACTACAATCACTCCAATCTTTCTTCACTCTCACTCAATATCTAAATATGTGCAATGGGTAGAGGCAAGTGGTCTCAACAAATTATTAGAAATTCTTCTCGGCATTAGGTCGTCCAAGATTTACTAAGGCAGCTAATAAAGATGTCTATAATAGATATAAGAATGCCAGAATCTCTCCCTCCAAAATTATCAAAAAGGAGGACCTCCACTTTTAAGTACTACCTCTATTCACTCATACCACTCTGACTTTCATTCTTACTCTTTCATATCCCTTCTTTTTTGAACTACTTTTGGAATTTTCTGCAAGCCTTCGTATCAATAATGAGGGTACTACCCTCCAATCATTTGTTAATAGACGTCTAGTAGAAATTACTTACCAAGACTTTCATGATTTTCTCCACATGTCCACTACTGGTGAAAAAATTCATACTTTAGCTGCAAATCTTGAGTTTGATTGTACCCCTATAAACACTATCCTTAGGGAGTCCAATATTAACTTCCATATTTCCCAGGTTAACACTCTAGTTCAGGATGCTTGCATGATCCAACACATATCTAGAAATTCTAAAATTCCTAAAGTTGGTGATCGACTCAATATTACTCTTGTTCTTTCTCTTACAACTTACTTCATAATGACTCAAATAGTCTTTAATGTAGCTAATCTTTTAATTCGTTATCTTTCAAATCTGACCTGCATTAGAGATCCCAAACATAAGAGAATACCTAATATAGTCTTAGAACACATTGAAGCTTTTGTCCTAGAATCCAAATACAAATTCTAATTTCCTACAACACCGGATCATTTCCCAGTCTTCTTTTCTGAGATCTCCTTCCATGTCATTCAAAGTGCCTCTCATTGCTAGGCTTGCTATCGAGAAGTAGATGAACACGAGGAAGGTCAAACACTTATTCTGGCACCTGCCCCTATCTATCAATAGTCCTAGATAGATCAGCTGGTTGATAAGTTTGACTAGTGAGATGCTAGGTTTGACTCCTACGTAGCCACGGAGGAGCAGTAGCATGCACAAGACATAGCTCACTTTGATGCATATGTAGCCCAACAATAGTAGCATGATCAAGTATGGCCTGGTTTGGTGACTAGTTTTCCTCTCTTCACCAATACTTTCAGCCACCACCACTACCACGTCCACCTGATCAGGGTTCTTCTTTTTTCTAGTTTGCTCAGTGCTTTTGTTTTTGTGTTTTGTACTATTCTTCCTTTATGTACTTTGCTCTATTTAGTGCTTTTTCTTTTTTCTCTTTTATGTGATGTCAAAAGGGAAATAATATGTTGTGTGCTTCTTATGTTTTAGTAAAATATACCTTGTTTTATTTCTGTTCTATTTTCTTATGTCTCATATTTCCTTAAAAAAAAAAAGAGAAAAAAAATTTTGCACTCTCAAAATTTCTAAAACAATAATGTTTGTCATCATAAAAAATGAGGAGATTGTTGTGAATATGGGTCTAAGTACAGTAATTTTGATTAAAACAAAAATTATTATTTCTTTACTGCTACAAGTATTGTATATCTATGTTTTTATCCTACTTACTAACCTTTCAGGTCCACAATTTCAATTATAATACAAGTCAAATCAAGATCAAATAGACTAGGGTTTAGTCTATCTATAATTTCAAATACAATATACTTTTTACTTTTCTCAAGTCAAGTCTTGTATCTGGACCCCAAGCTAAGTAACCTTACACACACACACTCAAGAGAGTGGATTGGTGAGTTAGAGAAAATTTCTTGTTTTTTGACCTAATCATACATGATGATTTTTTATCGTATTGGACGATCAATTAAGAATTAAAACCCTAAATTAGGGCATCTCGTTAATTAAGAATGATTAACTAATCATATTGTACGATCCTTATTATACATGACGATCAATTGAGATTGTGAAAAATAGCCTCCAATCATAATTTAGGCATTATTTTAAATTTTATAATTTGTACTTTTCGTACATGACGATCTACATCATTCTAGATGATAGATGACAATCACACCTAAATTAGTTATGTGATTAGGAGACCAATAATGGAAAAACTTAATTTGATATGATTATACGATTATCCTGGATGACACAGAACATGCATGGGATGATAAGGGATCGCCACCTATCATACCAAACAAATATCATAATTTTTCAACAAATTATCCAGTATGATTAACCCCTTTCGTAATAGACGATAGAGAAGCACATTGGATGATAAGGCATCATCGAGTATCCTACTAGATGAAGTTCACAAGTTTTATTCTAATCATTTAGGATGATATTCCAATCGTCCTGGATGATCCTTTTATTTCTCTTGAACTAATAGTACAGAGCAATATAATTTGTACTATCTGAAAGGGCTATTTTGAACTAATCGTACAAAATGATCATGTGATCATATTAGACGATCAGTGCCACCAGATTGAAAATTAGGGTTACTTTTAAGACTCATTATTTAATCTTTCTTATTATCACTTGAGACAATCTTTTGCTATGGAGGAGATCTGAGAGAGAGCTTAGAGAAGGGAGATGGAGAACTTGAGAAAGAGAGAGAGAGAGATCTTTGTGAGGGGGAGTTGTGAGGGATTCACAAAGGTTGATCCAAGCAAGGTGTTCATCATCTTCTTCAAGTTGCTTCTTTAGTTCCTTGGTGGCTCTGGGGGAGATCTTCATTAGCATTGGATCTAGGTTCTCTACCTTCACCAGGTGGGTGAAAAAGGATTTCCAAGCTTCTCTACCTACTCCAAGAGGGAGTAAAAGAATTTCCAGATTCTCTACCTTCATCAGGTGAGTGAAAAAGGATTACCATGTTCTCTGCCTACTCTAGGACGCAGTAAAAGGATTTAAGGTTCTCGGCCTCTCTGGGTCGGTAGAAAGATTTTGTAAGGGCTTCTCCGCCTTAATATTGGGACAAAAGGGGAGACACTACTTTTAGTGTAATACCTGGAAAGGAGGTTTCCGGGGAGTTGACGTAGGTCAAATTGACCGAACCATTATAAATCAGTTGTCCTTTCAGGTTACTTTTTTGCATTTAATTTTCGCAATATTATTTTATTTATTTTGTGGTGAAAATCCTTGATTTTTGTTATTATGAAATTATTGTTGCCACGGCATAATTCATTTGTTTTAAAATATTTAAAAAGATTTTCTTTTTTGTTAAATTTTTTTTTTAAATAACCAATTCACCCCCACCCCTCTTGGTTAGCCTTGGGACTAGTTTTTTAGGGTTTAACAACCCTCATGAACTTTCAGGTTTAACTTAAAAAGGCAAGAAATGGCCCCATCCCACTTGGAGCAACCAGTGGCAAACCAACTTGCCCAGCCTGTACCCCTGCCAACTAATGACCTAGAACATGTGTAAGGCTCTTGATGAAAGCTTTGATGCATCAGGACCATCCAAAATAAAATCATAGGGGTTAAGTCAATGTAAATTTCATTTACAAAGGAATTAATCTATCTTCTCTAGCAAAAATTCCATTTCGTTTTAAAACTCCATGCCTTTCTCCATCTTCCTACTACAAAATCTATGTGGTTGCATGTCACAGGCAACAACTTCTCCGATGAACTAACCCCTTTCCACCCCAGTCCTCTAACAATTGATCCAATCATTTCTAGACCACGGTCTCAACTAGGAACTTGTACAAGGACAATCTACAAGCTTAATCAGATCAAAATCCCAAAGATCCAACAATAAAATCTCTAAAAATCCTTAGACCTACACCAAAACACTTAGGGTTATTTTACTTTTTTAATAGCACTTTTTAAACATGGAAATTGCTCCCCATGATTTTTGTTTATGAACTCTAGTTATGTTTAAAATTTTAGTCAATTTGATCCATCTGATTGAGTGAATGAGTAGTTTTTTGTAATTAGCATTTTGGTTTACATATTCTAGTTGGTGTACGAAATCACAACCATTAAGAATATGATCAACGATTGAGATTACTTCACTCTGCAGCCTTATTTAATTCAAAAAGTGGAGGATCAAGCGGCTCCCATTTCACGCTTACATGGATAAGTGAGGCGTACAGGACCCACCGTCATTCAGTCATTCGGCAATGATTGCATCATCGTGAAATTATTGCCAATGATTGCATCATCGAGCAACCATTGCCAATGATTGGCAATGATTTTGATCTGCTGGTCCCATTGCGCCACGTAACCCTCTCACCATTGCTTTAAATATATTAAGTTTTAATTAACTTTAAATCATTTGTAAATCCAGATTTCCCTAAAAAATAATTAAAAATTATTTTCAAATCCCAAAAATACATATAATATATCAAAATTTTTAGAATTTCAAATCCTTCAATTTAAAATTAAAATTATTTCAAAATATTTAATATATTTTAAATAATCTTAAAATATTTAATTTTTTTGTTAATTATTATTTAATTAAGTATTAACTTAAATATTTTCAAAAACTCAAATTTTACAATAAAACACATTAAATACTCTCTGATGTTATCTAAAATATTTTATTTTAAATTTAATTTAATTTAAAGTATCTTATCTAAATATTTTAAATAATTTGAAAATTTTAAAATTTTAATAAAATTTAATTTTTTTTTTTTTGAAATTCTAAAAACTTATTTTAAAATATCATTAATTAAATAAAAACATTTTAAATATTCTAAAATTGAAATTATTTTAAAGTATTTAAAATACTTTAAATAATTTGGCTTATTTAATCACTTGTATTTTTATTAAAATTTTAATTAAATATTAAATTAAATATTTTAAAAATTAAAGTTTTAAAAAATATTTTAATAAATTAGATAATTACTTTAAAATATTTTAATTTAAAATTAAAATTATTTTAAGATATATTATATATCTTAAATAATCATAAATTTTAAATATTTAAATATATAATTAAAATAAATTTAAATATTTATTTTAAATATTTTAATATTTATTTTAATTTAATTTTTTTAAAAATTATTTTGAATATTAATTAATTTTATATTATTTTAAATACATTTAATTACAAAAAAATTTTGAAAATTCAAATTAAATAAAAAAATCATAGAATACCTCAACATTTTCAAAATTTTAAATATTTAAATTTAAAATTAATTTCAAAATTAAACACTTAATATATATTTTAAATAATTTTAAATACCTTTAGGACTTCAATATTGATATATTATTTAAGTTAATAATAACCCAGATTCTTTCAAAATTTTTAAAAATTTTATTTTAAATTATCTCTTATTTTATATTATTTCTCTAAAATTATTTTTTGAGTTACATTTAAATACATGTTAAATTTTGAGTGCACTGAGAAGGGATTTGAAATTTTAAATATAGGTTTCTTTGAATGAATGGATTTGATGGGGTTGTTAGTGAATAATTATTCTAATTGTTCACTAATCAAGTTGTTAATTATTCATATTATCCTTATCTTTTTCATGTGTATGGTTCACACACTTGCACCTAGCTTTAGGATCTCCTAGTTTTAAGGACTTGATTGTGATTGTGCATGCATTTACATGTGTATCAAGTGTTATAGACTTCAATTCCAAACATATTTAACTTAGTGACATTTTAAGGACAAAAATTAAGGACATGTCACTACAAAAAAATTAATATATAACAACATATATATTAAGACACTTATATTTAAGTGCCTTAAGATATATCTATTAGGGCATATTTTGATTTCGCGCCCATTAATTAGCGATTTTGTGCTAAGGCGCTAACAAAGGCAACGTCGATTAGTTACTGTGTATTTCATTTTTCTCATATCAAACTGCTTCGCCTCCGTTGTCGCTGCTTCGCCTCCATCGCTGCTTCACCTCTGTCGAAAGCATGCGTTCTCTTCCTGTTTGCAATTCCTTATTCTCTCTGATTCGTGAACGCTACATCAACAATCAAGACCCTGCATCAGGTAAAATGATTTCAATCAAGCCTTTATACTTCAAAAGCCAAATCCCCACGGTCTTGGGTTTGAAAAAATTTCTTCTTTCTTCTTTTGATTTCTAGGGTTCTTGATCATATAAATTTGACACAAAACCAAGTTATTTGGCAGTTTGGCGATAAAATAGAGATCGTGCGAATAAGTTTTCACGGTGCTGCTTCTTGTTCTTTCGTCTAGGTCAAATTTATTCGCCTCTTTAATTCATCGGCATTTTAATCTGTTTGCATTCTTTTCATTTTTCTTTTCATTTTCTAGTTTCTGAACAATCAGCGTATAGAAGTTGTTATCGCTGATCTTGAAGTTCTTCAGGACATTGGTCTCTAGTTTTAATCTGTTTGCATTTTCTTGTTTGATTTGGTTCTTCCCCTATTTATATTGGAAATATTCCGTGCTACAAACTGAGTTTATTGTTTGCTCTAGTTGACTTGATTGCATTATGTTTTTTCTCTGATATTTTGATATTGACAAGTCTATGCATTGAAAATACATTAAGGACTAAATATGAATTTCTTAAGGAATTATGAACCAAAAATACCTTTACAAACAAAATTTGTTCCGGGGGCGCTGCCCCCGGAAACCCCCGCAAGGGCGCTGCCCCTTGACCCCGCGACCTGACCGGGCAGGTCGAACCCTGCCAAGGGGCGCTGCCCCCTTGGACCCCCGAGCATATAATAGTTTAGAAGACCAATCTTGTAGATTAATTATTTCAATTGAAATATTATGAGTCAACATAATTAATTGATAATTAAATGTAATTTTGAAACACATAATATTGTCATTTTATTAAAATTATTTCATTAAATTGAAGTGTTGAGAAATCATATATTTTAGGATAACTAATATGTGCATTATTATTAAATATATTCCATCAAATAAATGCACTATGAAAGTTAATCTATTATGACATATAATATTTGTCATATTTAGTTACAAATTCCATCATATGAAGGTGTTAGAAAAACTTGTCTATTAGGACACCTAGAAGGTGTCATTGAGGAGGCTATGCCATCAAAATTATATGTCATAAAAGTTTAGTTTTTAGGGCACATAAAGATGCCCTTAACCCTATTCCAACAGCCACCTAAGTGACACCGTTGTTTGATGCCTCAATATATCATGTGCCCTAATAGATATATATTATGACACTTTGAGGTGCCCTAATAGCCATTATTTTTTGTAGTGTGTTTTAAAAAATTTAGATTAATTTTAGGAAATAAAATATAAATATAATAGGCATATAACTTGAGCAATTTAAACAAAGTGGCATCTCCATCCTTCAGGAAATTCCCGCTGGTTTTAAAAATCATTAAGCCACTTAATTAATTAACTTAAGGTTAATTCATTAATTAAACTTTAAAACTTTTAAAATACTAATAACACTAAATTAATTCTAAAATTACCTATAATATCTCAAACTGACCAAGATTCAACCTTTAATAAAAAAAATTAAAATCCCAATAATCAAATCTTTAATTTAATAATAATTTAATTTTTAAGAAAAATTAATAATAACTTAAATTAATTAATTAAAAATATTTTTTTAAAATAAAAAAAAACTAAATACTTGGAGACATCCCCTTAGGTCATTTCTAACCTTTAGGGTGATTCCAAGAGATTTGGGATTAATTTGGATCAAAATCTAAAAATCCCCATTAATTAAGTAATTTTCAAAATTCCAAAAATACCCAAACTTTGAAAATTCTCTAATAATTCT
The DNA here is from genome assembly GCA_022539455.1 of Dendrobium nobile. Taxonomy (NCBI): domain Eukaryota; kingdom Viridiplantae; phylum Streptophyta; class Magnoliopsida; order Asparagales; family Orchidaceae; genus Dendrobium; species Dendrobium nobile. The sequence continues at coordinate 32,248,396 of CM039729.1, forward strand.
AGAAAAATATAACTTAATCAATCTCAATTCCATTCAAATTGAATTAAAATATACTATTTTATAAAAATGTCAATCCCACAAAATTATGTCAAAGTCAAAAAAGTCAACTTTCTAGCCAATCTAGTTTAAAACTAGGCTAGAACTTCAAAAAATCATAACTTAATATAAAAAATTCTAAATTGAGCAAGCTCAGAGTCTAATTAGTCATCTTAGGTATAGTATTTGAGAAAAATATTCAAATTCTAGAAATCACTTTAATTTTAAAAGTCACTTTTGATCACATGTAATGTGTTAAAACAACTCCAAAATCCCTAAAAGTTCAATAACTCATTTAAAATTCTAAAGAAACTTTAATTAAATTATTTGAACCTGTAATCAACACACTTATTTATTTTTATCAAAATTAAATCCTCAAACAATCTAATAACTCTAATTAATACCGGTTACTACTCGGTAACTCAGGCCAAGAAGGCTATTAGATTAGTCTCAAGGAAGATGAAATAAAGTTCACAGCCTCGATGAACAACAAAGGTGGTAACCATGTAACCATTAAAATAAACCTAAGTTAATCTTTAATACGTTAAGATTTAAACTTAAACATAAATTTTCTCTTCAATCTTTAAGAAATTTTAGTACTAGATAACTTTAACAAATTGCCTAATTTAGAACATACCCAAGCCACATAGCTTTTAACACACACTTTATATGATTTGCTAAGACAATCAACTCTAATCTAGGCTAGGCCAATATTTTTCTTTTATATTGTGTATCAAGTTTTCTGAGTTTTCATTGCATGTTGTGATTAAAAATTTATTGATATGAGTGTTTACTTATTTTAATTGCAATCTATGAATTAATGTGATGGGCTATAGAATACACTTAAGTTAGGAATGAACTGGTTACTCAAAAGATTTTGTGCAGGTGGCCACACTCATGCAGAGTAATAAAAGGAGGATAAATTAATAATAAATATAAATGCTACAGGTGCTTTTGCTATTTAGCCCCCAAATAAATAAGAGAGTGGTCAAGTATGATTTACTTTTTAATACAAATATATAAACTATTTGGGATTGATTTGATTTCAAATGTTTAGGATAAACTTGCAAGAGAGTCTAGATTTTTTTTAATATTTATATAATTTGTTTAAAGTTAAGAGTTGTGAAAGTTAGACATTTGAGTCGTGATATATGTATCCAAAATTGGACTCCAAAGAGGAAAGGATATTCTTAAGGGGGACAATCCTTTTCTATTTGGAAGACTAAGTTTAGATAATTTTAATACCCAGTGAAAAGAATAATCTTTCCTTCAGGGGAAGAGTTTTTTTTTCATTTGGGTATTCAAATACGATGAATCTAAAGAGCCTGAATAAGAGGAGGATGAGGAGTTGAAGACAAAGAGTCTCCCACTCAAAGTAAACTGAAATCTATCCTAGGATTAGAATTCGGGTTTGTGGTGCCTGTCCACCTTTAATTTTTATAAATTTTAGGTTTTAATATATAGATAATTTGACTATAAACATTTATTTAATTGATTTAATTTATGTATATGTTTTATTTAACTCGATTATGATTATGGTAACTCGCTTTCTTAGTTTTTAGAGATTGCATGTCATTTTTTTTAGCCTAGATAAGTAAAAGCTCGTGAGAGTATGATAAAAAACTTTTTCTACTTAAATCAATTAAATTTTTTAGGCTAACAATCTAAGAAGTAAGTCTGATATTGTCAGGAGTCTATATAAAGAATATTATTGATTTTCTCTTCCATGTTAGGCACTTCCGTGCTTGTGGGTTCTAGCAGACCACCTGGCCTTTGAGGGTGCAGATCTGTCAAGGGGATGTTATGCAATCTCTAGGAAAAAATAATTTTTAAGCCTTTTTAAAGCTGCTACATACCATTTCATGCATTCAATGGAGTCGATCAACATGCATTAAATTAGAAATAAATTTAAAAGTTTATTAAATTTTGATTATATTTGATTCAAGCATTTTTACTCTACATAAGTCAAGAGACTAATTAGGATATGCTCTAGACATTGGTCTCAATTCTCTAAAATTATAATAACAATATCTCTGCTACTCTTTAAAAAAAAAAAAGATCCGACTCATAGATTTTAAATCAACTAGGTGGTTACTTGGCTCCCTAATCCATGCCTAGATAAGTCTAGACTTTGTACTGCATTAGCTAGGTTCGGGCTACTGTGGTCTAGAGCCCGATTTAGATTTAGGATTCGGGGTAGATTCTGAATCATAAGACTCCAACCTTCGAGAATATAATTCTAAATTTCCAATAAATTATTTGAATCAAATTAAAGATTCTCTCGATCTAGCTTAAACTAGGTTAGGACACTTTTGAATTATTTCAGAATCTCAAAGTATCTCCTTCCCCTCCTCTATTGACTCCAGAATTAAGTGCTTAAATTTGATCTAATCCCTGTTGAAACTCCAAATTCACATCCTTTGATATCACTCCTAGAAAACTTCTAAATAAAATTTTCATTGTTAATTTAATCAAGAGTATTTATAGGAGGCCCCAATTTTCTATAATGTAATTAACTACGAGGATTTGTGCTCGTAGGAGATTTAGAACCCACATCCACCTTTCTCAAGAAATCAATTTCCAAAATTCAAATTAATCTTTTTTAGGAAGATCAAAATCAACGACAATTGTTATCATCATGTTCGAACAATTGATAATGAATGATATTTTCTTCCTTTAAGAAGATATATCATTTGTTGATGATACTTTGAATATAAAATTAATGATAATTTATCTAGATTATTGTACCTAGATATTTAATCAAAATTCACTTTGACCCTTCAGAGCCATATGCAATTCTTTCCTAAATTTGGTTACGATATTCATGATGGAATTTGCAATTCTAAATCTGAACCCCATTTTGAAATTTTATTATCACCTCTTGAGGTGGTATACCTTTTATGATGGTATGTTCAATTTCAGAATTAAAATTCAAATTCAACTTCAAATTCCCCAAAGAAGACTAATCTTTTCAAAAGCCAGTTTCAACACCAATATTGGCATAATATTCATAAATCATATTAGTATATTCTCAAATAAAATTATTGTATGAGTATAAGAGAATGAGCAAGCAGAATAATACATGCAGGCTGCAATGAAGTTCATGGTAGAAAATATCGACTTGATTTTTAATGTTAAGAAAAATAACCATAAGTTCTTAATCAATACATAGGGTGGGGTCATAAGTTTGAAAGACCTGCTAAAGTGTAGGCCTAAAGGGATCTCTAATATTCGACTCAAGGGACACTGGAAAAAAAGAGAATGCCTAAAAGTATGTTGATCTCTAATGCAAGGCTAAGGTATACACAGTGTGTACAATCTTCTTATCAGTATTTACAAGCTTGTGCACAGTGTGTGTGCAAGTGAATTCCTCTTGTACACACACTACATACAAGGTAAATTTAGCTTATACATATATTATGTACATGGTGTACACAATATGTGCACAATCTTGTAATCAATGTTTACAAGCTTATGCACAGTATGTTTACAAGGGATCCACAAAGGGCCAAGAATTCACTTATATACACACTATGTACAAGGTGAATTTCCCTTATACACACACACTACATACAAGGTGAAATCACCTTGTACAAACAATATGTACATGGTGTACACAATGTTTGCATAAGCTTGCAATTGATGTCTACAAGCTTGTGAACAGTGTGTGTACATGAGAATCCATAAAGAGCTAGGAATTCTCCTTATACACACACTATGTACAAGGTAAAGTCCCTTGTAAACACTCTATGTATAAGGTGAATTCACTTTGTACCCACACTGTGCATATGTTGTACACAGTGTCTATAAAAGGGAATCCACAAAGGGTCGGGAATTCACATTGTACACATACTATGAACAAGGTGAATTCCCCTTGTACACTCACTACGTACAAGATGAATTCACTTTATACACACATTATGTACATAGTGCGTGTACAATCTTGCAATCAGTGTCTATAAGTTTGTGCATAATATGTGTATAAGGGAATCCATAAAGTGCCATGAATTCCTCTTATACATACACTATGTACAATGGGAATTCACCCTATACACATACTATGTACATGGTGTGTATACAATCTTGCAATCAATATTTATATGTTTGTGTATAATGTGTGTACGAGGGAGAATTTACCTGCTTGTCTATGTTAACATGAAAGAAAGCTATCATAAAGGAAACAATGTTCACCTTCAAATCATGTCCCAAAGGAAACTGCATCAGGATAATGTTCACCTTTAAAGCATATCAAGTTCTTTAATTTGCTCGCATGCTTATCTGAGGAATTCATAGATGGGTCAAAAAGCAGTCACCTGATAACTGAGTACACGAGGATGATGATGGATAGCATTACATAAGAGCGACATTGGTTTTAAATTTATAAATATGATAGTTCCTTGTAAAAATGATGATTCATTGTAAAAATTGATTGTTCATTATAATCTCCTATTGAAGTATAAATGTATTATTAATTATTCATTGTAAGAAATGATGGATAATTCATCATTCATTGTAATATTGATGGTTCACTATTAATTCATTGTTAAATAAAAAATTAGTGCAAAAAATTGTACACAATGTGTGTACAAGTCAATTAATGAAAACCATTCACAATTACATATTTGATGATATATTACTACAACACCTATTTAACCAAGCATTATAAATAAAAAAAGTAGTTTATTATACAATGAACACGAGAATTATTATAAAACCTGTATCAATGAATTTAATAATAACAAACCAGTGTATAAAAAAGAAGATTATTTTTTATGCTCGAACATAATAAGGCATACACTAGTTTGCTCTAAATTTTGACATATTTTCATGCCAATCTTGATAATTAACCCAGTCGACATCTTAATGTTTGACAACAACTTCCATATACTTGCAGATGAACATGCCACAATCAAGGTTATTTGACTGGGTTGGCACACCACTGTTACTCTGAATAGGCCAATTTTGCATCTCTAATTCAAATGATCCCCCAATATCCTCATGCAATTTTCTTACCTTTACAAAATAATGAAATCATATTAATTTTGCCTAAGAAAATCCTATTTAAAAGAAGCATTTCTAAAAAAATGTAAGGCAAATTTGGTTTCACTCACAACATAAGGAAGGATAGCCAACCCATTTTCTTAAGGACTCCTACAAGAAGAGTTTATTGCTGCTCTTGATACTGTGCTATAAATATTAGTTTGGATTCCCAAATTGAAAGTTGGTTAACATGCTCAATATACATATTTCTTATGGCCTTGTAATAAGCTCTTTGCATAGTTCTGACATAAATCAAACAACTTGGATGAATATTGAGGAAAAGAAAAATAATATAAAAATCATTTAATACGTGAAAGATTATATAATATAAAGAGGATATATATAGGAAGGGTTGGTACAGGCCAGGCAATAGCCTATTCTTTCAACTAACATGGAGGCAAAAGCATCCACATGTGCGTCACTTAGGTATTGGTATTTTATGAGTTCATCAATTTCTCCTCTAGAAAATGTGATGTTCCTAGTAGTGTATATATAATCTTTGTTTATAACCAACATTATTAGGGTTTAAACAATTGATGTACAACTTATACATCTCTACGAATTCCTGGTCATTTGTGTATAAGGGGAATTCCTGGCCATTTGTGGATATCTTTGACATATTGTGCACAAGCTTGTATACACATTATGTACATCTTGTACATAGTGTGAACATAAGGGGAATTCACCATGTACACAATGTATGTACAGAGGGAATTTTTTATCCTTTGTGGATTCTCTTATACACACATTATACACAAGCTTATACACACATTATGTATAAGTTATATACACACGTATACAAGTTATAAACACATTGTGTACACCTTATATATAGTGCATGTATCAGGAGAATTCCTGGTCATTTGTGGATCCCTTGTACACATTATGCACAATCTTATACACACGTATACACAGTGTATGTACAAGGGTGAATTCCTAGAAATTTGTGGGAAAGCATAAATCTTGGCCCTAATGGAGAATTAACAATGTACACAATGTGTATACAAGGAAAATTCTAGTTGAAACTTACTTGTTAGAGTGTTTTGCAAAATAAAACTTACTTGTGCTTCCAGGGACAATAACGTCAGGTAATAAGTCAACATTGATGGCTTCATTAACTACATCTTGTGTAGTTTTCTATCCCTCTTCAATATTCGACTCCTCTTCCAAATATACCTTCCTTTTTTTTCCTCTAGTCACTTGTTGTGTATGGTAATTTAATAGTCTTCATGGATCGGTTGGTCCTTTTCTCCACAATACTAGTTATAATATCAGTTGAACTTAAGAATAATTTGGTGTGTGTGTAAGACAATGCAATGTAAGAAAATGCAAAATTCATGCACATTAAAGTAATGTCTGTGGAGTAGCTACCTCAACTAGTAGTTCAACCTTACTGCTATCGACTAATATCAGCTCAACAATTCCTATCTCCTCATCAATAGGTGGAGTTACATCAGTTGCTAGCTTCTCCACCTTTTAAGCATCTGCATCAGTTGGTAGTTTAACCTTGTTGTTGTCGACTAATATCTGCTCTGTAATTTCCATCTCCTCATCGACAATAGGGGTTGCATCGCTCTTTGTGGGAGATTTTATTGGATGTTACATTTTATCAGCAACATGTTCCAAAAATTTCTCTAAAAATGTGCAAATTTACTTTCAATACGTGCACATTTCATTTTAATCTGCCCAAACTGCATGCCAATGAAATTTGTCACGTTTAAAAGAATATCAACAAAAGCACATATTGCAATGAGTGCTTGATAAAAGTTGTTAGTGTCAGAAGAGCGAGGGAGATGGGTCTCACAAGGGGAGATAGATGGGGATTATTGAGGAGATTGAGGGAGATGAGTCTCACAAAGGAAGACAAATGGAGCTTGCTGAAGAGAGTGAGGGAGATGGGTCTCACAAGTGGAAGCAGTATGTTGGGTTGAGAAGATTATTGTGCTGGAAGGGTCTGTGGGGTTGGCAACACCTCATGTTGCATTGTTGTTTCCTTTTCAATAACATATAGAATGAATAAAAAATCAGCACATAAGTGAGTCCATTGTTAGTTGAACAAATCAAATTACATATCCTATAATATGTGGGGAATCTTGCATACCTGACTATCCCTGAGATCCCTAAATAAGTCAGAGATCTTGGTAGAAAACAAAGTTCCTGTCCCAACATAGGAAATGAGGTCTTGAGTTAGCCATTATAAGGGGAACAATGGATGTGTGATTCAAAAACTAAATCTGCATATGATGAAGACATAATATTATTAAAGACAATAATAATTAGAGAGACAAAGATGTTAAGTGGACTCACCATTAACAAAGGAACAAATCCATTAAAATAACCGAGAGTGACATCACTAGCAAACTTCATGTCCATAAGATTAAATTGATGAACAAAAAATCTTTAATGGTTGCTGCCCAATTGAACTCATCAATATTATGGAAAATACTAATGAGCCTCTTTGGAATTTTGTAGTTATTTATGGGAAAAAATAAATTTGACAATAGGAACTTTATGTACATATTTACAAAAATGACAGGGGGCTTGATCTGTCAATGTTCGTCATCGCTTTTTCAATGTCAATTCCAGTATATCTGCTAAGTGGCTCAGCTTCCCAGGATATCAATTTACCCCTTTTTGGCAAACTGGTGATTAAAGCAACTTCATATACAATAAATTTTAGCTCGTGCCCCTTGTTCATGAAGGCTTGCCTGGTTACATCCCATAATGACAATATCATGTATATCAAGGGTGTATTCTGCTGAAATGAAATAAATTGAAATATGTTTAAATTATTTAAAGCTTCATCGACTTCATCACATAATATCCTGACCACAGAGTCGCATATAGATCTAAATATTGAGGCTTTGCAATGAAATTTAATATGTACATCTACAATGAGAGAAAGGGTAAACATGTGTATTAAAATGAATTATAAACAACTTATACACAATGTGTGTACAAGGGGAATCATAAAGGGTCAAGAATTCCACTTGTACATACACGGTGTACACCATGTACATAGTGTGTGTATAACTTGTACACGATGTGTGCATAACTTTTACATAGTGTGTGTATAAAGGGAATCACAAAAAGTTAGGAATTTCTCTTATACACACACTATGTACATAATGTACAAAGTGTGTATACAAGTTTGTGCATAGTGTTACAAGGTTGTGCATACAAGGAGAATCACAAAGGGTTGGGTATTTCACTTGTACACACACTTTTATATTATGCATAGTGTGTGTACAAGGGAAGTAAAAAAAGCCAGGAATTCAACTTGTACACACACTGTGTGAATGGTGAATTCCCCTTGTACACACACTGTGTACAAGGTTTACACAGTGTGTGTACAATCTTGTTATTTGTGTGAATAAGGTTTATGTCGATTAACAGGGTGTACCTATGTCCCAAACTTGGTTTCAATCTTGGAACTATTGTTGGCTTTCTTCATCTCCATAAAATTTCTGCATTTCATCCAAATCAATTGATATTCAAACATAATTGAGCTAGACACTTCTCACTATAATGCTTTTTTCCTACTAGAAGATTCTTCTTCACATCTCCCTTTGTACATATACTGTGTATAAGTTATATACAAATATTATATAAGTTCTACAATATACAAGTCCACATATTGTACATTTTCACACATTATACACTGTATCTATATATTACACACTATGTACAAGACGGCTAAGAAGAAACTTCCTAAAGGAATAACAGTAGCTTTGAATCAACTTCTGCAGAGAAGTGTAATAACCCATTATGTTGATGTTGGAATATCATTCGGCAAGGATTTTTTACCTCAGTTGCAGAGGAATCCAAAATAGTAAATGTATCTTGGTGGTTGATATCTTCAAAGTGCTGATATGTAAATAATAGAGAGATAAATAAGATACAGATGATTTAAATTTGCATAATATCCACAAAAATAATAAATATAATTTGTCCTTCATAGTGAACCCTAAATAGCTAAACGGGATGAAGAAAGTGATTCCGGACTGTTCCTTCTTGAAGAGAAAGAGCGTCGTGAATGAAACGAGAGCTCTGACTTCAAAATCCTGTTTGGTCTTCCACACGATTTGAAAAGTGAACGAACATATCAACTCCCTAATCGCAGCCTTCACCTTATTGGGTCTACGAAGGGATTGATCGCCTGCGGAACTGATCGGAACCGCGTTTTGCAGACGAAGTCAATCTCTCAACTAGGCAGTACCGTCGCCAGTGCAGGAGCGAGAGAAAGTGGACGTCATGGCAGCGAGGCAGCAGCAGCAGCAGCAGCAACAACAGCAACAGTTTTCCGGGGACCGGTTTACTTCTCACATTGCCGGAATGTCCAAGAGCCAGCTCTATGACATCATGTCCCAGTTGAAGGTAACCCTAATCTACATAGCTTTCTTGCAGAAAATATGTCCTGTGCTTGACGGATTTGAGGCCTAAATTATCCTTTTTCAGGTTTTGATTGATCAGAACCAGAAACAAGCAAGGCAGATTCTAATAGAAAACCCTCTTTTAACCAGAGCTCTCTTCCAGGTTATACTCTTCCTCTAGTTGATTTCTTCAAAGCATGCATTTTGTTTCATAAGGTTTTTGTTGCTTTCAGAATCAATAAAAATTGGTGAAATTTTGACTGAAACGACATACGCTGCTCTTTCATTTGTTTTAAAAAGAAGTTTCTTTTAGCTTGAAAATTTCATTAGTGTATAAGATGGGGCGTCTCTCCACCGTTTTTGTTGGTATATCACATTGCAAGAGAAACCTGAAGAGGTCAAGTGAACTATTAGGGTTTATATTTATATTGTTACGGTATGGAATCAAAACAGCTAAGTAGAGGAGAGCAATCCGTTATTGTCATTTCTTTGTTTTAAGGGATTTTTATTATGGTTTGAACTCATTTAATTTGTCCTGTTTCAGGTTTCTGCAAGTTATGTGAACTTGGTTTAGGTCATTAAGCTTGCCACTCAAGATTTAATCTAAATATATGGAAGACGTGAATGCGACATGGGTTTCATGGCTTGAGTTGAATAGAACAATGTTTTTATATGTGAGTCGGGCTTTATTTGGAAGAAAAATTTGATGGGTTTCTGAGTAGAATAGAAGTCTTTCTTTCTTATAATAATATTAATAGGTTGGTGTGAGAGTTTTGGAGAGGTTGTGGAGTATAGGAGGCTAGGTTAAGTGGGGCCTTTACTAGTGGCTGAGAGGTAGATTGGGAGAGTTTTGTGGCCGATAGATTAGGTTATTTTGGGATTTTAATAGGATAAGGGCTTAGGTTTGAGTGATTATGTGGTAGGTGGAGAGCTTGTATTAGTGGTATTAGGGTTTATGATGGGTTCGGGAAGAGGAGAGTTATTATATGGAACTGGGATGCTTTACGGTTCAGAGTGAAGGCCTAAGCCAAAAGCTATACGATGGCCTAAGCCAAGAGCTATACTATTGGGCTTTAGGCTTAGATGTTGTGGCCTAGAGCTTTTGGAGGTTCTATGGTTGTTAGAGGTTGCGAATAGAGGTTAGATGATGATTAGGTTTGGGATTTGATAGGGTAGATAAATAACAATTTCCTACCCAAGGAATCTAAATATGAAAATACCACCAAGCCATCCAACATAGATGGTGAATTGCAATTTGAAAATAAAGAATAAGCTTCCTAAATGCTTTAATAAGTCAAATATACATGCACATTAAAGTCCAAATCATCCTACATCAGTAGTAGGGACGTAAATACAATTTTATTGCCTTGATTGATGAAGGAGCTTTGGAATGCTGAAAAAACCTTGATGAAGGAGGGAGGATCATTCAAACTTGTATTTGAAAATTGAGCTTCGAAAAAGTCTCATCCAATCCAATGATGGAACGATGCTTTGAATTATCTTGATCATCACATCCTTGAATTCTTGATTGATGGATGATTTGATTATCTTGTGTTTTTGAAGCCTTGATTGATGAAAGCTTGTCATTTTATGTTGGTAATCATTCATTCATTTAGAGAGTAGAAATCTAAATCTCAATAGTGTCCCCATACTTGATCATATTTATGCTTGAAATTGGACTCTTTTGCTTCATTGAATCTATTGCAACTCCTAGAAATCTTCTTTGCAGAGCTAAAATCAATGTATTCTTTATAGGTCTTACTAACTTGCTTGAATTAATAGTGATCAAACAAGGTTTTATTAAAGGAGGCTTATCCTGCATTGATTTAATCCGGGTTCTTATAATGGGGTTAGTTTGAAAATATAGGAAATTGTTTACTATAGTTGGAGGGTTCATAATAGTTTTAAGACCATAATTAATATTTGTAGCATGGGTGATACACATAATGGCATTTGGGTTTTGGAATGAGGGCTGGTTTAATAAGCATGGGAGTAGGCTTCAAAGTGAATTATTGTAGATTTGGTTGAGAAGCCTTTGCAAATGGTTTAATAGGATTTTTTTAATGGTATCAGATATGGGAAAGGTCTAAAACATGAAGTCTAATAATTGATCCAATAATCTCTCAAATTTGAAATCAATTTGTGTAGTTTGTCAGAGTTATGATCATAATTATCAATGATATGACTTTCTCCATTGAGGTTATATTTAAGTTTATCAAGGGGTGTAATGATGATCTTTACAAAAAGTAATTAAGGCATTGAAAAATTGGAGGTCTTATGCACTATTATTAACAAGAAGTAATAATGGAGGTCACCATAGCTTGATGCTTGATTTAGATGTGGAATTTTCTTGATTGCTTCCTTCTTTAGAGATTGTTGAGTCAACCTTGGTTGTTGTTCCTGGGATGCTTTAGCATCTTAAAGCTTTAAATTGTAAGGAAATTTTGATGAGCTTTGGAGTGGAATGGAAGTATCTCTTTCTTGAATTAATATTGGAATGTTGGTGTGATAGTTTTGGAGTGGTTGTGTAGTTTATAAAAGGTTAGCTTATGTGGGATTTTTATTGTTGGCTGAGAGTTATTTGATGGTTGAGTTATTTTGTGGAAGTTTAAGTAAGATGAGGGCTCTGGTTTGGCTAGGTATGAGATTGACTGACAGCATGTGATAGGGGGATTAGGGTTTAGGATGTGCAAGGAATGGCTTATTTTTGCTAGATGGAAGTGGGATTATTTAATGTTTAGATAAAATCCAAAATTGAGAGTTACAATATTAGGGTTTAGGTTTAGTTATTTTAGCCAGGAGCATGTAGAGTGTTAAATTCATAGAATTGGAGAGGGAAAATGCTTAATTTCATTATACAAAATTATCCATATTTATAGATCTATAAAAGATGTCTTAATTAAGAAACAAATAAGTACAAAATCATGTATAATTTCATTAATATAATCCTTCCTAAATCAGCCATCTGAATATGGAAGGAGATCGGCGTGGTCTATGTGAGCCTCCCACGGATCCCCATCTTGGTCGTGGGATCAAGGGCCAAGGGATGGCTGAGACTTAACATCATGATCTTGGTGTGCCTCCCATGGATCTCCATGCTAGCCATGGGATCAAGGGCCAAGGGATGGCCGGGCTTTAACACTCCCCCTCAAGTTGCAGAATCTAGATTCCTAGCTTGGTAATCAATCTTAGAAATGTAGAGTTATCAAGTCCCTAGGTCAGAATATCTGCAACATCAGTTTCATCCTTTTTCTGCACCCCATGCATCTTGGTTTCACCTTCAATAAACTCTTACTACTCTTTCTTTAGTAGTAGCACCTCTACATCACCATCATACAAAATTTTATGCAATCGTGTACTTTGAAAAAGAATCAATAATGCCATCATAAAATCTCTGATCATCTTGCCACTAAATTTTCATGTTGAATCATAAAATCTTTGATTATCTTGCCACTAAATTTTTATTTTGAACCAACAATTGTGTAATCCAAGACTTCTCTATTCTTCCGTGGTCTAGAAGCCTCTTGTAGCCTTAAGCATGCTTCCATCTTAAACATGGTTATGATCTTTAATCAAATCTTTCATTGTAGATTTTTGAGGGCAGAGAACTTCCTTTAATTTCAATTCTTTGTCTTTAGCCTGAGCATGCTCAACTCCTTTCTACTTCTTAGTGCCAGCATTTTGGTTGTTTTTCGAGTATCTCACTCTAACATTTTCTTTGATCCATTTCTACCTCCATTACTTGGAAGCTTTTTTTAGATTTACTTCAAGCTTTTCTCTTATTACCAACTCCATAATGATCAATGCTAATTGACAAATGCAATGAAGCATTTCTTCCTCTTTTGCGAGAACTTAGATCTGACGTTCTATCCGGCTTTGCTCTACCTGAATCCAAGATATGTTCAGTATTAACTCTAGATTTACCACCATGATGGCGAAATTCAGCCTTTTTCTTTGCATCCATAGAATCACCATTCCCATTCTGAAAAGATCCATTACTCATTACCAGTTTGATCTGAAGTAACAATATATTTTGTAGAATGAAAAATTTCACTTTCCTGTTGTGCAGATCTCTGAACCAAATCGTTAGAAATGATCTGCTTTGATAATTTATGGTCAGCTTCTTGATTTTCACCCGAAGCATTTATTTCATTATATATCGAAGTGTCAGGTTTCCTCTAAAATACAGTAGAAACAATTTTGCTATAGTCACTTTATAGAGAACCATTGCCATTAAATAATTTAGCCAAAAAGGCCTTAGCTTCAAGGAACAATTAACAATCACTTTCTTAGTTAGCTTCTTGGCTGCATGTAGAATATTTATTTCTACAATTTTCACGCCATCCAACAAATATGAAAGAAACTATGTAGAAATACTTTGTCTCCTCCAAAACAAGTGTCATGATAGCCTCCATTGAGGAGAAGACAATATCATAATGCTTTAACCTTATTATCTTCAGGAAATGCTGAAACATTTTCAATATCAAATCATCACAATGAAGATCTAACATCAAAACAAATGATCGGATCTTTGCAATTTTTTCAAGTATTGAAACTCTCTTCGAAAATGAATGGCTTGACATCCCATCCAAATTCTTGAAAGCTCCAACAATCAGTCCAAATATCTCTTTCATTATATTATCATCATATGGAGTATCTGATGCTATTATTCTTATTATTTTACTAAGACAAGATGCAATGGAAATCTTCACATCCATGTCTGGGTGCCATAGGAGATCCTTGACAATCAATGCCTTCATAGCAAGCTGAACAGTTGTCAATATTGAAGTAGATGGAGATTGCTCCATTATTGACGATAAATTTTCATCTTTATCAAGCAGTAACAAAAGCTGTTGTAAACTAGATGGAGGGGTGCCAGCTTATTCCTTATGTCTTTGACCCCATCCTCCAACATTAAATCATCAGGTGACATTTGCACAGATGTGCACGAGAGAGGCCGCATGTACGAAAATAAGGGATCCAAGTTTTCGGTCCCTTGCAAGCGAGCACAAGACCATTGATCCAAGCGTTCGGCTCTTCCCAGGTATGCCCACAGAAAAACTCCTACACGACTCCTCCTAACGCTTGTTTATGCTTCTACGTAGATATGAACACATGCACAAAGGCTTGGCCTCCTTCGCACGTATTAGTGTTCCTACTCACTCCTCTCCGCTCGACTTCTAGGAAGAGACACATGAAGCAGATGACCAAGAGGAATGTCGCTCCTCTCTCGATCACGCGCAGGGACGAAGACTGAGCCCAATGTCACCATTCCCAAAAAAAAGGTTCATGTTGCAGTCTAGATGCACGTAAGAGGAGATCCTAAGCTTGACTTCTCTCGCTTCTACATGGCTGACTCTGGTCGTCACACGCAAGAACGAATAACGAGTCCGATGTCGCCGTTCGCAAGAGGTCCTAGCCGCTATCAAGACGTATGATTTCTCATCCCATGTAGTCACACTTATGCAAGAGGAGGCTTTCCCTCAGCTCTATTAGGTTCTGCTCTAGATGCATGTTGAGCCCTCTCGCTCGATCTCTCCTCAATTTTGGATGCACGAGAAAATCCTGTCTCTGCTTATTCTAGCCGCAGGCACAAAATAGATGGCATGAGCGGTTTGGACTGCTTGACTCTTGTTTGATCTCCAACGAAAATGAAGGCCGCTTGCTCCTCTCGGCTTCCTTTGAATCTTATATCCCATCGATTTGATAATGACGGCTGGTGGAAGTGCCAGTATTTCTCAGAATTCCGGCCATGAAGGCCGGTGGTGAGAATCTACCTCTGATACCATGTTAAATTCAGAGAACTGGGGAGAGAAAATACTTTATTTTTTTATACAAAACTATTCTTATTTATAGATCTATACAAGTTGTCTTAATAAAGAAACAAATAACTACATAATCATGCATAATTGCCTTAGTATAATCCTTCCTAAATTAGCCACCCGAATATAGAAGGAGATCGGCGTGATCTAGATGGGACTCGCATGGATCCCCATGCAAGCCGTGGGATTAAGGTCCATGGGACGGCTGAGACTTAACAACGTGATCTAGGTGAGCCTCCTATGGATCCCCATGCTAGCTATGAGATCAAGGGTCAAGGGACGACTGAGATTTAACATAAAGGTTCTACTGTTTGATAGAGGTTAGGATGGATAATAAGATGATAATTAGTATTAGTATTCAAAAGGGTAGAGAGAATAATTTCTTGTATAAGGAATTAAACCATGGAAAGGCAACATGGTTTTCAACAAAAGGGAGAACTTTAGTTGTAAAATCAAAACCAAGCTTCCTAAATGCATTAATCAAGTTAAATACATGTGCAGATGAACATCTAAATCATCTTGTCTAGATAATGATTTAAACAATAGTTCTTGAATACAGACAAGAACAATATTTTAAATTGCATGCAAGGAGTTGCTGGCCTCATGAAATAAAATAATTTAATGCCTTGAATTGAGGGAGGATCCTTGGATTGAGACTTGAATGCACAAATGTGGAAAAGATCTTGAATGAAGGAGCGAGGACTGCCCAAGCTTTTATTTGAAAGAGGAGGTTCATCCATGCCTTACCCAAGCCATGATGGATGGATTCCTTGAATTACCTTGATCATGATGCTTTTGAATTCTTGATTGATAGGTGTTTTGATTGATTTTGTGATGTCCAAATTGTGATTGATGTATGCTTATCTCATGTGATGGAGGCAGCCATCAATTTAAATAGGGATTAGAAATCCATATATGCATAGTGTTCAAAAGCTTGATCTTATTCATGCTTGAAATTGGAATCTTGTGTTGTATCACTCAATAGGTGTTTCCTTGGTACTTCGGTGATGTAAGGGGTATGTAAGGTGAGGTGATACCATAGTGGCCGACACACTTACCAAACTGGTGACCATGGTTTAAAATTGCGCAATTAGAGGCGCGCCTCAAGGCGCGCCTTTGCGCAATTTCACCCAAAAACGCCTCGAGGCTTACGCAATTCTGTTCCTGGATGAGGCGTACGCCTCACCTGGACTGAGGCGCGCCTCAGAGGCGCAATTGCGCAATTCTGGGTGAGGCGTACGCAATTCAGAACCGGCCCCACCCACTTAAAATGTTGGCTTTTCTCCCCTTGAACCCGCACGGCATTCCTCCTCTCCGAAAAAATTTTCCTCCCAGCTCTCTGTACGCGAACTGGACGCGTCCCGCACGGTCGGCCGAAGCTTCCCGCCGCTCCTCCCGCCGGCGCCGCCCCTCTCCGGCGAAGAGAAAAGTTCCGGCCACCCTCTAGGAGTACTCCACATTCGATTTTAGGTATTTTTTTAAGTTTAGGGATTTTTTTTGCAAGTTTTAGAGAAATTAGGGTTTAGTTTTTTTTGATTTTTTTGGAATGTATTTGTTTTTTTTTTTAGGAGACATGGTTAGAGGTAAAGAAAAGACGAATACGTCATTGCGGAGGGACCCTTCTTGGAAGTATAGTGTACAAGTTGACATTGGCGGCGGCGAGAAGAGCTATGTATATTTAAAGTGCAACTTTTGTGAGAAAGTTGTGAAGGGTGGAGTAACCCGCATGAAGGAGCACTTATCATGCTCTCACAAGAACGTAGCACCTTGTGCAAAAGTGCCGGACAATGTGAAGGAAGAAATAAGTGCTTACATGAAGAAAACTACCACTGTCAAACACTTACAACAGCAACAATTTGATGAAAGGGTCGACCAAGGTGCCTATTTTGGGAGCGAGAGTGGAAAGGGCTCCTCCTCCACTATACATAATAGAGGTGCACGGGGTCCTATGGATCAGTACATGACTACTGAAGGAGCAGATAGAGGAGAAGCAGATATAATCCCTGCAGGTGGTACTAGAGAGGGTCGGCGACAGGTTTGCATGGACATTGGGAGGTTTTTTTTTGAAAATGCAATACCTTTTAATGTTGCTACATCGCCTGCCTACTTCAGTATGATGCGGTCTGTAGGATTGTATGGAAGAGGGTTGAAAGCACCTTCTATGTATGAGTTGCGCACTTGGATTTTAAAGGAGGAGTTGCAGAACACCGAGCGAACCATTGGTGAGATTAAAAGGACATGGATTGAGACAGGTGTGACTATAATGTCAGATGGATGGTCAGACATGAAGAGTAGGAGTTTGATAAACATCCTTGTCAACAATCCCTATGGTACAGTGTTCTTAAGATCTGTTGAAGCTTCTGATGAGGTGAAGAATGCTACATTTATTTTTAATTTACTTGATGGAGTTATTGAGGAGATTGGAGAGCAGTTGGTTGTCCAGGTAGTGACTGATAATGCCAGTGCATACAAAGCAGCTGGTTTGATGTTGATGGAGAAGAGGACACACCTCTATTGGACACCTTGCGCAGCACATTGTATTGATCTCATATTGGAGGATCTTGGTGACTTACCTCAGCACAAGAGTGCTCTTGTTAGGGCGAAGAAGATTACAAAATTCATCTACAATCACTCTTGGGTATTAAGCTTAATGAGAAAATTTTCAAAGAAAGAAATCATTCGACCTGCAACCACTAGGTATGTTCATATTTTTTACATTGTAAATCATTCCAACTGTATGTTCATAGTTTTAACATTTGGGCATTGTAGGTTTGCCACCTCCTATTTGACACTTCAGAGCTTGATGGAGGTGAGGCAACCTTTGGAAGCCATGTTTACATCAACTGAATGGCTAAACTCTGCTTGGGGGAAGAAGAGTGAGGGAAAGGAGATAAGAAAGATAATTCTGAATGATAAATTTTGGGCTACTGTGACCTATGCCATTTTGAGCACGAGACCCTTAGTGCAAGTTCTACGCTTAGTGGATGCAGAGAAGAAACCAGCTATGGGTTTTATTTATAATGCTATGGATGAGGCCAAGGAGTTGATTGCACATAACTTGGGAGGAGAGGAGGCAAGTTATAGGGAGATCTGGGATATCATTGATGCTCGGTGGGAGGTGCAGTTACACCGACATCTACATGCAGCTGCATATTATCTTAACCCTCAATTTCAATATTCAGAGAAAAAATCTTCAAATCCGGAAGTTAAGCTTGGTCTATATCACTGTATGGAAAGATTAATACCGGAGCAGGCAGATAGGGAGCTTGCAGATTTACAGCTTGTTCTGTTCCGGAATAAAGAGGGTTTTTTTGGTTTGAATGCAGCAAAAACTACCATTTCTAAACGGTCTCCAGGTATAATTAATTTGGTAAATGCAATACACTTTATTCAATATTCTGAATTTTGATTATATTTTCTTCTTGAAAACAGTTGAATGGTGGATCCAATTTGGTGATTCCACCCCTGAGCTACAGAGTTTTGCTGTGAGAGTGTTGGGCCTCACTTGTTCTTCTTCTGGGTGTGAGCGAAATTGGAGTACATATAGTCAGGTGCAAACAAAGAGAAGAAATCGACTATCTACACTCAGAATGAACTCCCTCGTATACATAATGCACAACAAAAGGTTAAGAGATAGGAGGTTGAGGAATAAGGGGTTGAAAGATGATGAGGACCCGTTGGTGTGTGATGATCTGTCGTCTGATAATGAGTGGTTCATAGATGATGAGGCAGATTTATCATTATCAGACTTACAGGTAGAAGATCTAAATGTGGATGTATTGAGGGGCGAAGCAGATCAAACGGGTACATCCACTAGTACCACACCACACACATCTTCTAGCTCTGCAAGCAAAGGTATATGTTCTCTGCCAGTCTGCTTGATAATGAGTGGTTCATCCAATTAATATGCTAATAATCTTTTCTTTTAATGAACAGGGAAGAGAAAAGTGAGCCATGTTGAAGATGAAGATGACATGGCATTCATAGATACAATTGGAGAAGAAGATTCACTTGAAGACTGATATTTTGTGATGGGATATGATCATATGACTTCATTTTATATGTTTTTTGTATTTTGGGAGTTTTGATAAACTGATATTTTATGTTTTTGTACTTTGGGACATAATTTTATTGCATCTACTTTCTTATTTTCCATTATTGCTATTATTTTCCTGCTAAAATCCTTAATTTTTCATTTACGCAATTCTGTGTTCGTGAGGCTTACGCCTCAGACCGCCTCGAGGCTTACGCCTCGCCTCACGGACGAAAACCGCCTCGAGGCGCAGTTACGCAATTTTAAACCTTGCTGGTGACATTAGTAATTCATTATTTTGATGTAAAAGAAAATTGCTCTTAATGCTAATTTATTGTTGGGACTTTTGTTGATAATGTCCTTGATCTTCTCTTTAAAATTGTTTGATTTCACCGTTTATTTAATTTAACTCTTGAAATATTCAGGATTGAAGGAAATATGAGTATTGAGAAAGGAAGGAGGGGATGGGGCACTGGTTTCTCCAATAAACCATGAAAAGCTTCTCAGAGTTTGGCTAATTTTTGTGAGGAGAGTGAAAGAGGGCCTGAAGGATATATATTCCATTGAGGTAGGGAGTTGTTGGAAGAGTGATAGAGGGGGCCATAATAGGAGAGTGGGGGTAAGGAGTTTTTAGAAAGGAGAGAAAATAGTTGTAAGAGAAAGAGCAAAAAAAGGCGAGAGAGAACAAAAGACATGGAATC
This sequence comes from Dendrobium nobile, assembly GCA_022539455.1. NCBI lineage: Eukaryota > Viridiplantae > Streptophyta > Magnoliopsida > Asparagales > Orchidaceae > Dendrobium > Dendrobium nobile. The sequence goes on from CM039729.1 coordinate 32,268,401, forward strand.
TTGATTCAAATACAATTAATTAAATAACTAAATAAATTACATTACCTCTTTTCTTTTGTAGAAATAGGATTATATTTATAACCAAACTTATTTAATAACAAATCTATATAATTCTTAAAATTTAATCTTCTAACTAAAACTAATGATAATTCTAAAAGTGACCACCCTTATTTATATATGAGGATCAAAGTTGACAATACGAAATTAGCTCCATAGTACATTATCATAAGAAATAAATTGATTGAACTTCTGACTAGTTATGTAATAGACAATTTTTTTCTGAAGTGAATTTTGAGTTAGGGTAATCATAGGTTAATTTCGTATTAAAAGCAAGTACCCTTAGTGAGTTCATCTTGCAAGAACCTCTAGTTGAAAGATACTTTGGCGAGTTGATAAGTTATTTGGGAGAATTGTCTCAATAAGTGAGCAAATATGTGAGTCCTAAAGAGAAAATTCAGTGACTTCGTATTGAGGGTCGAGCTTTAGCTAATTGTTGGGCAGCTTGCCTAAGATGTGATTACAACTTGTGTTGTTGAGCAATTATTTAAATTGTCTCCTTATGACATATAATAAGGACATGCCTTCTTTTTATGCTTGACATGTCTTGGTGGAAACAATCAACTCATCAGTTTATGTATGTTTCTCTCTTGATCACTTATGTCATATTCGAGCACAAAACCATTCACTTAGGCGTATTTGGTGATCTAAAAGGATGGATATCTATGTCTACCCCATACAAACTTTTAATGCATAGTCCTGCATATTGTCATCCAAATTGTGGTATAAGAGAAAGCAACCAGATCAATTATGGTCCAATGAACTTTTTAGAAGATCCACATACTTAATTTTCTTAAACTTATTTTATCTTAAAAATTAAATATCAAATATGGATAATTCATGTAGAGAACCTTTCTTAGAAGTCTAGTTTTTATGAGGTGGTTGAATTGGTTCATGAACATTTTTCATGCCGTTAGCATATGTAGATTGAATATAGAAGGTTTAATTTAGAGGCTTCATATCTGGACGTTGATCTGCAACATACAAGTGTATGATCAGGACATGAAAGAGGATCTCATATTCACATGTTAATTGTAATGGTGGTAACTTGAACTCGTCCTATATTTCTTTTGAAGAAGAATACAATAAATTTGGAACTTGTGAAACAATTATAAATTTGGAGAAAATCTTGCAAGAAATTTGAAACCTGTATATTAATATTAGGCTTGGGCCTGATGAAAGATTTAGGCTTTTATCATTATCATCAAGTTCATTTGCGGAATCTTGTTCATCCCAATAGTCATTCTAATAGATCAACTCTAAATCAAGGTGAGATAGTGCTTGAGCTTTTGGAATTAATACGTATTTTTGAACCTTTAGAATTTATGAAATTGGCGTATGATATTATCGCTCTTCATATTGATATGACCTTGGATGGATGAGACAATATATACAAAGTTTTTGAATGATTTGTACAAATGATGATAACATCTATGCAAATAAATTTTCACCCCTTAATTCTTTGCAAGTCAAATCATGAGATTTACAGCGTGATTGATTAAATTAGGATGATTGATTCTGATCATATGTACAAAAATTGTTATTTCTAAAAGATGATTTTTTATTTCTTTTGTATTGCTGATGTTGGGGAATTATAATCATGATTGTAATATGACTCATTAGATTTTTGTGCCCATATAATATGAAATATTATTATATTGATGAAATAAGAGCTATCATTATATGTGTTTTTGTTAGACGATATTTAATCATATGCATGATACTTTTGATATATCTGATATTTATGAGATTGATGAAGCTTTTGATCATTTTAGGTACTTAAATCCAAATTAAATTAGGAGAGTTTGCACTTCCTTGAATGAGTTTGAATATGCCCAGTATAACTCCTAAGCATTATCTTTGTATTTTTTACAAGATAAACTTTTTTTTAAACAATGCCATGCTAATTTATAAAGGAATTCATATGGCTTAAATTTAGGATTAGGGTTAGGGTTAATACTAATGTATGGTTTCTATTTTTTTTCCCTTTCTTTTTGGGAATTTTGAGGTGGTATAGAATGTGTTAAGAGATGGAATGGATATCTATGGCTATGATTTAGCTACAATTAGTTTTATGAAATTTGGTTGTGATAACAATTGATGTAGAAGATTATTTTAAAGTCAATTTAGTGATGGTTGTTGCAGATAATCTTCTTCTTTTTTGAGAATTGGGTAATATTCGTGAAGAGAAAGAAAGAGGGCCTTAGAACTCTCATATGGTGCGGAGAGAGAGGAAAGGGGTGTTGACACATGATAAAACTGTATTATATTCCGATGGATGATTTTCTCTTTAATTAATGAATTGCTTTTGTGGTTTAAGGCTATATATATTGTAACATTATAAAGCATACTTGGTACTACCACAACATTTTGATAGGGAATATGGGTATAGAAACTAGTTTAGAAGCTAACATCCTATACTTGTTCACAATTTTTTAAGAATGAGCCTGGAAACTAGACCAATTCTTGCCTTTCATCCTCTATGATGATCTTCATTATAAGAATCTTCTATGTGAGACCAAGATGATTCATCTTAAACTCCATCTTAAGCAAAGCCTTCAAGTTTGTGATTTCTTCTTAGCTAGCATTTGCAAGTAGCATATCATCAATATTAAACAAAAGGTATATAGTGCTACTAAACTCCTTAGCTTTCAAATATGCACAAGAATCATAATAATTCAAGTGAAGCCAATATCAAACACAAACTTATCATCAAACCTTTTATATCACATTCTTAGAGGTTGTTTCAAATCATATAAGGATCATTTGAACAAATATACTTGATTTGTAGTTCCAATTGTAACAAATTTTTAAGGCTGATTCATGTAAATAGTTTCCTTCATTTCCTCATGCAAGAATGTGGTTTTATGATCTATTTGCTTAGGACGCATGCCAAGCTGTATGACCATAGCAAGAAAAACACTCATGGAAGCATGCCTTGTCAGTAGATAGAAAATGTTGGCATAGCTTACACTCTTCTTGTGTAGACTTCCTTACTACAAAGCCTAGCTGTGAATCTTGGCTATTATGCTCCATGGATTCCATCATTCTCTTTGAACAATAATTTGTAGTTGGCAATCTTCTTATTTCTTGGCTTTTCTACTAACTCTAAGTATTGATCTTCTTAAGAGATATAATCTCTTCATTCATAGCTTGCTAGCATTTATTTCTTTCTGCACCTTATATGGTTTTTTAATAGAAATTAGGTTCATCATTTGATAGAACATTAGTTACAAATGCATAAGAAATGTTATCTACTTGCCCATACCTTTGTGGTAGTTGAACCTTATGCTTAGATTTATCCACTGCCAAGCCAAATGCCATTTTTTGCAGTTGTTTTGTAGTTTCTTGCCTAGGCTCTTTAGACCCAGATTCTATTAGTTATTAATAATTTCCTTTAAGAATGTCATGACTTTTTTATTGCTACATCTCAATTTCCAACTTATAATTTGCATCATCGTTCTTGCTTTGAGCCAAAGTTCTTGAAACTAAATATGCAGTTTATTATTTATTAAAAATATCCCAACTTATCAAACATTTAGTTTGACCTACTTTCAAACGCCACAAATTAATTATATGGTTAGGATATCCAATAAAAATACATTGGAAGGCCCCCTCATTCTAATTTGTTCAGCCTCATATGAGCATAAGCAGTACAACCAAAAATCTTAAGCCTGTTGTAGTCCCCTGGTTGGCCACTCCAGCATTCTTTTGGGATCTTGAACTCTATAGCTGATGAAGGACACCTATTAACTAAAATAGGTGGTTGTGCTGACTACTATTACACATAATGTCTTCAGTAGACTTGCATTATTGAATATGCATGCCATCCTTTCAAGAAAAGTCCTGATGTAATATTCTTCTAAACCATTTTGCTACGAAGTCTACCACACTATTAGATGCCATGCCACTCTTTGTTCTTTGCCATACTTCATGAATCGATTTGAGCAAAATTCAAGGCCGTTGTTAATTCTCAACTTCTTAACTTTTATTTTCATTTGAGTTGCAACTAGAGTCATCATCCATTCTTTGAATTTTTTAAAGGAGTCAACTTTTTTCAAGAAATCTACCCACAATTTTCTTGAATTATCATCAATAAAAGATATAAAGTACTTTATTCCACCATGCAACTCACTTATTGTGGGATCCAAATATCTGAAGTCTCATAATCTATTTCCTTACATTTATGTTCTGAAGTGAAAAACTTCAACTTATTGGATTTTCTCACCACATAATATTCACAAAAATCTAATTCTAAAGGCTTCATATTGTCAAAGAAACATTGCTTGTACAATTCTTCAAGCCCCATTTGGCTTACACTTCCTAATCATTGATGCCACAACTTTGTTTCATTAACAAGATTAAATGACATGTTAATATATCATCTAATCACCATTTTACCTTGCACTGCAGACCTCCATTCATACACTTGCTCTTCTTGATGGTCAAAGAGCAGTTGCAAACCTTTTGGGCTCTACCATCATATTTGAAATTATATCCACCACAATCTAATGCACCAAGAGAAATCATATTTTCTCTAAGTTCAATAACATACTTCACATTCTTTAGCAATCTCTCCATGCCATCATAGAGTTTGAGTCGAATGACTCCACCTTAAAACTTACAAGCCTTATTGTTTCCAAGATATACTATACTACCTTTTTTCTCACTAAGAGACTCGAGCCAACTCCTATTTGGGCACATATGGTAGAAGTATCCATAATCAAGGTCCAATCATTGTTTGGATTAAAATATGTAATTGTTAGGGCATCAAACTTATAATTGTCATCCTTCACATTTGCATTATCTCCTCATTCGCATACCATTTCTTGGTTGTTGTTCTTTCTCACTGGCATTACTTCTGAAAATGATCTTCTTTATGATAATTTTTTTTTTGCCTTTGACTTGGACTTTGATTTTTTGAACGTGGCTCCGATCTATGTTGCACAATTAGCCATTTAGTTGGACTATTTATGATTAGATTCTACATTTCCTCAAATTCTTTTTTATTAAGTGTAGCCTTTATTTTTGACATAGATAAAGAAAATTTTCCATGCAACATGACTATAAGGATGATTGGTTGAGCTAAATGAGCTCAATGAAGCTCAAGTTGACCCAATTTGGCCACATAGGTTGACTTGGTCAACTGAAATAGGTCGAGTTAGTTATGGTCTAGTCTAGGGAATGCCTTAATGAGATTGGTCAAGGCATGAGATTTGATGTGACATGAAAGGCCAATTATTTCAATGTTAACTCTCGTGTAGCCTATTTAATTCCATGGTCAAATAGACTAGGTTGATCTCATCTAGTTAGGGTTTGGGTCCTAGGGGTTGGTGAGTCAATTTGGAGCATATGTCTAATTCACTTATTTTGAATTTAAAGTGAGCATGGAGTTTAATTCCAAAGATTTGGTCTTTACTTGAACTTGTGTTCAAGTGACCAAATAGGGAAAATGGCCTAGGCTAGTATACTCCTAAGAGTGATTTATCGATAGCATTAGGTATGTCAATTGTATCATTATAAGTCAGCTAACAAAGGTAAGTTATTCCATGCCTAGTTTAAGTTTAGTCTTTTGAGCTTGGTTTCAAATGGACCAACCATTTAGTTTAAGCAAGGAAAAACATATTTGAAGGTTAGCTAAGATTCTTAAAGATTAGACCCCGATCAATCAATTTAGTTGCCTAATTAGAGGTTCATGAAGTTATAGTTTCAATTGACCACCCTAATTGGACTAAAGAGTGGTTAAACATTTGTTCGAAGTAATTTAGTTGAGCTCAATAGGTTTGGAAAGCCTATTACTTAACCAATTTTAGTTTGATTGAGCTAGGGTAAGATAAGAAGAGTTCAGTTGATCATTAAGACAAATCCAAATGGAATTGCCCTATCCTATAGCTAGCTTAGTTCTAACCCAAGGAAAGGAGGTTTTAGGAATTATTTAATTTTCCATGATGTAGCGAATTAGCCCTAGGAAATAGCTTGAAACTTTGCGGTCCATGTTAAGGAGATTTAGAGACTTGTATGGGGGTTTGAGTTCACTAAAGCAAGGAGTTGAAGGTGTTAAAAACGAGGATCTGAGAGGGAAAAACTTAAATTTTATTAAGCAATATACTCCCTATTTATAGATCTATACAAGGTGTATCGATAAGGAAACAAATAACTCTTATAATAACATGAATATAATTATTCCTAAATTAATGGGAGGAATTAATGCAATCCATGTAGTCTTCTCACGGATTACTGTTCACAGCCGTTGATATATTTGGGATCGTAAGGTTGAGATTTAACACTCCCCCTCAAGCTGGGAAATATGGATCTGTCATTCCCAGCTTGTCGATCATTTGGAGGAAGATAGAACTGTCCAATCCTTTAGTAAGGAAATCTGCAAGTTGATCCTTTGATGATACATGGTCAACACTTACTAGACCACTATCTAGTTTTTCTTTAATAAAATGTCTGTCCACTTCTATGTGCTTGCTCCTGTCATGCTGGACTGGATTGTGGGCTATACTGATTGCTGATTTGTTGTCACAGTGTAGCTTCATGGGCTCTTCCCACTTAACTTTTAGATCTTCTAGGATTATTTTGATCCATAGTAGCTCACATATTCCCAAGGCCATAGCTCGATATTCTGCTTCTGCACTGGATCTCGCCACCACATTCTGTTTCTTGCTTCTCCATGTAATAAGGTTTCCTCCAAGAAATGTGCAATACCCTGAAGTAGATCTTCTATCAACCGGTGATCCTGCATAGTCAGCATCCGTGTATACTTCTAGGGTCATTCCACGATCTCTCTTAATGAGAATTCCTTTTCCTGGTCTCCCTTTAAGGTAGTGCAATATCCTGTCCACTGCTTGCATGTGAATCTGCTTTGGATTCTGCATAAACTGACTGACCATGCTTACAGCAAATGCTATGTCTGGTCTAGTGTGGGAGAGGTAGATCAATTTCCCTACAAGTCTCTGGTAGGCCCCTTTATCTACATCTGGATCTTCTTTAGCTTCTCCCAGTTTAAGATTAGGTTCCACTGGTGTTGGTGCTGGTTTACAGGCTAGTTTACCTATTTCCCTTAGAAGATCTTTGATGTATTTCTGTTGTGAAATGAAGATTCCTTTACTGGAGTGAGCTACTTCAATTCCGAGGAAATATTTTAGTCTACCAAGTTCTTTGATGTCAAATTCCTTAGTAAGACTTTTCCTTAAACTGTCTTTCTCCTCTTCATTATTTCCTGTCAAAATAATATCATCAACATACACTAATAGTATTGTGACTCCCCCTGAGTCTGAGTGTTTGAAGAATAGTGTATGATCCCCTTGACTCTGTCGATATCCATTTAGGAGCATGAATTTAGAGAATCTTCTGAACCAGGCCCTTGGTGATTGTTTGAGCCCATATAGAGCCTTTTTCAGTTTGCATACCTTGTTATTTTCAGATTTTTCTTTAAACCCTGGTGGTATTTCCATAAATATCTCTTCTTCTAAGTCCCCATGCAAGAATGCATTTTTCACATCCAATTGCTCCAGGTGCCAATTGTATTTGGCTGCTAGTGAGAGTAGTATTCGGACAGTATTCATCTTGGCTACAGGCGCAAACGTTTCTTGGTAATCAATACCGTACGTTTGAGTAAACCCTTTTGCCACTAGTCTTGCCTTATATCTCTCTAGTGTGCCATCATTATTGTATTTTACTGAGAATACCCATTTGCAACCGACCGATTTTTTCCCTATCGGTAGATTGACGATCTCCCAAGTTTTGTTCTTCTCCAGGGCCTGCATTTCATCCTTCATGGCATTTTTCCAATTTTTATCAGATAAGGCATCAGAAACATCTTTAGGAATATGGATATCTTCTAATGTAACAAGAAAATTTTTGTGTGATGATGAGAAGTTGTTGAAGGATATAGAGTTGTTTATAGGGTATAAGGGAGGTGGTGAACTTACCTTATTTCCAGGAGATGGTTCCGATTCTTGGATCTGCTTTGGAGCACAGCTTGGACTTGTACGTCTGGAGTAAACCTTTCCAAATCTAATGATAGTGTTGTCATTTGTTTCCCTTTCTTGGTTTTCAGGTGGATTTTTCTGAGGTGGTGGAGGAAGGTCAAGAGGTGCTAGTTCATTTTCCTCAAGTTCAGTCTCCCCCTGAAGATGAGTTTTTGAAAAATAGGAATTCTGTTCAGCAAAGGTAACATCAATAGAGACAAAGGTTTTTCTTGTAGGCGGATGATAACATTTATACCCCTTTTGGGTAGCAGAGTAGCCAACAAAGATGCACTTGAGTGCTCTTGGATCTAATTTTCCTCGCTCCTGGCTATGAATATGAACATAGGCAGTGCATCCAAAGATTTTTGGTGTAAGATTATGATGGGTTCGAAATTCTGGGTAAAAAGAGGACAAGGTCTCCATTGGAGTTTTAAGGCCTAAGGCTGTTGAAGGTAGTCGATTTATGAGATATGCTGCCGTTAAAAGGGCTTCCCCCCAATAGGATTTGGGTGTATTGTAGTGAAATAGGAAAGCTCGGGTAGAGGCTACAAGGTGACCATTTTTCCTTTCTGCAACCCCATTTTGTTATGGGGTGTGAACACAGGAGGATTCATGGATGATCCCTTCACTCTGGAAGTAGGATGAAAGGGTTTGGTTGAAATAATCTTTGGCATTATCGGAGCGAAACCTTTTTATTTTTACCCCGAATTGGTTTTTGATCATGGAATGAAAGGTGGGAACAATGGTGCCAACATCGGATTTATGTTTAAGGAGATAGATCCAAGAGACTTTTGTGCAATCATCAATGAATGACACAAACCAACGTGCCCCAGAGATATTGGGAATTTTAGAGGGTCCCCATATATCACTATGAATAAGGTAGAAAGGAGTAGCACATCTCTCACTTTTGTTTGGGAATGAGGTTCTTTTATGTTTAGCCAACTCATAGGTTTCACAATGAAACATTTTATTGTCTAAATTATGAAAAAGTTGCGGATACATATGTTTTAGGACATCAAAAGATGGGTGTCCTAGTCTATAATGATGAAGCCAAATAGCGGAGTTCCTATCGACTAGGGATAACAAAGAGCAACTCTTTTTGGATTGGTTTGGTTCTTCCAGGTAGTACAATCCTGCTTTCTCCTTAGCAAGTCCAATCTTCTTCCCCGATCTCCGGTCCTGAAATAAGCAATAAGTAGGATTAAACAATGCTTGACAATCATGATCATTGGTAAGTTTTTGTATAGATATCAGGTTTGTGGATAATTGTGGTACGTGGAGAACATTTTTTAGGGTGAGGGATGGAGATAGTATGATGTCTCCTTGGCCAGCTACCGTGGTAAGAGAACCATCAGCAGTGATGATTTTTTTGTTGTTTGGGCAAGGAGTATAATTTATGAGGTGGGTTAGTGAATGTGTCATATGATCTGTGGCTCCTGAATCAATGATCCATAATTCCTTTAAATGATTTTTAGAAGCACTTAAACTAATAGAAATTAGAGTCTTACCTGAGAATGCAAGTGAAGAAGAAGCATTTGGTTTTTCAAGAGATACCAGGAGTCGTTTCAATTTATCAATATCTTCTTTATTGAATTCTCCAAGACTGGACTGAGCTTCTGGCTTACTTGTAGTGTTGTTGGCATGTGATGTACCCCTTGTTTCACCCTTTTAATTCCACTCCTTGTTTGGGGGTTTTCCATGTATCTTCCAGCATGTTTCTTTTGTGTGTCTTGACTTTTTGCAATAGCTGCACCAAAGTGAGTCTTTATCTTTGGATTTTGAAGAATCTTTACCTTTCTCCTTCCATGATGATTCTTTGTTCATCACCATTGCTGAGCTTTCAATGGCCTTTGGTTCTAGAATCACTCCTCGTCGACTTTCTTTTGCTCGAATGAGAGAGATAGTTTCGTTGAGTGATGGTGTCTCTTCCTTGCCGAGGATCTGAACTCTAACTTGATCAAATTCTGCATTGAGTCCTGCAAGAAAATCATAAACTCTATCTTTTTCAATAAAGTTCTTTAGGATCGCAGCATCCTCCGGACATTTGGTTTCAATGCATCTATAGTGATCAAGTTCTTGCCACAGATTTTGTAGAATGGTGGCATATTCCGTCACAGTCTTACTCCCCTGCTTCGTGCTTCCAACTTTGACTTTAACTTCAAAGATTTGGGCTGCATCACGAGCTTTCGAGTAGGTTTGTCTGGCAGCATCCCATATGTCCTTTGCTGTCGAAAGGAACATAAAGGTATCACTTATTTCTGGAGTCATGGAATTCCACAACCATGACATAATCATGGAGTCTGCTTCATCCCATGCCCCAAATTTGGGATCTCCTTCTTTCGGTCCTCCTCCAAGGAGATGATGTATTTTACCTTTCTCCTTCAAGTAGATCTTCACAAATTGAGACCACTTCAGGTAGTTCTTCCCATTTAGACGATAGGAAGGTTGTATGCTTTGAAGGTCACCTCGTCCTTGGTGCACCATCGACTCCTCATTTTGCTCAACGCTTTGGGATGAATTAATTTCTGACATTGGAAAGCAATTAAGGCTTCCTAAAAAATTTCCTTTGTTCGACAATAAAGGTCAAAGGATTTTTTTTTCTTTTTTTTTCTCCTTTTTTTTTCTGGTTTACTAAACCAAACCGGCCGAGTCTTTCAAAAAACTCAGATCGGGACAAGGCATGAGGTCGGGCTCCAGAGAAGAAGCCGACTACTCCTTTCGGTCGGGATGCCTTTGACGATCGGGACGCCTGAGACGCCTTCGACGATCGGGTCGCCTTCGTCGATCGGGAAGCCTTCGTCGATCGGGACGCCTGGAACGCCTTCGACGATCGGATGCTTGCTCCTTTCGCACGCAGGAGCCGCTCGGTTGGATCGGGACGCCTTCTACGGTCGGGATGTCTGGGACGCCTTCGACGATCGGGTCGCCTTCGTCGATCGGGAAGCCTTCGTCGATCGGGACGCCTGGAAGGCCTTCGACGATCGGATGCTTGCTCCACGCGAGGCGTCTTTGGCTCCTTCGGATCCTTCTTGGCTATTCGACGACGTTTCTTTGACGACTTTCCGTCAACGGCAACGAAGGCCTCTTTCACGAAGTTTTCCCTCCGGTGAGCTCTGATACCATGTTAAAAACGAGGATCTGAGAGGGAAAAGCTTAAATTTTATTAAGCAATATACTCCCTATTTATAGATCTATACAAGGTGTATCGATAAGGAAACAAATAACTCTTATAATAACATGAATATAATTATTCCTAAATTAATGGGAGGAATTAATGCAATCCATGTAGTCTTCTCACGGATTACTGTTCACAGCCGTTGATATATTTGGGATCGTAAGGTTGAGATTTAACAGAAGCCATTAAGGCCAAAAGGGTAGGTATACTAAACTTCAAAAGAGCAATAGGTTTGAATAAGTTGTTTATAATCTATTAATCCTATAATTAAGATAATGAAATTTTTGTTGAAGTTTAAATGGGTCCTAGATCAATGGAGTTTATCATGGAAAACTAAGGTCAATAGGATGAGATTTCTTATCATTATAACTAAAGAACATAGTTTTGGAAATCAGCTAGGTTGGGTCAGTTTGACCCATTCAACCTTGAACCAGTCATATGGTTAGTTTTATCCATCTTAAAAATCATCTTTGTATTAAACCAAACTGAACCGATTATAACATATAGGGTCTTTCTATCTTTTTATAAAGTGCACTTATCATATTTTAGAATTTAGAGCTCCTCCAATGTCATGCCATGTGTCATGTAATTTGAATGTAATAGTAAGTAATTATAACTTCAATAGGTAATTATAATGATGCGTGGAATACTGGAAATTGCCTATAGAAATTCATTTTGTTTATATAAAAGCATACCCACTAGATTTTTTCTATTCCAATTAAAATATCAAAGGAATATTTTGAACAACATTTTAAGTTATTTATGAAACTATTATGAAAGCTAAAATTGCCTTATTGGTTCAATACACACAAAATTCAGATAAAAAATCCAACTAGTACAAATTGGACTTTTTATAGCAAAAATATTCATAATAAAGCATTCAATAATATACTAAAGTTATACGGTGAAAACATCATAAAACCTGAGAAAAAATACATTTTAATTCAGATATTTTTATAGAATTGTTGGAATTGAAATTATATATATGAGCTCAAAAGTCTGCCTCATGCTCTAAAAAATTCTTAATTAGCCCAACTGACGTTACCTGAGCTTTGGCCTCCAAATTCAGTCCTTGTCCCATTCTCTCCCTTCTTCTCTTCTTCGATAATTGGCTGGGTAAGGGGTGGAGAAATAGATTTAGAAATTATATATATATATATATATATCATTTTGACTTGGCATCGCAGTGCTCACTTTCCGAGTGCCGTTGCACGCAATCATATATTTCAGTTCCTCCCAGACCTTAAATGAAGTTGAGCACTTCGGTGACGCTACCTAGTGCCACTATTCCACTACCCATTGCGGCAATGCTACCTCAGATCTCACTCTCAAACAAATTGCTCAATATTACGACGCCACCCTTCCCAATGTCGTAGTGCCCCAAGGCTATTTTGGCCTATGATGCACCGACACACCTCTTGAAGAGAGAATGAGGTGTCGGACATGGACACGTGCTCGACACGGCTTGAACACGTGTCGGACACGGCAAAGACATGTGTCGGACACGACAGACATGTGTCACAGACACGTGTCTGATTAAAATAATGTTTAAATTTAACTCGACACGACTGGGACATGTATTGGACACGCGTATCCTATTTTTTATGATAAAATTATATTAAATTATAAAATTTTAATTTTTTTATATTTACTAAATCAAATAAAACATCACATTTGCACTTCGATTATTAAAGGCATGATTATTAGAGAATGAATCATTATTTTTTTTAGAGGCAGTAATGATTATTAAAAACCTTTATGCCTACCTGTGTTTGCAATTTTTAGTGATATGGATTAAGAAGAATTTTGAGTATGTCTGGAAGACCTTTATGTGCATGCCTTATTATAATTCTAGTTGATGGGATTTGTTTAAATAGGTGAAAAGTTAGAATGATATAGAAATATTTAGAATATAAAAGATTTAAAATTAATAGAATAAAGATTAATATATGATATCCAATGAACTATTATGGGAGAAAACTAGAGAAGTATAGAAGTAAATAGATATATTCTTTTTGATTTAGATTAAAGGTTATTGGAGAGAACTAGCTAACTAGAGAAGTAAATATATACAAAGAAGAATCAACTTTTATTATATGATATCCAATGAACTATTACAAATCTTTCTTTTGATGAATTAGAGTTGGAAGCAATGATATTCAATGATGATGATATTGAAGGCCAAAAACAAACCTCTGAAGCTAATCCTGGTAGTTGAAGCTTGAATGCTTGATGTTGTAGTAAATGGTTATTTGCTTATAGTTTCGTGGTTGTACTAGACATTTTATACTAAACATTTTATATTATAAGCTAGAAAAATTATCATGCAATTTCGTTATTATTGTTTGTCATTTCTAATATGATATTACATTATTATCTATACACTATATAAAAAAATATGATACAGTCCGTGTTTTACCCGTGTCCTATATTTTCAAAAAAAGCCGTTGTTTCGTGTCCTTGTTCTTGCCTCATAGATTATGGCTAATTATGGTTTCTCTTCCCCCTTTCAATTCCTTAGCTTATTTTGGGTACATGAAGCATTATAAAATTTATAATTATATTCATTTTAAATTACATCAATTATTTGAATTTCAAAACAGTGGGTGTTACCACTGTTTTGAAAACCAGACCGGACCGGTTGGTTCAACCGGTTCAACTGTGAACCGGTCTGATGGCCGGTCCGATCCAGCTTACAGAACCGGCTTTGCATCAGACCGGATCAAATCGGATTGAACTGACGGTTCAACAGGTGAACCGCTGAACCGGTCCGGGTTGGAAAGAACAAACCAGTTTATTAAAAAAAATTATTTTTGTTTTAATTAAATTTTAAATAATATATTTTAGTTTATTAAATTCTTTTAACTTTTTAAAATACTTTTATTAAATATGATGATTAATTTCACCATATTATATGCAAGTTATCTTAAATACCTAACATAATTTGTTTAGCAAAAAGAGTGTACTTCACACTTTATAAAGGGTTCAAAGCAACATCCTCAAACTCCTCCTATGACGTGAGACTAAAAAAGTTGCATAAATAGTTTAGAATGTGAATTTAGGCTTATTTGAGCTAGTTGGACTTCAAATTTGGGCTTAGTTGGGCTACAAATTTGGGCAATATGTTTTATAAATTTACTATATATATATATATACTATTAGAATTATAATATAAAATGTTATTATTATAAAATTATATATTATATTAAATATTATTCTTATAAATAGATATAATTATATTATTCTTAAATGATATTTATAATTATAATTTTTTATTATATATATTTTTTAAATTTATAAATATTATTAAATGCTCATATATTTAATTATTTCTATTATATTAATGATCATAAATTTTTAATATTATAGATTTATATATTGTATTAAATATTATTCTTATAAATATATTATTCTTAAATGATATTCATATGTATACAATTTTATTATATATTTTAAAATTTTATAAATATTATTAAGTGCTCATATACTTATATTATATTATATTAGTTTTTTTTTTAATTTTTAATAATATTATTATTTATTACGTCATCCGGTTCGACCCCATTTCGATTAGTTGAACCGTGAACCTCTCCTTCCGGTTCGTTGTCCGATCCAGTTTTCACAACCTTGGGTGTTACAGAGAGGACGCTCACAATATTGCAATAGGTGTTATGAAGGTTGGTGTGTGTGGTAGGAGCAATGCAAGCTAAATTGAGCCACTGTGATAAGAGAAAATTTGGACGATCTTATCTCTTTAATATCATGTTTGAGGGAGAGAATTATGAAAGACTACGTCTCAACATAATTGTCATCTTATTATAAGGATATTTGGGCCTAGATACAAGTAAGATAAGCAAACAATATTGAAAATAAAATATCCTCAATAATTAGGAATTATGATAATAAAAAAAAAATACAAATTCCTTCTCTAAATAGTCAGCATAGGTAATAGCTTAGATATGATAAAAATAACTATTTGGAATCAACACTGTCGTTAGTGTGGATTTATCATAAAACTTACATGGTATTATGTCAGAATATTGTAATATAGATTGGAGTTCACACATGAACTTAATATAGATTTGGGTTCACACATGACCACAAATACCTTAATTACTTTATTCCAAAGCTTTTATTTTTCCAACAAATCTATTGCTATTATGGCAACCATATATTTAGTCTCATGTCAAAAATTAATGTCCCTTGATTGTTTTCCACTCGTGTTTTTTTTTTTTTTTTTATAAATTTTAAATTCTTCATGTTCAACAATTTTTGTCAATATATTTGCGGCAACTTTTTTCTCTTCTAAAAGTTCATTTGTAGCCTTTTCTTCAAATGGAATTTGTAATTTAATACTTCAAAGATTCTAGATCAATTCTAGTAATTAATTGCAAATGAAATTAACTAATCTATTGCTTCTGCATCTTTTAGGCGCAAATTATGCTTGGAATGGTGCAACCTCCACAAGTGGTAATTTCGTTACTTTATTTCGCCTGGCTATTATTTTAGTTTTTCTTATAGAAAAAGATTAATTCTGATTTTTTTTGTAGATGCCTAATGTTCAGCAGCAAATCTTGCCCCAATCAGCACAGGCAGGACACAAGACAATTATTCAGACTGGTCAACCATTGTCAACTCAACCTGGATTACAGGTTCAAAAAAATTCACAGCCTTCAGTCCCAGCCAAGCAGCAACAACCCCAATACCCATCCATTTCCATCCCTCCTGCTTCTGTTCCACCACCAGGGAATTATCAGTCTCAGCAAATGATTTCAAGTCCTGCACATTTAGCACAGCAAGCTAAGGGGTTTTTCAGTGGTCCTCATGGCCTGCCTCCCCATTCTTCTCAGATTCGTAACCTTTCCCACCCCCCTCATCCTCATTCTCATTTCCCAATGCTTCAATCCCACGTGCCCATGGTATCTAGCCAACCACAGCCATCTTTACAGACTCCTGGAATGTTTCACCAGCCACTTCAACCACCCCTTCCACAGCAGCCTAGGCCTCCTATGCAACCTTTCTCACATCAGTTACCCTCACAGATGCCACACGGCCTTGGTTTTCCACCATCAAGCGCACCTCAGCATCTTTTGTCTCCACCTTTGTTTCATGTAAGTTAGCCAACAGTGACTTGTTGGTGTCTTTCAAGTGTTTAATTAGCTCTATGCTGAAGAATTTATGAATTCAGGCGGATTAATAATTTTCTTCTGAAATTCAGTCCGGTAGCTTACCTCCGACTTCTTTCCCACAAGGGCAACCGCCGCTACCAAATCTGCCACCACCTCAGCAGTTTTATCAGGTATTGTAACTTTTCTCAATGCTTAATTGGGCATGCACCATAGTACTAAAATACTTTCTCATATTCTATATTGGTCTACAGCTTCTGACATGAAATTATAAGAACTGATTCATGCTTTTTTTAAATCCTTTCTTTTTTTTTAGCCAGCATAACTTAATTAGGTTGTTTATTATACTTTGGGTTTTATGATTATCTTAAGGTATCTTTGCTTTATCATCAACAGGCCACTGGAGTTTCTTATTTCATATATTGAGGTATACCTTCCATAGCAAGTGCTAGGAATCATAAACACCATAAGGGTATGACATGTGAAATGGATCTGGAATTTTGGATGGTCTTGACTCTTGTGAAGTGGGATGTAGTTTGTGAGGATTTTGAAAACAAAAAAAGCAAGATTTACATCATGTACTAGCACTCATTTTCCTGAAATTTGAATGTACCAGTATTCCTATTGAAAATTAATGTTTTTGTCATCATAATTCATCGTATCCTTACTATTTATTGCTGGCCTTCTAAATTCTCAATTTTCATTTATTCATGCTAAGTACCATCTAAGGTGCTAAATCCATTCTTCAGAAATTATTTTGAACAACTTTTATCCAAATTTTATGTTCGCCTCTTCTCCTTCCTAATTTCTTGACACTAATTTTATTTACTCATCTAAAAATGTATTTTATATTCCTTGGTTGTACATGATCAAATCACGCAAGTCTATTCTTAATTTATTTTTGCTAATTGTTTTCACTCTAATTGCCCCTCTACTATAATCATTCCTTAATTTATTCTTCATAGTTTTGTTACATATTCATTTTAATATTATAATTCATGCTATGCTCAATTTCGATGCTAATTACTTTTTAACACACAAATACATGCATTATTGCTGATCTAGTTATGATTTTTTTAAATTTACACACAAGTCTTTGCGATGTCTTCTTATCATATGATAGACAATTCTCCATTTCAACTAACAATCCTTCTAGAAGTTATATACCTAACCATACTCCATTCTTCTGTGTAGGAAATCATATCTGTTTGTAGCAAAGTCTAACTAATCTTGATTGATGGCCACATTTAGGAGAGTTCTGATGGAGTAAAGTCTTATAACTGGAGTGAAGTTGGCAATATAGGCTACCTCATTGACCTAGGTAAATACTTGGCAACCCGCCAAGCTTTGTATTGATGGATGGATCCATCATGATTAAATTTGAATGCGAAGACCCGCCAACAAGTAATCCCACGCAAGGTGTCTTACTATAGCACTCGTCTTGGCATTCATAGCCTCTTTATGAAGAGGATTTTTTAGTGTTTCTTTTTTTTTTGTCCTGAGAATAGATATGAAGGATAAATGCCAGGCAAATATCTAAAAAGAAGATGATAGGTGATCAAATGGTATCATTGAGGGTTTAGAGCCATTCAGTGGGATTTGCGAGGCCATGAATCTCTCTGATAAAAATTGGTCATATATGAAGGAAGTCACTTTTTTTTTTGGGGTTAAAACTCACTCACTGACCTACTCGTTAATATTCAAAAAATAGATACAGGGCCTTTAAAGAGACCTCTTGCCCCCCTTACTGCTCAAAAGAGCTACAAAAAAAGTCCAAAAAAAACCTATGAGCCAGTGGTCCATTCTCAGCAAAATTACAATGAAAAAGCAAAAATTTAGACTAGCACGGTTAGCAACGAGCACCCAAAAAATAAGAGGCACTGAATAAACTTTTAGCTCAAAATTGTCGTCAGAAAGAAGAATCAACATCCCAATTATAAGTTCAACAATAATTTGCATAAAAGAGTTGCACCGGAAAACGGAAGAGCAACCATTAACAGGGCTTGTAACTATACCATCCAGAATACTAAACACGACGGACTGACAACTTAATTTAGTGGTTATGCAAATAGAATAGCTGCAAGGGATAAAAACCGAGAGGCATACCATACAGCGTAGGCGTCAGAATAGAGTTGTCAGTATAGAAATTATAGAATAATGATATCAGAATAAACATAACCTATGAGAAAACAAGCAGGTCATGAGAAAAAGAGGAAACCAACAACAAGAGCCGCAGAGTACACGCCATGAAAATGACCCCTCACCAAATCCCCTATACGAGGAAGAAGAAACCATGCAAGCCACTAAACAAATGGCCACCAAGTTCAAAAACCACCAAAGCAGTTGCAAAGAGCAACCCCACATTAATGAGTCCTGAGATAAGGTAAACCAGTACTATCCAAGACCACCAAACCTTTAATAGTTTTAGGGATATGAGCCTCTTGAAATTCATTGAATTGGAGAGAAGTGAAACCAATTTTAGCATGAGCATCAGCACACATATTACCTTCACGCAAGATGTGTGAAATATTGTAATTTAGATAAGATAAGCCTTGTTTAATATTTCTGATCTGATAGAATTTATTAGCATTAAATAAATGAGAGCTATTGATGTAGTGTATAATAAGCATAACATCAACCTCAATCCAAATATTATTAAGACCTAATTTAATACACATATTGATGCCATAATTAAGGGCATAAAGCTCAGCCATAAAGGCAGTGGAAACATAAACAAGACCAGCAAAACCCTTAATCACTGTACCAAGATGATCTCTCACAATACCCCTACAATCAGCCACATTCCCATGAAAGGACCCATCCATATTGAGCTTGAACCCACCAAGAGAAGGTTTATACCAATAGATAACCCTTTCCCTTCTCCTATTGGCACAATTAATATTCTGAATACCAAAATGAACAACAACAAAAAATCAACCTTTAAAATTCTCATGTTTAATGAGCTTAGCAACATGGAGATACATGATTTTCTCTTTAATATTAAAGATGATACGCTTCGCATTCATAGTTATCCCATCATGTTTGACATCATTTCTATTTTTCCAAAGGTACCAAATGATAATATTGCGGAGAATATTTCTAATATGACCTTTAGACTTAACTAACCAAACTTTAATAATATCAATAATTTATTTGTAATCATGAGAAATGTTCAAGTTAAAAAGCTCTTCAAAATGAAGCCAAACTTTAATAGCAATAGGCCCATTAACCAAAACATGGTTAAGAGTTTCCACATGATGACAACATTGACATTTTGAAACAACATTAAAACCTCTTTGAATAAGAATGCTGTCAACAGAAATAAAGTTGTGAATCACTCTCCAAGTTAGAATAGAATAAGCTAGAAATGAGAATCAAATTATGTCAAATAGCTGAAAAAGAGGGTTAGCCTGTCTATCATCTTTAATTAAATGCTGAGCTTTTTTAAAAGCAAAATTACATCATGAGCCTTTTTAAAAAAGGATACAATCTTTGTCAACCTGCAGAGGATTATTAACAATATTGTTAAGAATATTATCAGGAACAACATCCTTCAACATCTCGACATTCCACTTCCCATCATAAATAAAGCTTTTAATTAACAAAGGGGAAATAGATCTAGTATTTAATAAACTATCATTGGAATAATTGCCAATCCACTGATCTTGCCAAAAAAAAAAAAAAAAACATCACCACCACGAATACCCCCACTGAATGAATTTCTCCATCTCCCAATTAATGCTACAAAGCCTTTTTCCATATGGAAGAATCCCCTTTTTAGGAACACATAAAAGAGGATGATTATTGCCACAATATTTGCCATATAAGAAATTAGCCCATAAGCTTTTTACTAGATCTAAATTTGAACCAAAGTTCATTGGAAAAATCTTTAGTCACATCAGACAAATTCTTACAGCCTAGCTCACCTTCATCAAAGCCCAGAGAATGGAAGATTTGCCATTTTTAGCACTCCCCCCCCCGCACAAAACTTGTTGATTAACTTCTCAATTCTAATACAAACAAAAATAATGGGATTTAAAGTATGTAATAAATGAATAGACAAAACATAAAGAACACTTTTAATTAAAATAAGTCTCCCACCAAAGGATAAGAAATTGAAAGCCCAAGTTTTAAGTTTTTTTTTTTTTTTTTGCATAGCCATGATGGTCCCATAAAAAAGGTTAGATTTTCTCTTACCCTTGTAGAGAGGGGTACCCAAATAAGTGATCGGCAAAGACATGTGAGATGCACCAAAAATTTTCATGAATTTTATTAATACATTGAGAACAAATGGACTTGACGTGTAATAAAGCCACTTTTGTTATTGTTAATCTGTAAACCACTAAATTGTTGGAACTAGTAGAGGAACTTGAAGAGAATACTCAACATTTTAATGGAATCATTAGTAAAAATAATGAAATCATTAACAAAACTAAGATAAGAGTATGGAAAACTCCTATAGATACAAAAATTAAGAAAAGGATGTAAAACATAAAGCTTCTCCAGACCTCTAGAAAGATATTCCATAACATTTATAAAAAGGGCAG
The DNA here is from genome assembly GCA_022539455.1 of Dendrobium nobile. Lineage (NCBI taxonomy): Eukaryota > Viridiplantae > Streptophyta > Magnoliopsida > Asparagales > Orchidaceae > Dendrobium > Dendrobium nobile. Next base: position 32,289,282 of record CM039729.1, read on the forward strand.
GAGACAAGGGGTTTCATTGTCTAACAGCCTGAGTAGAAGTAAAGAAATCATGACTAATCCCATTAATGATAACAGAAAAATTACAATTATTAATACTATTCTTCACCAGATTAATAAACTCATTAAAACCGAACTGGGCAAGAATAGTATAAAGAAAGTTCCAATTTAGATTGTCATAAGCTTTGGTAATATCAATCTTAATAACCATATTACCACCATAAACGGACTTGTGAATATCATGCTCCAATTCTTGAGCCAAAAGAATGTTATCGAAAATAGAATGACCTTTAACAAAACTAGTTTGCCCAAGGGAAATAATTTTAGGAAGCCTTAAAGTCAATCTCCCCATAATGATTTTAGAAATCAATTTATTAAAAAAAGAGCATATGCTAATAGGCTTGAAGTCATCCCAGTAATTAATAGCTTCTCTTTTATGTACTAGAACAATAGCAGCAATATTAGAAAAATACTTGGGATAAGGGTTACTCATAAAAAAAAATCTAAAACAACCTCCAAATCATTTTTAATAATGTTCCAAGCTTTTTGAAAAATTTTGATAGTGAAACCATCAGGACCCACAATAGAGTCAGAGTTCATTTTATTAATAGTGTCCCAAATCACCTCCTCTGAAGGGCTGGCAGTTAAGTCAGTATTATCATTCTCATCAATCAGCTGGGGTATGAGAGAACTATCAATATCTAATTGAGGAATAAAATCCTTGTTAAAAATATTAATAAAATATTCAACACCAAAAGCATAAATCATATCAGGAGAATTTAAAACCATGCCATTAGGATGAGTAATTTTATGAATATGGCTAGAAACCTTCTTGTGATTAGCAACACTGAAAAAATTTAGTGTTTATGTCACATTCAATCAAGAATTTAGAAGTAGCTTGTTGTTTTCAAACAGCCTCTTCATTTTCTTGTAATTTAAAAAGATCCTTTTTGGCTTCATTAAGCTGAACAAGGTTCACAAAAGAATCATCAAACATATAGAACCTTTCTAAAGAATTAACTTTAATCTCAACATCCAAAATGTTAGCGAAAATATTTTGAAAACAAACCTTTTTCCACCATTTAAGCTTTTGTTTGATTCTTTTGAGTTTCATACAAAGTCTATACATCCCTCTAATATTATCATCAGGATTTAAAGGAGCAAAACAATTAGTATCTAAAACATTGAAAAAACCATCATCCAACAATCACATGTTTTGAAAACAAAAATAAGACTTCATTTGAGGAATAGCTAAGTTGATGCTCAGCAATAAAGGACAATGATCCGATAAGGCTTTACTCAATATGAGATAAAGGAAACTTAGTAAGACATTCATCTGAAAAAGAATTATATCCAATCTTTGTCGTATAATACCTCTATTCCATGTCAAAGCATTAGCAGAAAAATCAATATCATGCAAATTACATTATAATATCAAACTATTAAATTCATCCAGGGCCAAAGCATTAGGCAAACAACCCTCAATCCTTTCATTAGCTTTGGAAATTATATTAAAATCCCCACCAATCAGCTAAGGTTTATCAATAGCCATAGAAAAATTATAAAGGTTGTCCCAAAGAGAGATCCTACCTTGTCTACTACAAGAAGCATACACATAAGACACATAACAAATAAGTTGTTGAAATTCAATTCTATTTTGGAAAATCCGAGCAAAATTCTACGTGATGTCAATCTTAATAGTACTATGTAAAAAAAGCTGAATTTAATAGTGCAATTAGCAAAAGTCTTGTTGAAACCAAGAAACCTATGAGTAGAATTGAGTTTGTTAATAGAAATTAAATGTTCAATTAAAATCAAAATAGAAATCTTACGGACTCTACACAGATTCCTCACTCCATCTCTTGAGACAAAACCACTAACCCCCCTTATATTCCAAATAAGGGAATTAAACATTATAAGTCTTTGAAAAATTTGAAGATCTGGCAACCCGAGGAGTAGATGCCAGAATTTCCTTGATATTTTTGCTTTTTTTGTAGTAAATTTAACAAAACCTTGATTCAAATGATCCTTACCCTCATTTGAATCCGGTGATGGCTTTAGATAAAATGGTTTCATATTTAATCTCTAATATCATTGCTATTAGAAGGCTCCTTATTTAACGGCAAAACCTCTCCTTCTTCAACATCCTCCCCCTTAATATTGTTGATATCATTGCATTCATCATTACATATCTCGTGGGTACCAACGTTTTAAAAGGCGAAATCGGGAATCGAGGCATTTTGGCTAAGCGAGGCGAGGCGTAAGCCTCGAGGCGGATCGAGGCGTAAGCCTAAAAAATTATAAAAATAAAGCAATTTAAAATTATGAATAATGACAAAAATGTCAAAAAATAACAAAATATTACGTCAATTGTGAATTTGATGATTTGTTCTAAGATAACATTAGTATATTACTGGAAAAGAAGATTTAAAATGAATTCACTTAAAAATAAAACATACCTTTAGGATCAAGACCCAATGTAGGCTCATCATCACTTTGATTTTTTTCGGAAGAATCTTCATAATTAATGTCAAAGTCATCCTCAAACTCTTCTTCATCTATAATATTTTTTCATTTATCTTCTATATCAGTTAATATTTCGTTAGCTCTAGAATGAAACCATAATAGCATAAAAAATTAATTCATTATATTTAAGAATACCTTTGAATTTTTTTTGAAGCTCCAATCTTACTTTGTTTCTTTCTTTTATATACATGAGTAGTTGCTTCACTGTCTTCATTGACTTGAGTTTCTCTTTCTACTTCAACTTCAGAAATATCAACATTCTTAGGAGTAACCCATTCATCATCAGATTGTAAATCATCAAGAAGTAAATGGTCAATTTCATTATCAATGCTTCTTTGCTTCTGTAATTTGAGATGTCCATCTTTCAGTTTTTTGTTAAACATAACATAAACAAGTTTGTTCATTCGATCTGTGGCCAATTGATTTCTTCTCTTAGTATGAATTTGATTGAAGATGCTCCAATTACGCTCGCATGCAGAAGCCGAACATGTTAGGCTAAGAACTTTAACTGCAAAAGCTTTCAATTCAGGAACATTATCTCCAAATTGACTCCACTAACGTTCTACATGAAAATGAAAAATATTTTATGAATATTAATTGAAGTATAAGACTAAAACATAAATATTAAAATTAAAATTATAAATATGCAAATTATAAACATACCAGGAGATCATTTTTTGTAGCATGCTTGTGCTGCTCTAAATCCAAACATTCCCTTCTTCAGATGAAATTTTTCAAGTTGATCATTCACTTTGAGGTAGTCTTCTTCCGTAGCTTCCAACAAATCGTGACATATTAATCCATGAAGGACTCCTAACAACATTAAATGGAATCCCATTTTCATAGATGAATCTGGCGATATCCAAACAAATCCTATTCTTGAGTTCTTTTGTAGCAGTAGGAGGCTGAAGATCCTGAGTGTTTATGTTATCCTCGTCATCAATATTTATCATAAATCTATCCATAGGACCTCGAGTGCCTCGGTTAGAAGAAAGTAGATGGTTTCCACTACTGGAACCTTCATGCTGTGATCCATAATAAGAAGAGTTTCCTATCATTTCTTTCATATTTCTTTGTGTAACCTCCTTTGTGGTGGCAAACTTCTTTAAATAATTTGTACATTCTTTTTTCACCTCATCAGGTACTTTTGCACATAGTCCCACATTGACATGAGTACATGCTAGATGATTCTTCAACCTCTTAACGCCACCAGTTATGCGTTTCTCACAGAAATTACATTTCATGTAAACATATCCCTTTTTTGCACCTTCGCCAGACACTTCAACTTGAGTTCCATATTTCCATGCAGGATCTTTTCTTCTTTGTACCACTAGTCATGCTAATAATAGGACAGATTTTAACAATTATTTGTACTACCAATAATAAAACAACATGAATACAAAAATGTATCAGTCTACCGGGGGTCCAAGGGGCGCTGCCCCCTGGCGGGGTTCGACCTGCCCGGTCAGGTCGTAGGGTCAAGGGGCAGCGCCCCTGCGGGGGTTTCCTGCCCTGCCCCCGGAACAAAATTTTATTATAAGAGTAATTCTAAAATTCTTCTTGTTGTATATGCTCAGTACCGAGCATGTACCGCTCCATACCGAGCACGTACCGCTCCGTACCGAGCTTGTACCGCTCGGTACCGAGCGTGTACCGCTCAATACCGAGCATATACTTGCTCGGTACCGAGCGGTGCTGGCTCGGTACCGAGTATGTACCTAGCAGTACCGAGTATGTACTGAGCATGTACTGAGCGGTACCGACCTTGTACCTGCTCGGTACCTAGCATGTACTGAGTGGACGAATGAAAGAAAGCCGAATCAGGAGTTATTCAAGCTTTCGTTACTGCACCTCAAAGTCAAGGCCACAACACCGCTCACCTGCTCTTCCGACCTAACCGAGGCCTGAACGTTTCCTGCACTCACAACTTCGGCTTCGTTTCCTGCTTTCGAAACTGTTATTGCTTTTGGATTCGTTTCCTGCGTCGTCTCCTTCTGACTTCGTCTCCTGCCCTCACGGCTTCGCCTCTAGTTCGCCTTTCAATTCTCACAGGAAGCCCTAATCTTATACGCGAATACACAAACACGAATCGGCTGCGTCGTATTTACATATATACCGAAGAAAAAATTTTGAGGCGGTGCCTCATACTACCTCGAGGCGTTACGCTCTAATGCGTACGCCTTGTGCGAAAAAATCGTAGGCTTCGCTGGATGGTTCGAGGCGTAAGCCCTGATACACATGACTTCCGCCTCGACTTGAGGCGCGACTCAATGCGGACGCCTCGTCCGCTTTTTTAATGGTTGGTGGCTACTATTATCTTCCTTCTTATCTTTATCCGACCGAGCATCATAAAGATCCGAATTGAGATTATTAATAGGAGTCTCATTAGAAGAGTCTTGAGGTTTTAAATTTTCGGCCACATCTATCTGATTTTGCACTTGAATAGGTTTGTGACAAATTTGCTCCAAACAATCCTCGACCCCCTAAGCTGATTCCAAATCCAAATCATTATCCTTGCCATCACCTAAATGCTCTTCCGTAATGAACTGAACCTGTGAAGGCTCACGGACTTTCTCCACTCCAATCTCTTTGGGATTAACATTCTTTGGATCACTCTGCTTATTTTTCAATTGAGGATGAGCAACAACATTTAGTGAATGAGTGACCATGAATACTACAATGGTTACAAAAATCAGGGACATTCTCAAACTCCACCTTTTGTAAATAGCCAAGACTTTCAGAACTTAGCCAAACTTCTTTAGGATGCTTTTTGGCTATGTCTATTTCAACGAGGATCCTAGCAACTGAAGGTCTCGATCTAGATGTTGGTTGATACTTGATCTGTTTGCAAAGGTCTACCAAAAATAGAACCAAGGGCATGAAGAACATGCTGGTTAAGAAAATGATGCTGAAGGTTAGGAGAAGAGAGCCATGTCGGAACTATAGGAGATTCTTTCTTAATATTGAAATAAGGCGTCTAATTCAGCAACCTCATCTAACAGTTACTAATATAATAAGATATTTGTGAAAAAATACGACTATAGTCAAGATTGTTTGAAAGTTGTATAGAAACATGCCTAAATACAACAAACCCATAGAAAAATTACCCGATAATTTTAGATTCTGAAAAAAACTGCGAATAATATCCAAGTTCGGACGACGCACAACAAATTTACTGACAAGAGTAAACTGGAAAGGAGCAGCAAGCCGAACAACACCCTCATTGGAAAACAAAATCGCAAGACAACCTTTATTAGAGAATTTTTTAAAAGCAAAATCAACATTCTTAGAATCAGACAAACCAGCCACCACATCCTTAAAAGATCTAGAGAAAGAAGGTTTCTTACCATCCAACAAAGCGAAGAAACCTGATTTTGGCGATTGGAGATCGCCGGAGGAGAACCCCATGGGTTAGATGTTGAAGCCATGGCAGCACTTGAGAAGGGCCTAAGGCCAAAAGGCCCTAGGATAGCAGAATGGTTGGGCCAAACAAGGAGATTGGAATGGAAACCCTAAAAACTCGAGGAAGCACTGTAGCGGAAAAAGGGGAAAGATGTTTCGCCAAAGCACAAGCGAAAAGGAGGAGAGAGAATGTGTAGTGCTTGATTTGAGGAAGTCATTTATTTCATGATGATAATAAAGTTTACCATATAGTAAACAAAAAGGTAAAAGAAGGATTGACCTCCATAGTTGGTTTCATAATATTTGACCGGGAAAAGGTGGCAAGAATCTCACACAACAGTCACACAAGTCTCACTTTAGATCGAAAGCTACAAGAATCCCGCACAACAGTTGCAAATCTTGCGTTGGATCACACTATCTGCAAGAGTCCTGTAAATCAAAAGTTAACTAAAGAGGCTCAACTCCAACAAGGAAAAGTTGAATGAGTAGGGTAGGGGGTACTTGCGCTTTCTAAGTTTATCTTGCGTGGGAAGTCATAGGATTCCAAAAGTAGAGGTTGAAGAGTTTTCTGCTTGCATAGCTCATCCAAATAATCCTATTTTTTATCAGTCGAAATAGTTTGGGTAATGAGGCTAGTGATGATTGGTATTTATTCAAAGACACATTCAACAAATCACGGACTACTGTATAGTCTTTCTGGTTGTCAACATCATTTACAATGTTCTTGAAATGCATATGACGACTTTATCTTTTTCAAGTATTAATTCACTTTAAACTTTTATTTAGTTTTTAAAATTTAAGAAGAAGCATCTCTCCCAATTGTCTTTTCCTTATATTCTGCTGTATGCAAACTTCACTACCCTCGTATATATTCTCAGGACACAAACATAGGAATAATTCCAGTGACTTTATTTTCTTGAAAAATAGTAAGGCTGCATTCCTTTATTTCGCTGGTAAAAATGATAATAGCAGTATGGTCACATCGCAGACCCTTTTCTATTTTTTTGTTTCTCTTTGATTTGCATCTCTGGCGACTAACTGAAGATTTGATAATGGAGATTAGCGGTGTAAGTGAAGCTAAACTGGTTCGAGCTCGACTCGTTTATGGGCTCGCAAGCCGAGCTTATCAAGCTTGTTTATTAAACAAGCTCGAGCTTGGTGAGGCTCGGCTTACGAGTCGTCTCGAATCAATATTAATAATTTTTTTTTATTTATCAAAATTTGAAAATTATTAAAAATGAATAATTTTTTTTTTAAATCCTGCTGGACATGCCGGTGTGGGCTCCGAAAATTCGGCCCCGGCCTCCCCGCCGCACGATTTCTATTTTTATTCTAGCGAGGGGAGTTTTAACGAACTAAGTTCCGGGGTAAATTTTGGAAGGCAGATGGGTTTGTAGATAAGACACTACCCAGAGATTTCGCCCTCATTTTGCGAGGACTTTATGATCTGAGTTCTGGTTTCCTATAGGCGCAAGCCCCTATAGTTAAGTTAATTACCCCTCCCGATCACGAGAGAGAACTTTCAATTAAGGCTAGTCATCGATCAGATACATATAGAAATACGTGTTATCTGGCATATAGTAGTAGCAATGGGTTTGGGTATTGGTAGAAATTGGATTTGGATTTGGAATTTGAGAGATTTGATATTTAAAACAGAAATTGCACCATCTTGCACTTAAAGCGGATGGTGGGGGAATGGATGATGGACCCAATCAAGATCCCATGGTTCCGTCGTCCCGGGCCATCGTGGTCCCTGGTCTACTTAGTCAGAGGAGGTAGTCGACCCAACCTGACAGAAGGATCCTTGTCGGCAGCCATGGGTTGCTTCGTCCAAGGGGACCTTGTAGACCTGGGGTGAATGTTTGTCTAAGGGGACAAATTTGAATCCACCTTAGCTTACAGAGGGCTTTGTGCCCTATTGATCATATCCTATTGATTCATATCTCAAGGATTTGATGCCAATAAGGAGCGTATTGACTCTGGCCATAATCGGTATATCATGGTGCCATTTGGCGGCGAAACCACTCGGTTCAGAGGGCCCCGGGTCGTCGTAACCGTTTATCTTGCGGTGCCATTTGGCGGCAGACCGCCGGTTAGAGGACACGTACCACGTCCTTACTGACAGGAGATTGTTTGAGAATGGATCTTAGTGATATTTTCGACTAGGCATTTCGCTCTTTGTGAGCTAGAGTTTATTTGAATTTGTCCACCCCGGCAAACTGTTGCGGAGGGTGGATGGATTTTGCTTTAAGTAGTTTGATGGATTTATTTTATTTTTAAATATTTTGGAATTGGGATTTGTAGAATTTTGGATTTTGGATTTTGAGTGGACTTTGTGAGGCATTTGAAATATTTATGAAATGGACCCCTCCGGTTGAGATCATCATTCAACACGGCCATCATCGGGGTGTGGGGTTATTTTTATTTGTTGATTCAACCTTGTCAACTTGACCAAGCCATTGATCGAGGATCGGGTTTTGTAGGCTTGGTGCCTTTTGTTTAGTGAATTCTTTTGATTGTAGACCTTGAAGGCCTAATATGAATATATTAGATAAATATTCCGGTCGGCTTTGTGACCGCATATTTACCCAATGGTTCGAACCCTGTCTACTCCTATCTGATTGCTTAGGAGGATCGGGTTCTCGTAGGCTCGGTGCCTTTTGTTTAGTGAATTTTCTTGATTTTAGGCATTGAAGGCCTAAAAAGAATGTATTTAAACAAATACACCGGTCGCTACAACCGTGTATTTTGTTAGATAGTTCGAACCCTGTCGACTCCTATCAATCCGTATAGAAGGATCGGGTTCTGTAGGCTTCATGCCTTTGTTCATGAACTTTCTTTGTTGAAGGCCTTAAAGGCTGAATATGAATGTTGTAGACGCCTTCTGTCTGCTTGTATCAGTGTTGCAGATCTGGTGGCGATTTGGTCTTGATGTTGACCCCCTTCCCCTTTCTCATTCACCGGGGAGCTATTCTAGACTTTGAAGTTTGTTGCTTTGCTTTGAAAGGATCTCCTTTCGAGATTTTTAGTATAGTGGACTTTTTCGTACATCGGGTTGCCTTTGTACCCGGTGTACTTGGAGATTTTGATCACCGCTATCGTAGATGATATCAATACTTGTGTCCACAGTGGATTGCTATGCTTACGAGACTCTCACTGTTGTTATCCACAAGTGATTTGTAGTTATTTGCAGGACCCGTTGTATCCACTACGAGCACCTGGAACTGTTCGTAGGAGACCCATTGTTGCCTACATCATGTCCACCTTTTACCAATCTCAGGTGGGTTTGTTGATTGTACTGGTTTGTAGAAAGGCGGATCCTCCATCATTGGCCCCCCGCATCGCCATCTCAATCAACAGGCGTTGTAGGGCTCTTCGTAGGAGATATTTATATTTGTGCCCACAGTGGTTCGTCGTGCCTACGACATATACACTGTTGTTTTCCACAAGTGACTTGCATTCGCTGGCGGAGGACCATTATATCTGCTACGACCTCCTGAATGTATTTGCAGCAGACCTATTATTCCCGCATCTCTTCCACCCTTTCACCAATCTCGGGTGGTCGGACGATTGCATCTGCTGTAGGGGACGGTCCTTCCATTATTGGTCTCCCATATTGCCTTCTCAATCAACAGGCGATCGTAGGAATTGTCGTAGGAGATACTTGTACTTGTGTCCACAGTGGTTCGTTGTGCCTACGATGTACACACTGTTGTTATCCACAAATAGCTCGTACTTGTTTGTAAGGATCCGTCGTGTTTGCTACGAGCTCTTAGGAATGTTCGTAGGAGATTCTCGTTTTTGCATTGAAACCACCTTTCACCAATCTCAGGTAGGATTTGTCGGGTTGCATTTGTTTGTAGGAAGGCGGATTCTCCACGATTGGTCTCCCATATTGCCTTCTCAATCAACAGGCGTTTGTAGACATTGTCGTAGGAGATTCCAACAGTATATGTAGGAGGGACATCCGTATATTCTGTAGTCATTCGTTATTCCCGCAGATACGATGCTCTCGATCTCGTAGGGACTGTTGTAAAAGTCCACCACATTTTTTGTATATACGGGTTGAGGTCTTATAGTTTGAATTTCCTCGTATATGACCAATTTTATCCAAGTCCCCTACGGTCCGGGTCTTGCTCAAATTTTAGTGTGCTCCACACTCAGTAGATTTGAATTTGAGTCTGAGTGTATGTTCAAATAGTTGTTCGAAGTCCCTTTGGAGTATTTGCAAGTTCCTTTTTGTGTTCAAATTAACTTGAGTTTGGTCTGATTTTATTTGAATTTGGCCCTTAGAAATCATTTATGTTTTGTTCAGGTCCTCTGCCCGTGTTCAATCAAGTTCGACGGTCCACAAGTCTACTGTTCATGTTCATGTTCAAAAGGTTCACTACTCTTTCTTGTTTGGTCCAAATCTTTTGTCCTTTTGAGTTCAAAACAGGTCCGAGTGTAATAATATTTCACCCGAAATTTCGGCAGCCTCCCGGCGTCTCCCCCGTTTAGGGGAAAACTACGAGGAAACTGGGCCTTCCCACCACGACCAATAAAGGCGTGCATGGTAGGTGCCCTCTTTCGAGGACACCTCGGCCGTGATTTTTCTTCCCACCACGGCCAATAAAGGCGTGCATGGGGTCTTTGACGGTACCTGTTACAAGAAGAGCAGTTGCTTTCCCCCCGCCCGGGGGTACTTATGAATCATTCCGGCCGCGCAAAGAAAAGGGTGCACCAGGCTCGCCTGGCCTCGTCGTGTGCGTCGAACCGGTTTCCCTTTTACCACGGCCACTAAAGGCGTGCTTAGGTGGTTTGCCGGTCCGACACGTATGTTGAGACAGGAAGGCGTGGGTCGCTCGCTTACCTCAACACAGGTGTCGTGTCGGTTGCCCCTCCTACCACGCTCAATAAAGACGTGCATAGGTAGACCGCCGGCCTGACACGTTAGTCGAGATAAGAGGGCGAAGTTTGCTCGTTTAGCTCAACACAGGCGTCGTGCCGGTTGCCCCTCCTACCACGCTCAATAAAGGCGTGCATAGGTAGACCGCCGGCCCGATGTGTTAGTCGAGATAAGAAAGCGGGGGTTGCTCGCTAACCTTATCGTAGGTGTCGCGCCAGTTGCCCCTCCCACCACGCTAAGAAAAGCGTGCATAGGTGGACCACTGACTCGCCACGCATGACGAGGTAAGAAAGCGATAGGGGAGGCGACTGTCCGCCTCGTCGTAGGTGTCGGACCGGGGTCCCATCCCACCACGCGCAATAAAGGCGTGTATAGGCGGTTTTCCGGTCCGTCGTACACATCGAGGACGGAAGCCTGAGTTTAGGGGTTATACCTTCGGGACCGGCGGACCGGCGGTGGAGCTGGCTCGGATGTCGAGGCGGGAGAAGGTAAGCAAGCATATTTTTCTTTTATATTAATTATAGTTAATATCAATTAATTATAATTAATTAAGAAAATATTTTTTTAATTAATTATCTATAATTATAATTAATTAAATTTAATTCTAATTAAAGTTAATTATAATTAATCAGATTAATTATAATTACTTTATTAAAATTAAGTAGAATTAATTATAATAAGTATAATTAATTAAAAAAAATAACAATCATAATTAATTAAAATTAATTAAAATAATTATAATTAAATATAAACTCTTTTTTTTTTTTTGCAGGATTTGGCCGAAGAAGACCGTGTGAAGGGAGAAAGTTACCTTCACAACAAGCGAATCCCGTTGTTGCTCCGATCAGACAGAAGGGAAAGTCGACGAGGGAGCAAAGTCGGACGGCCTCAAGGAGGCGAAGCAGCACGCGAAGGGAGTAAGTTAACTTCACGGCCGAGCGAGCTCCTGTTCTCACTCCCGATCAAAATGTCGTCACTTCCGAACCGACCGAAAGGGGAAAGCCGTCTGAGGAGCGAAGTCGATCAGCCACGGGGAGTCGAAGAAGCACGGAAGGGAGAAAGTTATCTCACAGCCAGCGACTCCTGGCTTTCTTCCGATCAGACAGTCGTAACTTCCGTTCCGACTGGAAGGGAAAGTCGCTCGAAGGAGCGGGGTCGACCGGCGTCGGAGGGGGAAGATCGGGAGAGGGAGAGAGCTTGCGGGAGAAAGGGAGATCGGGAGGAGAGTTCGCAGAAGAGCTCGGAGAGGCCGAAGGCCTCGCATCTGCGACTTTTTAACGACTCCAGGCTAGTCGTGTGGGCGACGTGGGAAGAATTGACGCGAGATTGTGCGAGGAGAGGCGACGACGTGCGTAGGTTGTGCGACGTGCTGCGGCAGGGGAGTAGGTATGCACGATCCTTTTTTTTTTTCTTCTTTTTTTTTTGTTACAGCTTACGGGTCAACAGCCGGCTCGAGGGTTGAGGCGGACTGGAGGACAATCCGCATGATTGCGGAAGGCAGACATCGAGACGTGTTCTTGTTTATGGGCTCGAGGAGGGCCTGCGGAAGACGATCTAAATTTGGACCTAAGGTGGAACTTGGGCACGCTCGTGCAAACTGTGGGAATCGGGCTTGGACCCACACGAGGCTTGCGAGCCGGCTCGAGCTCGTATATAGTGGGACGAGCTCGAGTTCTAGCTCGCCTTTTGAGCTCGACTTGAGCTCAAGCTTGAGTTCTAGCCGGCTTTCTGATTGACGACCCGAGCTCGATAGTACCAATACTCGACTCGTTTACACCCCTAATGTAGACTATTAATAAGGCAACAAACTGAAGCATGCTAAGAACAATAATTACTATAGAATCAGATTGCCTTAATTATCTAGATTGACACCCACCGCATCCATGTAGTGATTTTAGGGGTTCTTTTGAGATGGCTTTCTTACTTCTTGTTAAAACAGCTTTTTAATGCTTTTTAACCTTTTATTTTAATAGCTTTTAACATTTTTTTATGGGTGTTTAGATTTTAACATTTTCTTCTCACTTTATTTTCCCCTTTTTTTATATTCAAGGGTCTTAAAATTGTTTAAAAAAAAAGGGTCTTAAAATTGTTGTTATGACATATCTGAGCTATTTTCTGCTAAAGCTACGGGCTTATGCATCTGAATCAGAAGCCATGCTTTTCTAATGTGAAGGAGCTATTGATTAGTTTTTTTTTAATTTCTTTAATTATTCCTTTTGAAGATTAAAAGTCTATATTCTTGTACTGGGAAGTAATTCCTATGATCCTACTCTGTTTTTTTTAAATGTTATAGTTAAAATTGTGGCACTCTTAATTGCATACAGGGTGGGTCACTAATGAGTTCAGACTACAGAAACCCGGCAGGAACCTTCATGCATGCTGAAAGAGGACCTTGGATACCAGGCTTAACAGAAAAACCCACTGCTGGCCCGTTGGCCGGTCCATCACCACCATCCCTTGGCCAGATAGCCACCGGTCCCGTTGGTCAGCCACCTCGTTTGCCACTGGTAGCCTTCTCTCATTCCTATATGTTTAACTTCCATCATGAAGGCCCTCTTAAATGTATGGGTAAAAATGATCTGATTTCGACCATTCTAATGTTAGCTGGAAATTAGCTTGAACCCATACAAGTTGGCTCAAAATTGCAAAATTGGCTTGTGCATCAAATTGATTTGATTTTGAGCCTACTAGGCTTGAACCAACCTGAGTACAAGTTGCCTTGAATTTCAATTGAGTCGGCTAATAATTATTAATTTATTTATTTTTATAATTTTTAAAATTATTTAATATGCATGCCATTATATTTATAATGCTTACATACTTTTAAACACATACATATTAAATTTTAAAATATACATATTTTTTATATTTGATGCCTATCTCAAGCCGACTAGATTGAATTCATGCCAAGTCTTGAAATCAGCTCGATGATCAAATCGAGCCCAAAATTTGGCTCACCGCTTAACTTGTTTGGTTCAATCCGAGTTAAAAATCAATTCAATCTTGAGCGATTATCAAATTTTAGTTCTATTTTGATCCACTTCTACAAATTTGATTACCTGTGTTTTTTTTTGGTTTGTCCAGTTATCACCTGAGATGGAGAAGGCTGTACTTCAGCAAGTGTTGATGCTCACACCCGAACAAATTAACCTCCTGCCCCCTGAGCAAAGAAACCAGGTGCTCGAAATTCAGGAAATATTGAGGTAGCACTGATGATGAAGTTCTCAGAGACCAAAGATTTAAAACAAAAATGCTTCAAAGAGTAGTTATCAAAGCTGATCTTATGTTTGGGGGGTTCTCTTCTGTGATTTGAACCTGATCTTACTGCACTCCTTTTATGTATGATCTGTCTCGCAAGTTTATCAGATGGGTTAGTAGTTCCTTGAGATGGCATAGAATGTACGAAATTGCTGATTTGGATTTGAAATTATTTGATATCTTTTCCTTTTGTTCTTTAAATTTTCTTCTGTTCTTTAGGATTATTTTGTAACTGGAAGCCAAGACTGGCTACATAACTTGCCACCATTTGCTCCTAATGCTATATACCACTTGCCTTTCATGTAACAAATATGTGAATGAACTCATCACTTTCTTGAGATATTTTTAATCTTGCTTGCCTCCTAATCAAATGGCTGTTAATATTTAAATAAATGTTGTTAGTATCACAAAAGTATTATAAGATTTGAAATGATATTGCCCTAATCATAATGTTTATTTTATGATCCTCATGCACACGCTTCTGAAATAAAGAGGCAAATTGAGCTCAAGGTGCGAAATGTTTCAAGCATGAGCGTACATGATATATCAAGATGTGGTGTACTTGAATGATTCAAAGTTCAAGTTTTATAATTCTCTATGCTTTGTATGAGAATTTTAGGGGTATTTTTGGAGTTAGAAAGAATGTTGAATGAATATGTACATATAAATCTTAGATGAGCAATAGAACTTTGCATTCCACCATGATTATTGCTATACATCCAACTAAGGTTTTGCTTGAGATGACTTTTTTTAATGTTTTGCAAAAGCTATTGAAGAAAAAGTAAATTTTTTAAAGATGTCGTAGAAAGCAGCTTTATTGTATAATTTTTTTTAAATAATGAAAAAAGTTGTCAAATAAAAATTATATTTGCAGTTTGAAAGTAAAATAGTTACGAATCTGTCTCAAATGAAATTTAAGACTTGGTTTGAGCTGACTTTTTTTATTGATTTTTAAATTTTTTAGTAAAAAAAATTTGTATTGAAAAGTTGCTTCATAAATTAGTAAGAAAGTCATCCAAATGAAACTCAAGACTAATTTAAAAGTCTTGTTTAAAGTATGCATAGATGTAAAATAAAATAAAATTATACATAATTATGTTCTTATTCTTATATAAATAAAAATAATGACAAATTATTGTTGATGGATGTAGTTTTGAGTAAGTAGTTGTAATTTTAGTTAAGAAGTCAGGCATGTTATCAAGGAGTTTTTGAAGTTTTAAATTTACACAAATATATTAATGGATGATAAAATGTTAGATGTCCATGGAAACAAGTAAAATATCTTATTTGTGATAATCTTATCATTTCTTTATGCCAAAAAGATTTATGATGGGCAATAATGAATGATATGATCATGATGAGAATATAAACATTTATTAATTACTAGCACATAAATAAGACCATATTGGACCATATTCAGTTCTATTGATGAATGTAATGGATCTAGAATTATGAAATGAATGAACTTAAATGATCAATCAAATTAAGCACAAATATATGTTTATGCACTTATTCAAGATGCAAATGAGCCATTATGAGTTGGTGCTAATAATTCAAATTTATCAGCTACTTTTAAACTTTTAAATATTAAAATTGTGCTCAATATATCTAATACAATGTCACAATTAATATCTATTTTTAATTAAATTATTCTACACAAAGAAGAGGGATTACATGCAAGATATATCAAGCCAAAAATAGATGATGAAGGCTTTTGTTCTTGATTGCATGTTAAAATTATTTTATTTTATAAGGAAAAGATTAATCTTTTAGGAGTATTTTTTTTTATGTATATTTATGCTAAAAAAATAGACAATAAAGGAAGATGTTTATCAAATAATTCATATAAGGTGTTGCTTTATCTTCCATTGATAACAAGACTTCAAATAGTCCTATCTAAAATAACTATAGATGATATGGCATGACATATTAGAAATATCTTCCTTGGTGTAAAGTTATTGGCTTAACCCAATGAAAGTGAAGCTTGAAAATATTTTGATGATGTATATTCTTTTTGTAGGCCAGGAGAATAATATAATCAGCTGATTCTAATTATTTTGAGGCATTTTGATCATTATCATATATTGGGATTCCATATTTCATATGTCATGTTGCTCAACTTGATCTATTGGTTGGGAGCTTTGAGGAATTGGGTTCAAGTCTTGTTTATGTGTTTGTGTGTGTGAATTTGCTTTAATTGACTTAAAAGTAAAAAAAAAAATTTCATATGACTACCTCTTATTACTGTTCATAATATTCCATATTGTATGTGTATGGGACCAACATTTCTTTTATTATAATTGTTAATATGAGTTTCCTAAAGTCTAATAAGAAAATAGACATATTTTAAGGCCTTTGATTAATACATTGAAGGTTGTGAGGAAGAAGGATGTTATCACCTATGATGCATTATAAAAATATTTTTTTTTCAAGAAAAGCAATTGTTATGTAGAAAGTAATTTTCAGTCTATGTAATGTTGTTTGAAGGGCGCACACATGCTAGATTGGAATGTTTATATTATTTGAAACACTTAGGTATTATTTGGGATGACTTTCTTATTACTTTTTAAATCAGCATTTTAATATAAACATTTCTAGTTCTAATATTTTTTATACTAGAAAATTGTTTTAGAAAGTAGTAAAAAAGCTGTCCTAAATGAAGCCTTAAAAGCTGTGGGCTCAAAAAATTTGCGCCCTAGCCTCCCCTGCCTTCGGGAGAGTTTCAATGAAGTAAGTTCCGGCATAATTTTTTAGAAGACAGATTGAAATTGTAGATAAGACACTATCCAGTGATTTCGCCCTCATTTTACTAGGACTTTATGATCTAAGTTTTGGTTTCCTATAGTTTTAAGCCCCTATAGTTAATTATCCCTCACGATTACGAGATAAAACTTTATATTAAGGCAAGTCATCAAATGAATACATCATATCCATAGATACGTGATATCCAACATATAGTAGCAGCATGGGTGGGGGTATTTGGAAGTTTGATATTTAAAATTAGAAATTTCACCATCTTGCACTTAAAGCAGATGGTGAAAAGATGGATGAAAAACCCGATCAAGATCCCATGGTTCCGTCATCCTGGGTCATCATAGTCCATGTTCTACTAAGTTAGAGGAGATAGTCGAACCAACCTGACAGATGGATCCTTGTTGGCAGCTATGAGTTGCTTCGTCCAATGGTACTTTATAACTCTATTTAGATGGATGGTTATCATTAATGATGACTAAAACATGTGATTAGAAATTTATAAATAATTGATTGCATGAAGAGTTGATCACATTTATCTCATTCAAATTGGTGCAGAATGTGCAGAGATGAGAGAAAATTCTATAAGATGGTGGTTAAACCTGCAATGTTTTATGGTGCAAAATGTCGGACATTAAAAGAGAATCATAATATGTCCTTAGAACCAATCTCCATTTTTTGTAGCTTTGTATACTTGGCTTAATTCTGAGTAGTGCGATGTTGTACTATTGCCTCCCAAGCATCAATGCAACTATGATGCTTATCAATGTACCTATAATGATATTGTAATTATAAATTATAGAACTTATTAGAAATTAGTAAAAATATATAATTAGAAAAAAAAGAAGGAGTTTTCACCAAAAAATACTGCCACTACCTCTCCTCATCATATAGAATGTCTCTCCAATACATCCACATCTCTTGCCCCTCCCCTTTTAAGAATTTAATTGCCAAAAAATAGCCTTTAGATTATTTAACCTATAATAATTCAAATTGTCAGTACCATTTTAATATATGTAAGTTATTCTTTCTAATCAAATCACATCTTGCTCAGCATGACCATCCTCTAGTTCTTCCACTTCGGTTTGCTTATTCATTATCTGTGCATCCACTTGTTTCACATCTTGAGATTTATGTGTGCATATTACATAAAAATAAATTATTGCTAAAAGAAAGGTCTCTCACTAAAAAAATTAGTTTTCATTGATAAGAATATTTTTTTTTACTATTTTTACAATAAAATTTTTTTTATTGGTAAAACATTTGTCATAAATTCTAGTGACGACACATCCATTGAAATTTTGATGGTCTTTTGGTGAATAATTCATTTTAGGTACAATGGAAAAACTGTCACCACAAGGGAAAATTATTAGGTCCGAACATAAGAACTAAAAATAGATCCGGATATCCAATTAAAATTTGCCACGTGGACTATGCTTTCATTGCGCTTTTTTACTGCACTTTGACTGCGCTTTAAATGCACTTTGACTGCGCTGTGCTTGCACTTTACCTACGCTTTACCTGCACTTTATCTGTGCTTTACCTGCACTTTTGACGTGCTTGACTTAAAATTCCACGAACACGTGTACAATCTACTTGTCAATATTTTATTGGACATCGGACGTATCTCTACGTCCGGTGTCCGAATCTAATAATTTTCTTACCACAAGGGGTACTAACGCCATAGCCACCCATAGGATCAACAAACTAATTGTCGGTCCCACCTTATTCTTGTAGAATTGACAATCAAACAAGGAGGATGGATGGATGGAGCATACATGATGACCTCGTGAGAGAAAAGAGTAAGGAGTGTGCGGCCCCACAAGTAAAGAAGTAAGTTTGGCGACAAAAGAATAGCCAAAATTAGATGGGGTACTTGATTCAACTATTTTAATTCATGCACCAATGGTTTACCAATGGCATGCTTGTAGATAGTAATTTTAGAATGATGGATTATCAGTAGTTCATCTGTTGCCTTTCCCAGCTTCTTCTTTATTCCCTTTATCCTCATCACATCTTCTACAAAATACAATAAATCTATCATTCACCTAATAATTGAGTGGCACTTAAAAACTTTTTTAATAATTCATCATATTATGAATCTTTCACCATCAAATACATTCCATACAGACTTCATGATAAATCACTCAATCATCCTTACTTTGTTCGATACTAATGTAGGTTTGGTTTGAGATTGTTTTCTTATGACTTCTTAAAGTAGCTTTCTAGTACAAAAATTAAATTTTTTGCATTAAAAAGCTACTTTAAAAATCAGAAATAAAGCGTGTTTGGAAAATGCTTCCAACAGCTATCTTACCAATAATTCTTTTGCTTACATGGATAAATTGTATAGTATACTTACTGAGCTTGCTCAACAAGCAGGAAAGGTTCATTTGCTGCAAGTTGGGATATACGTTTCACTTCAATAATGAAACCGCTAGAAGTATTAAACCATTCACATTTAAATAATGTCAATAGGGTACTAAAGCAGCTTCACTCAATTGTTCCTTCCACACTGTAATAATCACATTCACACGTAATAAAAAAATTGCCCCTTGCACACATATCACTCTCTATTCATTCTCGTCTTGTCACTTTCATATTCTTTTATATGAAATTTATATTCATTAATAAAGTAACCATCATAATCGGATTAAAGTAGGTGTAAAAATTTATGCTCGGTAACTCCGTTATTTCTTAGCAATCTAAATGGATGATCCATAAGTACAAACATGCAATGAAAATAACAGCAAGATTATTTAGCTGATGATTCTAATTAAAATGTTTTTTGCTGACCTCTGTGTAATACCCAAAAATAATAATAATAACATATAAAAAATTTACCTCTGCCATACATGCACGCAAATCCCGTAGAAAATCATATTGTTCGTTACAGTGTCGCGTCCCCTGTCTGCGATCAACGTCGAATGTCAGTGGCCCATCCCTCGCGTGCAAAACTCCTACATGTTTTCCGAGAAATAACTTTGCCTCGTCGTTAAAAACGGCAATAAAATGAATCTTTTGGTTTTTTTTTCTTTCCTACATACATTTTCTATCGAAGCCTTCAAGCCATCTCTATCTCAACTCCCTATTGCCGGATCCAACAAGCCCAAATATGATTGGATCGTTGGCAGCTCCGTCTACTCAACACGCTATAATAAATACCGTAGTAGCGGAACCCCCACTTCTTCAACCTATAAGTAGGGACTATAAGAAGCACGAAAGCTAATTCAATTCGACAATTTCAAGTAGTCATAGTCCACAAGATTCTCCTAATTGACCAGAGAATCAAAGTTCCAGTTGAAAGGATGAGTCGCAAGCAACTACAGAATTTGCGTAGGCTCCGAAATCTACAACCGTGAAGGTTGACTTAAAATCTACAAACTTTAGCGAACCCCGCTTGGGGAGCACATTTCATCATAGCTCAAGTCTAAAGCCTAAACGGACGTATGAGGTCAGACTCAACAAGCCAAGATTTAGCTGAGTCACTGGAAGCTCCATCAACTCAACAAGCAATAAGAAAGACCGTAGTGGAAAAAAATCCCATTTCAGTAACTAGAAGATGCATGAAAATCTATCAAATCATAGGTCATATAATCTTATAAACTCAAGTGAGTTAGATTGAATTAAGTCTCCTCAGCTGATTAAGGATCAGGATACTACCTACATTTAGTACTATCGACCAAATCTAAAACTTGCAAATCTTCCATCAAGTTCACCTCACAAAGCACAAGATAGAAGAATTCCAAATCCCTGATGTTTCAGATAAAGCCATAACCTAACTAGTGGCTAAAGTGACAATGCTCACAAATGCCCTCAAAGATAGGAGGCATTTTGAAATATTTATTTGGGTCAACATCGTACTTCGTGCTGAGATCCTCAACTAAATATTTAAATGCCATTGAACATATTATTTGGGTCAACATCATGTTATACGCCAATATCACCGAATAAATATTTAAAATCATTAATATGAACATTCCTTCAAGTAGGGATACAACAATCTATTCTATTAATGCATAAACATTTGATCTTCTAAAAGTTTTGGGAAATCGCTTTTTCCACATACCGAGACTTTAAAAGTCAGGAAAAGGATTTTTGTGATTACACATTCTAACAAGTCGAGCCAGAGCAGCTTAAAGTATTTCAGCAACTTAAAGCTTAAGGTCCAAATTAGTATAAGAGGCTGAATTCAAAAAGCTTAAATATAGCTGAATCACTGTAGCTCCATCTACTCAATAAGTCATAAGAAAGGTTATGATAGTAAAACCCCCATTTTGTCAACCCATTAATAGGGAGTGTTAGAAGCACAAATACTCATTTGACTCGATAAGTAAGAGTGGTTATAGTCTAGAAAATTTTGCTAAGTGACCGGAGAGATAAGGTTACAGCAGAAAGATGTTTATTCCACCAAATAAAAGGATATAATTACCATTTTCAAAGTATACACAAGTTGTCTAAAAAGTTTAAGACATCACCTTCCATAATGCGCTGAGTCTTTGAAAGTCGGGAAATGAGACTTTTATGACTACATAATTCCGCAAGTCAAGCTAGAGCGGCATAAGTCTTTCAATACCCTGAAGCTTAAGGTTCGAATGGGTGTATGAGGTTTGACTCAATAAGCCTAGATGTAGCCGAGTCACTGGCAGCTTCATCTACTCAGCAAGTTATAAGAAAGGTTTTAGTAGAGTAACCCTATTTTGTCAATCCGTTAATAGGAACTGTAAGAAGCACGAAAGCTTATTTGACTCAATAAGTTCAAGTTAGTTCATAAAATCCTTCTAATTGATCGAAGAGTTAAAGTTATAATGGGAAGAACAAGTCTCAATCAATAGCTACCGAATACATGTAAGCTCTGAGACCTCAAACTATGAAGGTTGACTTTAAATATACAAACTTCAATAAATCTAGCTTGGGGAGCGCATTTATGTATTGCTTAATTCTAAAGCCTGAACAAACATATAAGGTTTTACTCAATAATCCCAGATGTGATTGAGTCACTGGCAGCTCCTTCAATAAATCATAAGAAAGGTCACAATATAGGAACCTCTATTTTAGCAGTCGAATGATAAGAGCTGTTAAATTTTAGCTAATACAATCTGATAAGTTCAAGTAATCCATATTATTGGTTAAGGATCAATATACAATCCATATTTGGTGCTATCAACTAAATCTAAAACCTATAAATCCTTCAACAAATTTATAAAAGGAAAAGTGAGGATCGAAGGAATACTTCTTTAACAAGTCATTCCAAGTATAAAGCTAAGGTCTAAAAAAATTATCCCAAAGTTCACATAAAGCTTAAAGCTGAACTAAAAGGATTTTGTCATCAATAAGTTTCTTACGCATAAAGCTCTAGACCGATGACCACTCACCACCGACCTGATACAAACCTTAGGGGTTCAGGTCATCGAAATCTACTTATTCATCAAGCCCGCCAAAATATGTTGGTAGTGACAAATCAGGTAATCCTTCATGAAGTCTGTCGCATAAAGATGTGAGAAGAGTGCAACTGTTAGCTCAAATGAATGTCTAAGGTCATAACCAGAGCAACCACAAAAGTCAAAAGAGCACTAAAAATAGAACTCATCAACACATAAATTTATAAATTTGCTTTATTTTATTAATTTAGGATTCATTTATAAGTTTTTAATTTATATCTCTTTTACAAGCTTGCACCACCTAACAAGAAATGATAAAAAAGGTATAATGTCATTCGTAGAGGACTAAAATCTATGCCTGAAAAAGTTGACAGCTTCGCTATACTCCTAAAATCTAGGTATCCTGTGCTTCTGGGACCTACACAAAGGCAACAAAGATGTTAGCAGAAAAGAAAAAGATTATGCAAATGTAGGTAAAGCTATAGAAAGAAAGGTGTACTTGAACCAAGTTCTTCTATAGTAGCTCACGAACTGGTGTTTCGATCCTCCTGAAACCTGTGTAGGGCAACAAGGGTGTTAGTAAATAGTTAAAGAAAGAAAAGGAACTACATAAACTAACAAAGTTATACCTGAGTTAAAATCTCCTATAGTTGCTAGCTAATTGATACCCTGCTCGTCTGAAACTTGTACATGACATGAAGCATCATCAAATACAATTATAAAATCAAAACTAAAAAGAAAGGGAAGAGAGACTACCTAAGTTGAAGATAACTGTAGAAAACCAGAAGCAACAAAGGCCTCCAAACTGGTGAATCTACAAATCTCGGGCAAACCCTGAAATGGAATATGTAGTTATATAGTATAAATATTACATTCACTTGTGATTACAAAATGATAAATATGGAACATATGAAAAATGATAGAAACTAAAGTGACGGTGGTGTCAAAGAAGAATAAGTGAAAATGTTATCAACTAGCATCAATCTATCAAGAAATGCTCTAAGGGTCTAAGGCACGAAGTACTGTGTCATATCCTATGGGTCCGTACATGACTAAATTCAACATGCTGATTTGTTTATAGTTTCATATGGAAATCTATAAAGGTAGATAACTATTGTGACACCAAGATATAGATTCTAATAAATTCATAAAATAAAAAGCCTCAGTATGACATCCAAATAAGTTTTTGGAGGTCTAAGAAATAAAAAATCATATAGTGTGATATCCATAACAAATAACTGGAGATCCACAAGATCAATCAGTATGCAATAAACGTGATTCGCTCTAGACACGTATCACATTTATTGGGAGATATTTTTAACCTCCATACAACAATAACAATAAGAACAACATCAAGCATTTGTCCCATTATGTGGGGTCAGCTACATGAATCCTTTTTATCCATTATCTTTTATTAAAAGTCAAATTCTTATTTAAATATATATAAAAAAATCTTTTCTAATTTTTTCTAACCAAGTCTTTTCAGGTATACCTCAACCTTTTTTAACATGAATCAAATCTAATCCCTTTACTTTCCTAACTATGTCATCGGAAGGCCTCTATGTAATAAAAAAATAATAATAGCATATAAAACATTTAACTATGCCATACATGCATGCAAATCTCATAGAAATTCATATCGTTTGCTACAGTTCGTGTCCTTAGTCTACGAATGGCACAGAATGTTAGTGGCCCATCCCTCGCATGCGAAACTCCTACCTATTTTGCGAAATGACTTTTCATAGTCATTAAAAATGGTAATAAAATGAAGCTTTCAATTTTTTCCTTTCTTTCCCGCATACGTTCTTTGTCAAAGCATTGAGGCCATCTCTATCTCAACTCCCTACTAATCTCCTATAGTCCCTGACGATATGATCTCAAGCCTTGCTTCGACATCTCAATCCCAACCCACGACATAACTTCTCCATTCAACCCAAGCCGCGACTAACCTCTGCTTATTACCGATCTCTCCCATCACTATGCCAACCTCTAATCCTTAAGTCAAAGACGAATATCCCATGAGCCACCTCCGATTCATCCATTTATGTTGTGAATCTGAGATTATGGATTAGACTTTTGATGATAACAAACCTTCATATTTTTCAACGACTGCCTTGCCTACTAATTTTTTAGGTCCACAAGATCGAACACAACTCAAGACCAGCTCAAGATTGAGTAGATTTAGGTTGAGTCAGTCTGTAATATTTTTCTTGAGTCAATTATAAAAGGGTTTCCTGATGCTAAGTAACCTTGCACACACACACTTGAGGGGTTTTCTGAGTTTTTCTGTTTTGAGTACATCGGCCTGGACAATGTTCATATTGGTCAGGATGATCCAACTAAAAATAGAAACCCTAATTAGGGCATCCCGGTTAAGCAGCCTTCATTAAGCAAATCTTCATGGACGATCCTTGTATCGGCCAGAACAATAGGCTCAAATCAGAAAGAATCAGCCGTCATGATCAATTTAGGTATTCTTTATTTTGAAACATCAGCCAAGACGAATTCAACATTGACCTGGATGATGCAGCACAATTATGCCTAAATTAATCTAGTAATTATGGAAAGTAATTAAGGCTGATTGATACGATCACATCGGCCGGGCCGATCACAGGATCGGCCAGGACGATGTCCTGGAAGATTGTCATCGGCCAGACTCTATTCAGGACGATGTTCAGGATAATTGTACTCGGATTTGAACTAATCGATCGGCCAGGATGATGTAAATAATTTTCTTCTTATCATCCCAAATCGTCCTGACTGATTGAGCTTACTTTGTACTGATCGGCTAGGACGATATTCTTATCGTCTTGGAAAATAATGTCATTTCTTAAAATTCTATTTAAAGGACCCAAATTTTCTCATGCAAGATCTTTTGCTGCTGTCTTGACTTGAGAGAGCCTAGGGGGGGGGGGGAGAGAGAGAGAGAGAGAGAGAGAGAGAGAGAGAGAGAGAGAGAGAGAGAGAGAGAGAGAGAGAGAGAGAGAGGGACAGAGAGAGAGAGGATTTTGTGAGGGGGAGCTTATAGGGGGATTCACAAGGGTTCCTCCAAGCATTATTTCACTTCCTCTTCCACTAGAGTCTCTTGTACTTGGAAGGGTTGAGAGAGGTGAGCTTCAGCAATCGATCAAGGTTCTCTGCCTGCTTTAGGAGGAAGCAAAAGGAGTAGGCTTCTTTGCCTCGCCGGGGTTGGCAGAAAGGATGTTTTGTAAGGGCTTCTCTGCCTTGCTGTGGTAGCAACAGGAGAGTCACGTTTGTAGTGCAATACCTGGAGGGCACCTCCAGGGAGTGGACGTAGGTCGAGTTGTTCGAATCTCTATAAATCTCTGTGATCTATTTCTACTGCTTTCATGTTTATTTATTTTTCTGCACTTTGATTTATGTGATGATTTTGATTTATGATTGTTGTGCTTTGCTTAAAGAATTTTTAAAATACAAATTCACCCCCCCTCTTAGTTAGCCTCGGGCTAGTTCTTAAGGGCTTAACATCCCTAACGAACTTTCAAGTGGTATCAGAGTGGGATTCATAAAATCTAAGTTTAAAAACTTTTTGAATTTTGATCCATGGCTAACAATGGTAATTGTAACACAACAGAAGGATATTCTATTACATGACCACCTTTGTTTGATAATATTCTTTTTTATTTTTAGAAAACTCACATGTCTACTTTTTTACAATCAATTGATTATCGCATAAAGATGCTTGTTAAGAAAGGGTATTCTCCACCTTCTCGTGAACTTAATGCAATTAAAATTAAAGTACCTTTTACTGAATGGACTTTTAATGAAAGAGATCTTGCGTAATTTAATACAAAATATTTAAACTATTTTTTCTGTGCTTTAAAATCTAAAGATTACATGCGTGTTTTCAGTTGCTCTACTGGTAAAGAAATTTGAGATAAATTGTGTATCACCTATGAAGGCACAAATGAAGTTGAGCAATCTCGATTGAACATTCTTTTGCATGATTACGAACTTTTTCATATGAAACCTTCTAAATCAATTTCTGAAATGTATACAAGATTTACTCAGATTGTTACTTCTTTGCATGCCTTAGGAAGAGAACTCACTAAAGTTTTGAGATGCTGACCTTCCTCTTTTGATGCTAAAATCACTACAATTACTTAATCTAAGGATTTGAATACTTATTCGATTGATAACTTACTTGGCTCACTCATTGCTTATGAGTAAGGGATGAATCAAAGAAATTTTGATGCAAGTGAGAAAATAAAGGAGGAAACTATGGCATTGAAGGCCAACGGCATGGACATTGATTCTTTCGGGTTTGAAAGCGATGATGTTGCTTTAATCACAAGGAAATTGAAAAGCTTTATAAGGAAGAAGCAAAAGAACGATCAAAAGTGGAACAAAGGTAAGGGAAACAAAAATTTTAAGAGTTCTAATGATATGATTTGCTTTGAATGTAGGAAGCCAGGACATGTTAAAGCTGATTACTCTACACTTAAGTCTCACCCAAGCAAGGAAAAGGGTGAGGAGAAACCCAAGTTCAGGAAGGACAAGAAGAGAGTCCAAAAGGCGTTCTGGGCAGATTCTGCATCTTATTCATCTGAAACTGAACCTGAAGAGGAGACATCAAACTTATACTTATTGGCAGATGATCATCTTGGCCAAGATGACCAAGAAGAGGTATGTGAACTAACCTATGAGAAACTCCTTAAAGTTTCTGAAAAAATACTTGCATCATATAGAAAACTTAAGAAAACTCATGCTACCTTGAAATTGGAATTTTTTAATTTACAAAAAGAACATGAAATTCTTCTTAAATATCATTCAACAATTGATTCTAATCACATGACTTTACTTGATGAGTTTGATGCATTAAACAAAAAACATGATGATTTATCTGATGCTTATAATTCTTTAAAATCATCCCATGCCAATTGAGAAAAAGAACATAAAAAATTAGAAAGTCTAAAAGCTTTTGAAAATAAAAAACCTTCATTTCATACATCACATAAAAAGCATCACCATAGATTAGTGCATCCTTTTCCTGGAGTTAGATGTTTTTCATGTAGCATGCTATGACACATAGCACACACTTGCACCATTCACCATAGTCCACATTGGGTCTGGAGACCCAAGTTACATGATTCACAGCATGTACTGCATTCTACTTTTCATAAGAAGGAACCTAAACATGCTTGGGTTTCTAAGTCTGAAATTTGATAATTTTGTAGGAAAGCTCTCACAAAAGATCTCGTGAGAGCATGTGGTACCTGGACAGCGGATGCTCTCAACATATGACTGGCGATGCCAATCAATTCATTTTGTTGGAGACCAGAACAGGAGGCAAGGTGACTCTTGGAGACAACACCACCATGAAGGTGGTAGGAGCAGGTATAATTGGTAATTCCAAGAATCTTCTGATTGAAAATGTTTTGCTTATATATGGACTGAAACACAACTTGTTCAGCATCAGTCGGCTTTGCGACAAGGGCTTCATCATAATTTTTTTTTTAAATTCATGCATTATCAGCTTAAATAATAACACTGTTTTGCAGGGAAAGCAGATTAATAATGTTTACATGCTTGATTTAAATAACATTGAAAGTGCTGCTTCACTTTGCTTAAAAACTACTGTTGATGATTTATGGTTGTGGCACAGGAGATTATGTCATGCTAGTATGAAAATCCTTAGAAAAGTGACCCAAAAAGACCTAGTCAGAGGTGTCCCCAAGCTTAAGTTTTCAAAAGACCACCTTTATGATGCCTGCAAATTAGGAAAGCAAGTCCACTCCACTTTTCACTCCATTAAGGACATTAGCACCTCTAGACCTTAATTTAGAAGTCCTTCACATGGATTTGTTTGGACCCATTAACACTGCCAGCTTGGGAGGGAAAGTCTATAATTTTGTAATTGTCGATGACTACTCGAGGTTCACTTGGACTAAATTTCTGTCACACAAAAATGGGTCTTTTGATGAGTTTAGAGCCTTCTTCACTTGGATTCAAAAAAATCTAGGTTGTGATATCTTGACCATTCATAGTGACCATGGGGGAGAGTTTGAAAATAAGAGATTTGGAGATTTTTGTGAGGACAAGGGGATTAGCCACAACTTCTCAGCTCCTAGGACCCCTCAGCAGAACGAGGTAGCTGAAAGGAAGAACCGGACCTTAGTGAAAGCCGCTAGAGCCATGCTTGTTGAGTATTCACTTCCAAAATACTTTTGGGCTGAAGCGGTTGACATAGCTTGTTATATGTTGAATAGGGTGATTGTTAGAGCCAAATTAGATAAGACATCCTATGAGATCCTTAAGGGTAAGACACCCAATCTTTCCCACCTTCATGTCTTTGGTTGTAAGGTTTTCATTCACAACAATGATAAGTCTCACCTAGAAAAATTTGACCCAAAATCTGATGAAGGAGTGTTTTTAGGATATTCTAGTATTGGGAAGTCTTTTAGGGTATTTAATAAGAGAACTTTGGTGGTGAAAGAAACTACTCATGTAATGTTTGACGAGTCTGATCCGATAAAGCCTAGAGTTGAGGATGATGATGATGTTGGAGAGATTACCACTGGAGTAGAAAATTTAGAGAAGAGGGTAGAGAACCAAAACACTGAAGGAGTAGCAGAGGTTACCCAAGGAGTAGAAAATATAGATCTGGAGTAAAGGGTTGAACCTTCACACACTTTGCCTAGAGATTAGAGATACTCTTTGAGTCACTCTAAAGATCTGATCTTAGAAGACCCTTCTGATGGAGTTAGGACTAGACATGGACTTAGAAAGGAAGTGAATCACTCTGCCTTTATCTCAATGACTAAACCCACCAACATAAACCAAGCCCTTTCTGATGAGTTTTAGATCTTAGCCATGTAGGAGGAGTTGAACCAATTTGTTAGGAATGATATTTGGGAGCTTGTAGAAAGACCTAAGGAACAAAGGGTAGTTGGAACCAAGTGGATCTTTAAGAATAAAGTGAATGATTCTGGAGTGATGGTTAGGAATAAGGCAAGATTAGTGGCTAAAGGGTATAACCAAATAGAAGGGATAGATTTTGAGAAAACTTTTGCCCATGTAGCTAGATTAGAATTCATTATAGTGTTATTGCTTTTGCATGTTATAAGAGATTTAAGCTTTTTTAAATGGACATTAAGAGTGCCTTTTTAAATGGGGAAATAAAAGAGGATGTGTTTATAGAATAACCTCTAGGTTTTGAGAGTTTCCAATTTCCAAATCATATTTTCAAATTAAAAAATGCCTTATATGGATTAAAGCAGGCACCTAGAGCTTGGTATGAGAAGCTTAGCACATTCTTACTAAAAAGGAAGTTTGTTAAGGGCTTCGTTGACACCATCCTATTCCTAAGGAAAGTAGGAGATGATTTACTCATTATTCAGATCTATGTCAATGATATACTTTTTGGATCTTCTAATAAAAGGCTATGTGATAATTTTTCTGAAATAATGAGTAAGGAGTTTGAGATGGGTTTGATGGGAGAGTTGTCCTACTTTTTATGGTTTAGTATAAAATAAATGAATGATGAAACCTTTATGAATCAATCAAAATATATAAAGGACATCTTGAAGAAGTATGAAATGAATAAAGCCAAGCCAATTAATACTTCCATGTGCTCAGGAATTCAGTTGGACAAAGACCCAAATGAAAATCAGTTGATCAAAAGAAGTACAGAGGGATGATTGGATCTCTACTTTACCTGACTACGAGCCGACCCGATATAATATTCAGTGTTTGTCCTTGTACTAGATTTCAAGCTGATCTTAAGGAATCCCACCTGACTGTAGTTAAGAGAATTCTTAGATACCTTTTAGGGATCTAAAAATTAGGAATATGGTACCCCAGGCACAGTACTTCTTTTGAGATTAATGAATATTCTGATTCTGATTTTGCAGGATGTAAGATGGATAGAAAAAGCACTTCTGGAACTTGTTAATTCATAGGACAGTCTTTAGTCTCCTAGTCTAGTTGAAAGAAAAACTTTGTTGCTCTTTCCACTGCTGAAGTTGAGTATATTGCTTTAGGAAGTTATGTGGCCCAAGTTCTTTGGTTAAAATAGCAAGTACTAGATTTAGGATAACCTGTAGGCACCATCTCTATTTTTTGTGACAACACTAGTGCCATCTACATTTCTAAGAATCCTATCCAACATTCAAGGACTAAGCACATTGACATAAGGCATCATTTTATTAGAGGCCATGACTAAGGGAGACATTGAGTTACATCATGTGGCGACTGAGAATCAACTGGCTGACATATTTACTAAACCACTGGCCTTCGAAACTTTTAGCAATTTAAGGACCAGATTGGGTGTGATTGACATTAATCATGAACTTGATCTCTACTTTTTATTATCTGCTGATTACTTTGCTTTATCTTTTGTTAGTTTTTGTTTATTTCTTTTTCTCTTTTGGTACTTTATTTTTTTCGTATGTCTTAATTTGTTATTTTTTTAAAAATCATCACTGAATTGATATCATATGCCTTATTTTTGTCTTTTTGAAAATTTGTAGTCAAAGTGTTACATCTCTTAATTTGCTAAAGGATAAAAATATCATTGATTGTGTCTCTTTCTCTAACCTATTTTGGAGATGAAATTTTCTTTTCTAAATAAAAGTCTATCTCAAATTAACAACTGGATTTTACAATTGAGATCTTTTCTACCTTGCTACAATAATCTAGCTTATATTATAATTGTCAAAGTCTTTATGTTACTTCAAGATTTCTTGTTATCTTATCAATGGATCTCTCATATAATTTTTGATTTTGTTTTGTGATTTGTTCTTCCCTATATTAGAGAGTGAGTTTTTCTTCTCTAATATCTGGAAGATATACTCACAACTAAGAATACTTAAGAGTTTTTGGAAAAGAATCTAGCTTGCAAAAATAATAAAAAAAAGTGGTCAATGATACCAAAAGTAAAAGATGCGTAGTGACGCCAAATTTAAAAAAAAATACACAAAATGTATAAAAAATTAAAAGATGCGCCATTTAATGGACAAGTGGCATAAAATGAGCCCATCAAAAGCAAGCTATCTTCCTTTCTTCTAACTCTTAAAACTTAGAAGATTTCATGTATCACTTAAGATTTTCAAAGACTTGATTTCAAATTTCACGATTGTAACAAACTATTTTGATATACTATTCTATAAGATATTTTTCTGAAATCAAGACTTGATCAGATCTCTCTTTTTTATCCAATTGATTTTTTTCTGAGTTAGGTCTTTTAATTTCAAAAGACAATTTTTACCCTAAAAGAAGTCCGAGCTTAGAGTTAACATGATCGGATATTTTATTGTTTTTTGGATTTTTGATGCTATTAACTCATTAACTTACAAATTTTTAAAAAATCAATCACATGGAAGACTATATCATGTTCATGCCTTGATTTAAAAAAAACTTTGTTTCTTTGTTAGTTTTTCTATAGCTTGTTTTAATTTTTGCTCTATTTTTTTTTTGTTTGCTTTTTATTTTTCCCCCTCCTTTTTGTGATGTCAAAAAGGTGAGTAGTCTGCTGTACCATGTACTTTGAATTCTGGAACTTAGTAAACTGCTTTTTCGTCACACTATTTTCTACTGAACTTCCATAACTGCTTCAAATTCTCTGTTTGTATTTGACATCATAAAAAAGGGGGAGATTGTTGCGAGTTTGAGATTATGGATTAGACTTTTGATGATAGCAAATATTCATATTTTTCTACGACTTCCTTGCCTACTAATTTTTTTAGGTCCACAAGATCGAACACAACTCAAGACCAGCTCAAGATTGAGTAAATTTAGGTTGAGTCAGTCTGTAATGTTTTTCTTGAGTCAATTATAAAAGTAGTTTTTGATGCTAAGTAACCTTGCACACACACACTTGAGGGGTTTTCTGAGTTTTTCTATTTTGAGTACATCGGCCAGGACGATGTTCATATCGGCCAGGATGATCCAACTAAAAATATAAACCCTAATTAGGGCATCCTGGTTAAGCAGCCGTCGTTAAGCAAATCGTCCTGGACGATCCTTGTATCGGCTAGGACGATAGGCTCAAATCAGAAAGAATCTGCCGCCATTATCAATTTAGGTATTCTTTATTTTAAAACATTGGTCAGGATGAACTCAACATCAGCCTGGATGATGCAGCATAATTATGTCTAAATTAATCTGGCAATTATAAAAAGCAATTAAGGCTGATTGATACGATGACATCGGCCGGGCCAATCGTAGAATCGACCGTGATGATGTCCTGGATGATTGACATCGGCCAGACTCTATTCAGGGCGGTGTTCAGGATAATTGTACTCGAATTTGAACTAATCGGTCAGGATGATATTGTATTGGTCAGGATGGTGTAACCAATTTTTTTCTCATTATACCAAATTGTCTCGGCTGATTGAGCTTACTTTGTACTGATTGGCCAGGATGATATTCCTATCATCCTAGATGATAATGTCGGTTCTTAAAATTTTATTTAAAGGACCCAAATTTTCTCATGCAAGAAGATCTTTTGCTGCTGTCTTGACCTGAGAGAGCCTAGAGGAGAGAGAGAGGGAGAGAGAGAGGATTTTGTGAGGGGGAGCTTGTGAGGGGGATTCACAAGGGTTTCTCCAAGCATTGTTCCACTAGAGCCTGTTATCCTTGGAAGGGCTGAGAGAGGTGAACTTCAGCAAACGATCAAGGTTCTCTGCCTGCTTCAGGAGGAAGCAAAAGGAGTTGGGTTCTCTGCCTCACCGAGGTTGGCGGAAAGGAGTGTAAGGTCTTCTCCGCCTTGCTGTGGGAGAAAAAGGTGAGTTATGTTTGTAGTGCAATACCTGGAGGGCACCTCCAGGGAGTGGACGTAGGTCGGGTTGACCGAACCACTATAAATCTCTGTGATCTATTTCTACTGCTTTCACATTTTTTTTTTGCACTTTGATTTTTGTGGTGATTTGGTTTATGATTGTTGTGCTTTACTTAAAGAATTTTTAAAATACCAATTCACCCCCCCTCTTGGTTAGCCTCGGGCTAGTTCTTAAGGTCTTAACATCCCTAACAAACTTTCAATTTGAAGACCTCCGAATCTTTCACAACTTCCACCTCCTTCGACTACAACAATCAGATTTGTGAGCCAAGTCCCAATTAACACCTATACAAAACTACTACTATCTCCGACCCATACAAGCTGTCTGAACCTTTTTCCTAATCAAACTCTAGCTCATGTTGAGACCTTTAATCGATCGGGCTCACTATAGTAGCCCCAATTCTTCTTTCTTTACCTTATTAATGCAGCTACAGCTCACCAACAACCCATCCATCACTCAAAACCCCCCCCAATAAAGGCCCATTAGGCAAATTAATCCACTTAAATTTGTGATCCAAATAGCCTTTCCACTCTAGATGAAACCCATGGCTAACATATTCGACTGAATCAAAATGATAAGTATAAACTTCTGCAAATTTTTATAAGCTCTTATTTCATTGCCATCGATTAATTAATCATTATTATGATAGTTATAATAAAAATGATAATTATTATCAACCATAATTATTATTATCAATGATAATGATAATAATAATAATGATAAGGATAGTGGTTATTATAATTATTATTGTTATTATAAGAAAGGGGAGAAGATAGGGGAAAGGAAAAAAAATAAAAGGGATTTTATGTATTTTTCACCATCATTACAATAGTATCACTGTCACCCACTCCTCGCTTGCACAGGT
Organism: Dendrobium nobile; assembly: GCA_022539455.1. Classification (NCBI taxonomy): domain Eukaryota; kingdom Viridiplantae; phylum Streptophyta; class Magnoliopsida; order Asparagales; family Orchidaceae; genus Dendrobium; species Dendrobium nobile. The sequence goes on from CM039729.1 coordinate 32,323,152, forward strand.
ATAACCTTCCAAACTCAAAAGCTCAAACCCCGCATTCGACATTCACGGCACACTAAAAAATTGTCCATATATGCTTTTCTCTAGTGTGGTGAGAAGGGAACCCGGTGCGGCACCTATGGTGAGGGGGATAGGACATGTACGTACTCTCATCACTATAGGAAAATGCTCTATTACCGGTGGAAAAAATTCACCGATAATAATACAAATCCGCCAAAAATTCTATTTTTTCGGCAAATTTTTGACAAAAAATTTTTCAACAGTAGTTTGCGCGTTAAAAAATCTAAACTAGCAAATTTGTTTCAACAAAAATGTTTCCATTAACATTTCTGATAGAATTCTGGCTGAAAAATTGATGGGAAACTAAAATCTTTTCGTTAACGTATTCTGACATTTTATCCATTGACAGTTCCTAGAGAAATTATACGCCGAATATACCTGCGGATAATCCACCACCTTAGTTCGACACACTGTTATCGACGGATATGTCCTACAGAATCTCCATAAAAAATTTTGGCATAAATTTATAGCAGAAATGTCACCTTATTTTTGTTATATCGTGATGCTGGATGTGTTTTAGGTGGAAAATCCGCCAGAAATCTATAGCATAAAAAAAAAATCTTTTGACTTTAGAAACAGATTTCCACATTACAACATACATATAAAAAAATACAATACTTTATAAATTCAAACATCCACCTCTAATCAAGATCATCACCAAATATTGAACATAAATATATTCATAATAATAAAAACAAGAAGAATATCATCAACAAATATCCAGTAATAAATAAGTGCTAATGTCCAAATAATAAATAAGTAAAAATGTCCAAAAATGCATAATTATAGATGTCCACATCATTAAAATAAATAACATATACTCTGATTTAGTCTCCTTCTCTGCTGATGTTGTATTATTTCTATTGAACTACTCCCTCATCTTTTGCATTTCATCTAGCAATTGAGTTTTTTGCATCTGCATCTGCTGCTACATCTCTATCTACTGTTACACCTGCATCTGTCAGTCATCTTATGCTTTTCTAACATGCTCTAGCTTGGTTGTAAAGGAGGCTACCTATTGGATATATAAAGAATTTTGGGTATTTGCTGAGAAGCTGGAGCTACTAGATGTTTGCCCTCATATGCATCTAAATAGTATACTGTGACATATTGCATTCCGCCTACCACTTGCCACCAAGTACAATACTCAGAATATTATACTGATCTAGTAAAAGAACCATCACCTGCTACATCCTAGCTCTCACAAAGTCGTGTATACTCCTCCTATAAAAGTTAATAAAAATTTAAGTAATTTAGACACAATCGTATACTTTTAGTAATGACCTCATTGCCCAAAGTCACAATCCCTCAACTAGGTCTATTACTACTAAAAATACACTCTATATATTAAGTTTTAGACATACTTATGAAAAAACCTTTAGACTCTAAGGTTGACCTACATAATTTAAATTAACCTTCAACTCCCTCTCTACTATTACCAACAAGAAGAATATCATCAGCAAAAAGCATATACCAAGGTACATTCTCTTACAAATGTCTAGTAAGAATATCCATAGCTAAAGCAAAAAAAAGTATATACCAAAATACATTCTCTTGTAAATGTCTAGTGAGAAGATCCATAACTAAAGCCAAAAGCAAACACCAAGATACATTCTCTTGCAAATATCTTGTGAGAACATCCATAATTAAAACAAATAAAAAGCATATACCAAGATACATTCTCTTACAAATGTCTAGTGTGGTCATCCATAACAAAACCAAAAGCATACACCAAGATTCATTCTCTTGAAAATATCTAGTGAGAACATTAATAACAAAACCAAAAAAAGCATACTCCAAGATACCTTCTCTTGCAAATGTCTAGTGAGAACATCCATAACAAAAGCAAAAGCATACACTAAGGTTCACTCTCTTGTAAATGTCTAGTGAGAACGTCTGTAACAAAAGAAAAATAATACTCCAAGATACCTAATCTCTTATCATAGGAAATGACATTCTCTTACAGGAGGAGCAAGTAGAGGTGGTGAACGGTGCAAGTTTAGCGGCGAAAGTCGGCAAGGGTATGATCCTATTCGAGGCAGCTCTCGAATGTGAGCAAAGCTAACCAAAGGAAGAGGAAAAGAAATGAGAAGAAATATGGAGAAGGGTTCAAAATAGAGCCCTTTCGTCAAATTTATCGATAGATTATCCGTCGGTCAAATTACCGATGGATAATACATCGATAACTATTTGTTGAGTTTAAGTAAATCAACGCAATTTTCATCGATAATTTTGCCCGTAATAACCAACGAAAATTGTGCTAGAAAGTTTTTAAATACAAGAGGAAAATTGGTGAAATATGCCTCAGTGTTCTAATAGTGAAAATTTTGCTAGAAATTTCACCGTTAAGTTACAGGCTATATTTTGCCGACTAGGCCGCCGGGTTTTTCAGCATATGACTATTGGCCGAAAAGTCTGATGGTAATGATAGATTTTCCTGTAGTGTGTGTTGCGGATCTATGGTTTATGATTTTGATGATAGCAAAAATTCTTATTTCTCTATGACGGCCTTTTTTACTAACATTTTAGGTCCACACGATTAGACTGTAATTTGGAACCAGCTCAACATTGGATAGACTAGGTCTGAGTTAGTTTGTACACTTTTTCCTTTCTTGAGTCTATTGTATTTAGTGTGGCTTCTAATGTTTTGTAGCTTGGAAGATTTTTTTGTTGTTCCCTAAAGATTTCTATTTTTGGTAACATCATCCGGGACGATATTTATATCGTCCTGAACGATCGGTCTAAAAAAGGAAACCCTAATTAGGGCATCCTCATTAAGGAAGGCGTCATAAGCTGATCGGCCTGGACGATACTTGTATCATTCAGGATGATAATCTCAATTCAGAAAGAATCAGCCGCCATGATCAGATTAGGTATTCATTATTTTAGGAAATCGGCCAGGACGATATACACATCGTCAAGGACGATCTAACTCAATTATGCCTAAATTGATCTGGTATCTTTGGAAAGCATTAATGGCGGATTGATACAATCACATCATCCGGGACGATCGTAGGAACGGCCGGGATGATGTCCTTGATGATTTACATCGACCAGCATCTATTCCGAGCGATGATCAGGACGATTGAAATCGGTTTTAAACTAATCGTTAGAGGCGATAGTTAGATTGACCAGGACGATGTAACCAATTTTCTTCTGATCGTCCCAAATCATCCCGGGTTGATGAGCTTAATTTGTACTAACCGTATAAGATGATATTTATATCATCCTGGACGATAATGTCGGCAACTTGTATTAATGAGCTCGTTTTGAGATCTTCTATTTAAGCTATGACATGACACTTTGTAAGTGTCTTTGGCAGCTATTATAGCTTTGTTCTTTTGGGGGAAACTTGAAGAGAGAGCTTGAAAGGGAGTGAGGAAAGGGTGAAGTTTGAAAAAGGGAGAAGATCTTGTGAGGGGGGACTCAAGGGAGTGTGGAGGGGGTTCCACATGGTTGCTCCGACAAGCTCGTACCTTAATACTGTCGGATTCAAGCTTTATCTCAAGGGAAGTTCACCAAAGAAGAAGATCTCTTTGGTGCCAAAGCACCCGGCGACTCCGCCACACCGGGGAAGGTGGAAGTGATTTTGTAAGGGCTTCTTCGCCTAGCTGTGGGGGCTAAAGGAGAGTCACTTAGTTTAGTGCAATACTTGGAGGGTGCCTCCAAGGAGTGGACGTAGGTCAAGGTTTGACCGAACCACTATAAATCCAGTGTGTTCTTTCTTTATTACTTCCGCATTTGATTTCTTTGTGGAGATTGTTATTATTGTGCTTTGTTTAATGGTATACCAATTCACCACTCTCTTTATTTAGCCTTGGGCCAGTTCATAAGGGGCCTAACATCCCTAACGAACTTTTAAGTGGTATTAGAGCACTTTCTAGTGTCATCTGAGCACTTTCAAGTGGTATCAGAGTAGTATTCATAAAATCTAGTTTTTAAAAGCTTTTGAATTTCAATCCATAGTTAATTTTTCAAATCATAATATTGCGGAATGTTATTCAATCATCAGACCACCTTTGTTTGAAAATATCTCATTTGATTTTTAGAAAATTTGCATGTCTGTTTTTTACAATCAATTGATTTTCGCATGTGGCATATGATTTTAACTGGTTATTCATTACCTTCACGTATTGTAGATGGAATTAAAAATGACATTCCTTTTAATAAATGGAATATAGATGAACGAATCGATGCTCAATTGAATGCAAAATCATTAAATTATTTTTTCTGTACTTTAAATTCTGAAGATTTTATGTTAGTATCCACGTGCACTACTGGTAAGAAAATTTAGGATAAACTACACACCATATACGAAAGCACTAGTGAAATCAAGCAATCTAAGTTGAATATGTTAATGCATGATTATGAACTGTTTTCCATAAAACCTTATGAGACAATCTTAGAGGTGTATACTAAGTTTATCGAAATTGTAACATTATTGCATGCTTTAGGAAAAGAATTTTTAAAATTTGAAAAAGTTAACAAAACTCTTCATTATCTACTGGATAAGTTTGATGCTAAAGTAATTGCTATTTGTGAATCAAAAGATTTGAATGAATATTCTATTGATAATTTAATTGGCTCACTCATTGCCTACAAGCAAAGTTTGGGTCAAAGACTTTTGGATCAGGTGAAACGATTGTTCTAAAAACTGAAGATACAGAAAATAATAGCTTAGTTGGTGACAAAAGCAAAGACTTGACAGGCAAATTAAAAAGCTCACCAAAGCATAAGCATTAAAAAAATGAAAGAAAGGTAAGAATGGTAAGGATGTTAATATTTCTTCTAACGTTATTTGCTTCGATGTAGGAAGCCTGGACATATGAAAAATCAGTGTTCTAATTTAAAAATTCTTCATCTGAAAGAAAAGGGTAAAGCGAAGCAAATTTTAAACTGGGGAAATAATGAAAAACAAAAAATCTCTTGGGCAGACCTGGTCTCTGAAGCATCGGACCAGGAGCAAGACGGTGCTTAAACCTTTATTTGTTTTTATGTTTACATGTTTTGTTTGTCGTTTTGTTTTTGTGATTTTTTATTTTTTTATTCTATTTTTCTTACTTTTCTTTTTCGTTAAAATTTTATGTGTATTTTCTCTGATCAACACATACATCACCTTTCTAAAAATGAAAAACCTGCTTCTTGCTTTTTTATTGAATTCTTATGAAAATTGTGTTTGACTTCTCTAAAAATAATCAAAGGAAGGAAACTCATGATTTTGACTCTCAATCTCTGTTTTCTTAAAGAGGTTATTCTACTTTTGATTTAAAATCTTCATCATCTTTAAATTAGTTTTTGAAAATAATTTTTTTATCTCCCTACAATTTATTTATCGCATAGGAATCTTTTGCAAGTTATTGAATCTGACTAATAATTTTCTAAATCAAGAATTTTGCTTTGTCAATAGGATGAGTTTTCTTTTGTTTTTTAAGATTTAGAAAGGTAGCATATTCAAAAAAAAAAATTGGCCAATGATGCCAAAAATAAAAGATGCGCAAAGACGCTAAATTGAAAAAATAGAATACACAAAGTGTATCAAAAGATGCACAGTGCGCCAACCAATTGTCAAGAGGCATAAAATGAGCCCACAAAGTTTAATGCTTACCATTATTGTACTTCTTAAAAACTTAAGAAAACCTTTGATACTTTCGATACTTGAGTTTGAAAATCTTGATTCTTGATTCAACAATTCGTGCATTTATCTTCTATTAGATATATTTTATGAAAAAAGTTTTTAAAAAGTGATTATTTCTTTCTCTAATTTATTCCTTGATTTAGATATTCAATTAAAAAGTTTTTGAGCCTTTTTAAAGAACTTGAGTTTGAATTATTAAATCCTAAATTTCTAACCTTTTCTGGGCTATGCGTTGTCAATCTAATTCTACTAAGTTTTTGATTAAAACCAAGAGGTAACTTTCTCATTTTAAGAATATTTTCACTAGATTAGGGAATATTTTTTATTTCCTTTGTTCGTTTTGTTTTTGTTTGTGCCTCCTTTCTTTTTGAAAATATCAAAGGGGGAGAACGTATTATTGAATTTTTGTACTGTTTGTATCTTTTTTTCTTTTTTTTTTCAAAAATTTTTAAAAAATAAAAATATTTTTATCTCCCCTAATTTTTAAAGTTTTATTCTAGTGAGGGGGAAAATAGGAGAGTGTGTTTACTTTTTGAAAATTCAAATTGAAATATTTGCCATCATCAAAAAGGGGGAGATTGTTGCGGATTAATGGTTTATGATTTTGATGATAGCAAACATTTTTATTTCTCTATGACGACCTTTTTTTCTTACATTTCAGGTCCACACGATCAGACTGCAATTTGGAACCAGCTCAAGATTGGGTAGACTAGGTCTGAGTCAGTTTGTACACTTTTTTCTTTTTTGAGTCTATTGTATTTAGTGTGGCTCCTGATGTTTTGTATCTTGGAAGATTTTTCTGTTGTTCTCTAAAGATTTTTATTTTTGGTAACATCATATGGGATGATATTTATAACATCCTGGACAATCGGTCCAAAAGAAGAAACCCTAATTAGGGCATCCTCATTAAGGTAGCCGTCATAAGTTGATTGGCCTGGACGATACTTGTATCGACCAGGACGATAAGCTTAATTCAGAAAGAATCAGCCGCCATGATCAGATTAGGAATTCATTATTTTAGGAAATCGGCCAGGACGATATACACATCGTCCAGGACGATCTAACTCAATTATGACTAAATTGATATAGTATCTTTGGAAAGCATTAATGGCTGATTAATACGATCACATCGTCCTGGAAGATCGTAGGAACGGCCGGGACGATGTCCTGGACGATTTACATCGGCCAGCATCTATTCCGGGCGATGATCAGGACGATTGAAATCAATTTTAAACTAATCATCCGGGACGATCATTAGATCGGCCAGGACGATGTAATCAATTTTCTTCTGATCATTCCAAAACGTCCCGGGCTGATGAGCTTAATTTGTACTAACTGTACAGGATGATATTTATATCGTCCTGGACGATAATGTCGGCAACTTGCATTAATGAGCTCATTTTGAGATCTTCTATTTAAGCTATGAATGATACTTTGTAAGTGTCTTTGGCAGCCATTGTAGCTTCGTTCTTTTGGGGGAAACTTGAAGAGAGAGCTTGAAAGGGAGTGAGGAAAGGGTGGAGTTTGAGAGAGGGAGAAGATCCTGTGAGGGGGGGGGGGGGGGGTTGGGGGGGGGGGGGTGGGGGGCTCAAGGGAGTGTGGAGGGGGTTCCACACTGTTGCTCCGGCAAGCTCGCACCTGAATACCATCGGAATCAAGGCTTGTCTCGAGAGAAGTTCACCAAAGAAGAAGATCTCTTTGGTGTCAAAGGACCCGGCGACTCCGCCGCACCGGTGAAGGTGGAAGTGATTTTGTAAGGGCTTCTCCGCCTAGCTGTGGGGGCTAAAAGAGAGTCACTTAGTTTAGTGCAATACTTGAAGGGTGCCTCCAAGGAGTGGACGTAGGTCAAAGTTTGACCGAACCACTATAAATCTGATGTGTTCTTTCTTTATTACTTCTGCATTTAATTTTCGCATTTGATTTCTTTGTGGTGATTGTGATTATTGTGCTTTGTTTAAAGGTATAACAATTCACCACTCTCTTTATTTAGCCTTGGGCCAGTTCATAAGGGGCCTAACATCCTTAACGAACTTTCAAGTGATATCAGAGCACTTTCTAGTGTCATCTGAGCACTTTCAGTGTGTAGCGTGGAGTGGATACTTCTAAGTACCATTAAGTGCTCGCATAGCGTGGTGGGGGAAATAATTGCACATTTTAAACAGGTACCTCAAAGACCCATGCATGCTCTCGTAGCATGGTGGGACGCTCTCGTAGAGTGGTAGAATTGAAGATTAACGGCCGTGGTGTCATCCGACACCTATCATACATGTTTTTCTCTTGTGTGACGGGAGGTAAAGACACCTGAAATTTTTCCTACATGATAAGATGTTGGGAGGCTGCTAAAATTTAGAGCAAATAAAGAGAACTTGACTTGAATAAAAGAATTGAACAATGGACTTTCACATTGAATGATAATGAACTGAACTTTAACTCAAACAAACAGTAGAGAACATGGCTTAAAGCAATTATTAAAACTTGAATGAATGCATAAAATAAAACCATAAATCATCAAATAATGAACAAACAAATGTTAAATGAACTTGTGGAGAACATTCAAACAAATATTAATGAATAATTACGAAGACACATGATTTTCATTATAACTCGCTTACAAAAAATAATAACAATTAAGCTATGTGACAATAGTTAAGCCACGAATGTAGTGACATTCCTACAACCAACTATTTTATAGGCTTGAATGGGAATTCTTGTGGACATAGAAAGATGTGCAAGAGAACATGACAACTCAGAGATCAATATGCAAGTGAATTTACTATAGACATAAAAAAATTAGCATGTAAGTGAATGTGGCAAGTTGGAGACTAAAGTGTGTGGGGAAATCAGTGATGTATACAACCTACCCATCAATCAACACTAGTTTATAAATAGGCCCATTCATTCACTTGTAAGAAATGATGATTGGCAAATAAGTGGATGTAACAGTGTCTCTAACACCAGTTATACAACACAACCTCAAGCAAACACATTCTACCATACAAGGAGTAATGATAAACCATTAAATGAATTTTCAATGAGGAGGTGTTTGAAGGTTTTAAACAAAGTGCAACTTATATGTAAGAAATGCTAATACAGTTCCGCTAATACAATTCCTATGCAAGCAAGAATCAATAACTCGCATATGAGCAAACTCTCAAAAGGTATATAAGCAAAGAATGATAAAATTAAAATAACTCAAGCTATTCAATCAAGTCAATCTGCATTCAATGTTTAAATGAAGAATGTGACAACATATATACAACTGATAGCATGAAGTTTCCCACATGTGTTAATATCCTTCTTGTCAAATAAATTTAAATATCAAGAAGGTAAAGATTGTTGGGAGCATTATGCACATCATAAGTCACATTCGAGAGGATGAAAGACCTATGAGGCGTATAATGAGCCACAAATGGATAACAGTAGGAGATTATGAAATGATTAGCTCACAAGAAGACCATAGAGAATGCATAATAAATGTAATGGCATTCCTACGTCAAAGGCTGATTAACATATGGGAGAAGAATATTGATATCCATGAACTTTGAGGGTTAATGAGCAAGGAAAGTAGCAATTTGTCAATTAATGTATACAATGAAGCCTGAAGTGCATACAAGAAGCTCAAGTGATGATTATCGGTAGAAAATATTATAGTGTTTTAGAACCAACATTGATTAACATACCAACACGTATAATAGTCCCCATGAATACTAAATTACATGTGAGCTAATGCGCAATTCACCGATTGACATGTATAAGAAAATTGATGACAAATGCAACAACTTGTCAATCAATAGGCAAGGAAGAATTGGAAATTAACACAACTCACCCAAAGACTAAAGAATATAATGACAAATTCATGAATAAAGAATGAGTTGTGTAATAGATGGCACAATTCTTCTACGGTCAATATCAACATGCATGCGAACATACTAATTCATCTACATACATATACAATATAACATATGATAAATCTGAACATATACGGACAATGGCAGAAAGTTTATCGTATGCTTAATAGCATGTCTATAACTAATAACCAGCAAACAAGCAATAATGTCACAATGTCCTTATAGTCCAGTGCCATGCAATGAAAGTTAAGTGCACTCGTTATTTATAAGCAAAATTCGATGGCATGCAGCAAATGCAAGTGATATTGACCGTATTTGTTATTGCAATATATGTACACATAAATACAAGCTATCATAGAAGACTCATCATATATCCAAAGATGCCCCAACACATGTATTGCAATATATGTACACATAAATACAAGAAAATGTACATGAAATTATACACCTACAAGGGCCTTGATGAGCATGGTATGATTTACAAACGTAATGTCTAAGGATATTACACGGGTCAAATAATGAACCCAATATAGAGCCCAATCCTTCTATGCAGGTGGATAGGAGTTGATATGGCTTGAACCATCAAATAAATATACAGTTGCAGTATCGATCATAATATTTATTTTATACATTCATGTTAAGACTTCAAGGCTGATAAATAGGAAAATCCATAAAATAAAAGCATGAAAGTTGGTAATGAAATTGATCTTTTATTAGCAACTAGATAAAGTTGACAAGGTTCAATAAATAATTATAAAAATACCCCCCCCCCCCAAATACCCATATGGACCATGACGAGCGTGTTGTATTTACACACGTGATATTTGAGGATGCTGTGCAGGTCAAGAAATAAACCTAAGTTCAAGTCCAATCCTTCTACTTGATAAGATGGGAGTTAAAATGACTTGAACAATTAAATAAATATACGATCACAACATCGATTGGGATATTTAATTTTATACATTCATATTAGGTCTTCAAAGCTTATAATCATGAAAATTCATTAATAAAGGTATAAAACATGCAACAAACCCAATCCTTTATCAGTAATTAGATAGAGTCGATAAGGTTCTATATATAATTACAAAATACCTCCCAATTAATCATATGGGCCTTGACGAGCATGTTGTATTTACACACGTGACGTCTGTGGATATTTTGTCGGTTAAGAGACAAACTTTAGTTCAAGTCTGATTCTTCTCCTTGATAGGATGGGAGTTAATATGACTCAAACCAATGAAAGAATATATGGTCACAGTATTAGCTGGGATGTTTGAATCTATACATTTATATTAGACCCTTAAGACCTACAATAAAGAAAATCGACTAACAAAAGCCTATGAAAAATTCAATCCTTTATCAGTAAGGAGACAGAGTTGATAAGCTTTAATCCATAAATGAAATTGCCCATGAATACCCCGGCGATGGCTATTTTGAACGTAGATTTACAATTGGAGGGGTTAATTCAAAATATTCCAAATTCCCATGAAATCCAAAACTTTTAAAAATTCCAAAATCCAAAATATTCAAATTTGAAATCAATCATCAAATGCTTTAAGCAAAATCCATCCACCCTCTGAAATAATTTATCGAGATGGACAAATCTAAATTTTTTTTCAGCTCATAAAGAGCTAATATAAAGATGATAATATATATCATTAGGATTCATTCTCAAACAATCTCTTGCCAGCAAGAATATGGCATGTGTCCTCTAATCACCAGTTCTACTTCCAAATGGCACCGCAAGTAAACGGTTATGACAGTGACCCTCCGAATCTATTGGTTTGTCTCCAAATGACATCACTAAATTATGATAATGGCCAGAGCCTGTATGTTCCCCAATGGCACTACATCCTTGATATATGAATTAATAGGATATAATCGATAGGGCACAAAGCCCTTTGTCAGCTAAGGTAGATCCAAATATGTCCCCTTAATTAAGTTAAGTGTTGCAGTGATGAGAGTGCTCAGGTGGATGAGTTGCTCTACTCTTATAGATAGAATACAAAAGGAGCATATACGTGAAAATGTTGGAGTAGCTCTAATGGAAGATAAGATTAGAGAGAGTCACCTTAGATGATTTGGTCACATAAAATAATGAACTTACGATGACTCGGTTAGGAAAGTAGATGTATTAGATTTGACTTATATTAAGAAAGGTAAAGATAAATCTAAAAAGACTTGGTTAAAAAGTATTAGAAATGATATTTCTTTATTATATTTAAATAAAAATTTCACTTTTAATATAAAACAATGAAGAAAAAAGGATTCATATAGTCGACCCCACATAGTGGTATAAAGGCTTAATAATGATGATGATGTTGTTGTTATTGTACAATCTAATTTATGCCCACACAAATACAACCATTTAAGAGGATACATGCAAAAATGATAAAAGTTGATTTTATTGTGTATATTCATGTCAATTGAATATATATTCCTATAGGGTGCACGTCTAGAGTGCTATGATTATAATTAAAAAAATTAATATTATATTTGATATTAAATTTTATGCATGTATACGATATTTTATGTAATAACCCAAAAATACATAATATGTTAAAAAATGAATTTTTGTTTGAACTGGAGGGTAGTGGGGCTTGGTTTGAGAGTACAAGGGCATCATGAAATATCGCTATGACGCTTGAGTATCAATTTTATAGTAATTCTGGATATAACATACAGCATTGCGGCACTGGGTTTGAGCACTGCGGCACTAGGCCATAATATATATATATATATATATATATATATATATATATATATATATATATATATATATATATATATATATATATATATATATATATATATATATATATATATATATATATATATATATCCTAAGCATGAACCACCCAACCAATCCCTTAGTTGAAATTTGTCGCCAAGGATGAGAGGGAAAGGGAGAGGAAGCGAGAGAGAGGAGAGGAAGGGAGAGGGACGAGAGAGAAGATGTTCGGGCTTTTTTTTCTGTTGATTTTATTCAAAGGTTTCTTCTGATCGTTCTAAGTAACCCAAATTTCATTTAATTTTCAATGATTTTGAGTATAATAGATTTCTTTTCTTCTAAATTGATAAAAAAAATATTTTCTACTAATTTGTCATACTTTTACCATATAACTTTTTGTATATAATAAATAGGAATATTATGGATGTTTTGACTATAATATTATTGAATTTTACCAAGTAAAATAGGAGTTATGATTTTTTGAAGTTATACTATATTATATTGAATTTCTTTTCTTTTCTAGATTTGAGAATTTTGTTGCATTTCATATATAATATTTTCTTGTATAATGATAATAATATGATTGATATGAAATAAGTGGTACATTTACATAAGCAAAAAAGGATGGTTGTTAACACTATAATATTGGTTGACTGTTAAAATATAATACCTTGTGTAAGAGGGTGGGCCAATGGACATTCACTTAAAAAATAGTTTGTGGTGTTATCTCGGTTGTAGAATGTAATTGATGATCGATTATGTTAATGAATAGAGGGTAATGACTCTTAATTATTATTGAAAGACACTTGTGATATTAATGATAATAAAATCATCTTGATAATAAAGATAACAATTATGCAATGGATATAGATGAAAGAATGAAAATATCACATTAAAGTTGGATGTCCTACATTGTTGAACTCTATAATAAATCGTATATTAATGCATACAAACATTACTAGCATTGACAGATGGCATTGATATATAGGATATCATATGGATGGCTACATGTATTGATTATATAATAAATAAGATAGATAAGATTAATGATAGTAGCATTAACACCTATATACTTATGATTTATCTATATATTCACACATGATTTCAATATGGATGAGTTACTTTTTTTTGTACAGATTTTTATTCCATTGCTTTTATTATCCTACTAATGCAGATACTGATTACCAATACATTTATAGTCTTGCACATATGTTGATTTACATATTTCAGTGTAAACATTCATGCTTTTAATTATTGATCATATTGGATCGTACTAGTGGCCGGTGACTGATCATTGTTGAGATTGAATGATATTTATTGAACTGAGCATGCATATAAACTCTTCTTGTCTTGAGTTGAAAGCATTAGTTAGTTTGGATTACTGTTGGGATATTTAGCTCATTATGTGGACTTTAAATAAGTTTGGGAAGGGTTAGGACTAGTTGGAGTGAGATTGATAGAGATCCTCATGCTTCTTTTGAATTTTTTTTATTTTTTCTTTGTACTAATCTTCTGACTATTATAAATGTAAATTTGGTGAATGAATATAATAAAATATTTTGAGATATATAATTTTAGTTATTTTTGCTAGATTGATCTATATTGATGATTTATAGAAACTCTGGTAAATAATTAAAAAATTGAAAATAAGTAATTCTTTTAAATTTGATTTCGGGTTGTTATAATTTTACTGTTGTTGTTAATGAGAAATAAAAAGAGTCATCTAGTTGTTAAGGTAATGACTCTGACACATACATGAAGGATGTAGTGTGCACATAGAAATACACTAGTGAAGCCCGATCACTTTAATTTTAGGAGTATTCATGTCATGCACATAGATTACTCTCTCGATGTTCAATCTCAATCTGACCTATCAAAATATCAGATGGGGAGGGTAGAGTAGATGGTGGAGGTTATGCTTAGTAGCTCTTTAGATTCCTTTCTTAATTGTCCAATGCCATATATTGCAATTATTGACCTTTGCAGTAAAAAAGAGAGGAATTTAAAAATCGTTAAAATGATTACATGCTCGAAACCCATCCCAAATCCTACCAAAATCTTATATATTTTGCACTAAACTCTCGCTTCTTGCATCTCTTCGCACAGATCCGGTAGCTCATCCCGATCACGTCTTCCGCTGTCATTAAAAAATGAACAAAGCCTCACTTCATTCGTTGTTGTTTCATCACGCACTCTACTTTGACTTCTTCCATGCTCGATTCCACACATAATATCCAACCCTTTCTCATGATATTCCTGCACACAAAGCCTCTGCCTACAACTTCTATTTGCACACAGGCACACAAATCCTTGTTGAAAACCTCATTCAAGCCCAGTCACTGTTGATTGAAGCCATCAGTTCGTCCGACTCAAACACATTTCCTCCTTCGATTCCCTTCCTATCAACTGAACAATCTACAAGCAAAAAACAATGAATTTATTGCAAATCCTCTACAAAAAATGATAGTCAATACATAAAAATGCAAATACTTACTGTAATCAGTGCAACTTGCCCGCATATGATAGTGGAAGATTTGCAATTCATACATCGATCCACATATGATGGCTAGTAACATTTAGATATTTACTGACGATCTATAGATGTATTTAATAAAACTTGTAATATACACCTCAACTTGTCTGTGAGCAATAACAGTAAATGAGTTCGTGATATAGAAATTCCTTTACGAATAGTGTTAGTTAATTTACAAATATCTATAGCATTTTTCATTAACACTGAAATACAAGCAACCAAATGCTGCAGTTGGCCAATTAACATGTATAAAAAGAAATTGATGACAAACACAACAACTTGTTCATCAACAGACAAGGGGAATTAGAAATGAATGTAGCTCACCCGAAGATCAATGTCAATTTATAGATGAACTGTAAATACAACAAATCTCCCATACAACCAATGCCAGTTGTTATAGGGATGCATACAATATTCCCTATGAACACTAAAACACCTACAAGAAATAACAAAAGACTTGCAATGCACATAATGGCCTCATCTGCAAGCAATCGCAAGGAATGTACATTAAACATAAACCATCAACATATAATCATTGATGTCTTTCAAATATCAGATAGCTCACAAGTAGTGGATGTGACATGCCTAAAAGCAAAGTGAGAAAATCATGAAGAGGATAGTTTTCTTGCTATCAATATCGGTTAACTTATCAATAAACATATCAACTAACCCGCAAATAGTAAAGCATCCTACAGACATATATGATGTTGTATACGACAAATACTAACGCCTGTCAGCAATGATAAAAGATTTGTCATATACGTAGTAGTATTCCAATGAATGGTTGATAATAATAGGTAATGGATGCTATTGAATCCTCGCACTTAATGACTATCCAACAGAAGGTCAAACACACCAATATTCTACAAGCAATAGTAGGTGGAATGTACCAAATGCAACTATCTACAAGTCATTGTAGGAGACTCGTTAGGTATACAACATGCCATCTACAAGCAAGAATGTAGAAGGTTTATAACAAACATAGAAGAATAGTAGCCAAATACATGGAGGCTTTAATAAGTATTTCACCTATGAAAAATGATGGCTAGTATGTAATTAATATTCTTATCAATCTCGCTCCCAAGAAAAATACAAGCCTTTGAAAAATGCTGAAAGTTGATGCACATGTAAATGCAACAAATTACCGATCAGAATGCATGGGAGAATCATGATGTATGCACCACATCATGTATAATCCAAAGTAATAAGATGTGGTGAATACAGACACCTGTGAGCAGTGGTAGAAGACGCGCTATACACTTATCAGGCCATCTACAAGAAGGATATTATTGCAAATCAGAGTTTATGGATTAGACTTTTGATGATAGAAAACATTCATAATTGTATGCGACTGCCTTGCCTACTAACTTTTCAGGT
The DNA here is from genome assembly GCA_022539455.1 of Dendrobium nobile. Taxonomy (NCBI): domain Eukaryota; kingdom Viridiplantae; phylum Streptophyta; class Magnoliopsida; order Asparagales; family Orchidaceae; genus Dendrobium; species Dendrobium nobile. The sequence goes on from CM039729.1 coordinate 32,339,333, forward strand.
CCACAAGATTAAGTGCAACTCAAGCCATCTCAAGATTGGGTAGATTGAGTTTGAGTCAGTTTGTAATTTTTCCTTTCTTGAGTCTATTGTAAAAGTGGTTCCTGATGCTAAGTAACCTTGCACACACACTCTTGAGGGTTTTTCTATTATTTTCTATTTTGAGTACATCGTTCTGGACGATGTTCATATCAGCTAGGACGATCCGACTAAAAATAGAAACCTTAATTAGGGCATCCTGGTTAAGCAGCCGTAATTAAGCACATCATCCTGGACGATCCGTATATCAGCCAGGACAATAAGCTCAAATCAGAAAGAATCAACCGCCAGATCTATTTAGGTAAAATTTATTTTTAAACATCAGCCAGGCCGATCCATTACATCGGCCTGTATGATTTAACACAATTATGCCTAAATTAATCTGATAATTAAGGAAAGAAATTAAGGCTTGATTGATACGAACACATCGTCCTGGATGATCGCAGGATCGTATGGGATGATCAGTTCAAAAATCCTTGATTGCTCCTGGACGATCAAACATCGGCCAGCTCTTTTCCGAGCGATGTTCTGGACAATTTTCGTCGATTTTGAACTAATCATCCGGGAAGATTGTGAGATCGGCCCGGACGATCAAGATAATTATGGATCGTCTAGACCTCTTTTCCGAGCGATTATCTGGATGATAATATGTGATTTGAACTAATTATACAGAATGATATTTTATCATCCTGGATGATTTGAACAAAATTTCTTTTGATCATCCAATGTCGTCCAGGCTGATTGAGCTTAATTTGTACTGATCGTACAGGACGATAGAAATGTTGGTTCTTAAAATTCTATTTAAAGGACCCAAATTTTCTCATGCTCAAGACCTTGAGTACTGTTGTCTTGACCTGAGAGAGCCTAAGGAGAGGGGGGGAGAGAGAGAGAGAGGAACTTGTGATGGGGAATTTGTGAGAGGGTTCACAAAGGTTGCTCCAAGCAAGGTTCCAAGTCGTCTTCTCCGTTCGTTGTCCTTCATTCTTGGGAGGTTCTTGGGAGGTCTACTTTAGCAAATGGTCTGGGTTCTCTAGCCGTTTTAGGAGGAAGCAAAGGAGTCGGTTCTTTGCCGCACTGGGGTTGGTGAAAAAGAGTCTGTTGTAAAGGTTTCTTCGCCTAGCTATGGGAGCTAAAGGAGAGACACTTAGTTAGTGCAATACTTGGAGGGTGCCTCCGAGGAGTGGACGTAGGTCAATATTTGACCGAACCACTATAAATCCAGTGTGAGCTTTCTTTGTTTTATTTCGGCATTTATTTTTTCGCACATTGATTTCTTTGTGGTGATATTGGTTCGATTTTTATTTGTGCTTTGCTTAAGAAAAATTTTAAAATACCAATTCACCCCCCTCTTGGTTAGCCTTGGGCTTGTTCTTAAGGACTTAACATCCATAATAAACTTTCAGATATGAAGGAATTGAAGCAGATAGCAGCATCTACTAGCGAATGCAAGAGGTTTGTTAGTGCACGATAGCCTACCTGCCTAAAGAAGTGAAAAAAACTCAACTTGTAACATAGTACCACACCACTGGATCCCAACATGTATACAAATGGATATAAGGCGTATATGAGCTTCCAAATAGAATGTTGCATTCAAACTATGGGTTGCCCGCACAATTAAGTAGTGTTAAATATTCAGAATACTCCCTAAATTTTTGTATGGGCCCCAACAAGCATGTTGTTGGTACACGTGACATCTAAGAATGTTGTGCGGGTCAAAAAATGAAGTTAAGATTAATTTCGATCCTTCTTGTTGGTAGGATGGGAGTCGACATGACTTAAACCAATGGAAAAATCACTACAAAAAAATTGGACATTATTGGTGGTTAAAACATATTTTTTTGGTGGTTTGGAAAATTTTTGTTTGTTTCTAAACTGCATGAATAAACCGCGTAGGAAATACAAAATGACAACCTATTTCCAACGTCAATTATTTTCGGTAGTTTTTTTATGGCTCAAATAACTGAAAATCAGTGAACCCAAAATCACAGGTAAATTGCTGTAAAATTTTGGCACAAAAATTACCGCGGACCACTGGTTTATTATCGGCGATAAAAATCATTGGTATTGCTAGTGGCAAAACTGTTGTTTAGCCTCCGGTTATTACTTACATATAAACAAAAATAGTAGCAAAAACTTAAGGCCATTCGATATCAAAGTTTTTGGCGGCTAAATTGATAGTTAATCGTTGAAAACCTATAACAACTGCAAAAAAAAAAAAAAAACAAGATAGCCCCCTATCCAAAAAAATTTCTATAATTATATGTAAGCAATTCAAAACATATATAAAATACTTTTGACCATATACTTAGATAGTTCAAAATACAATATATGAAATACACAGATGTCATCCATAATCCATAATAAAAAATAGTTTTTCAAACAAATAATAATGCATATGAAATAAATAAAGTGCATATGTTCCAAATAATAACAAATAGTTCTTTAAAGAAATAATAACGCATATGTTCCACAATCAACAAAATACATGAAATCCACAGTGCATATGTTCCAAATGCACGAAACAGTTCTCAGTACTGGAATAATGTCATTTTTTGGCATCTATTTTTGCTGGAGAAATGGCCAAAATTCATCAAAATTAGTATTTCTGGTGGATTTCCAGCAAAAATGTTTTCCCTGGAAAAACATACATCGAAAAAGACCTCCTAGCACAAAATAATTTGTTGATTGGAAACATTTTCGGCGTATTTCATGCAAATTTTTCATTGGAAAAATATTTTTGGCTTTTTTTTTTGCATCAAAAGGTTAAGAAAAAAAAAACAAAAACAAATCCAAAGCAATTTAATCCGACCAGCCCGCCTCACTAGCCCAGCCACGCCCGCACATGCCCCGCCTACGTGGACAGCCCAGCAGCCGCCTGAACACATTCCCCTGCCCTCATGGATCACCAGCCTAGCTACCCGAATAGAGCCCAACCACACTAAATGCCTTCGTCGGGGTTCGAACCTTGCCTCTCTACTCGCACAAGCCTTCAACCATCACTACAAGAAAATGGGTCAATAGCGACAAAAAAATAGAGACAAAAATAAATTGGTCGCTAAAGATATCTTTTAGCGACCAAAAATTAGTAAGGCCTCTAAATAATAAGGAAGTTTGATATTAGCCACAAAAAAAAAATTGGCCGCTAATTTTGTCGCTAAAAATTTAGAAAATCTTTTTTCTGAAATATATACATGTCATTATAGTGAATAATTATTCTTTTTAATTGGGTACATAATCGTATGGTTCACAGATATGTCAGGGGTTCAAGGGGGTAGCACCCCCTAACGGGGTTCGACCTGCCCGGTCAGGTCGCGGGGTCAAGGGGCAGCACCCCTGCGAGGGTTTTCGGGGGCAGCACCCCTGCGAGGGTTTTCGGGGGCAGCGCCCCCGAAAATTTTTTTGATTGTAATAATATTTTCGAAATTCAAATTAATAAATAAAATGATGAATTCAATTTAATATTTATATTTTTATGTTGATAAATCTAATAATTTATTGATGAAATAAATTACAATATATAATATATAAATTTTATCAATTAATTACATAAAGAAAATTATACATTATAACAAAACCTAGTCTCCCGATATCATTCTCACGCACGCGACGGACCTCTCTCATTTTCGCTATTCTCCTTTGCCCTACATCTTTAGCGACGTCAAATTGCAATCGCTAACTGCAATTGCCAACTGCAAATCGACCGACTCTCGGCCCCGACCTCTCTCATTCGCGCATTGATATGAGTTTCTTCACTTACAGTTCTTCGGACAATCCCGCAAACTCGTCTCCGCTGGTTTCTCCTTCTCAGGTTTTCCCTAATACCGTTCTTCCTATTTTAATTTCAAAATTTCTACGATCCTCTTTATACTTGCCTCTCATTTTTATGGTATCATTCAACATTATTGATTGTTATTGTTGCTTTAAAGGTTAGGGTTGATTTTCAATGGTTGAGTTGAAAAGATCCAATTGTTATTTCTGTGTGGATCGGATTTTCACTCTCCACTTATTATTTTGCATTCAGTCTTTTTTCTTTTTTACTGAACAATCTCACTTCGCCAAGGTGGAGGAACTCTGATGGCGGTTGGGTTCTACCGCTGGCAAACTCAGTCTTTATTTTTTGCAGTTTGTGAAGTGATTGATCCTATCTTAGGATGTTAGAATCCCCTATTAATATTGGTAGTATTATTTCAAAGATGATAGCATTTGCGTTCCTTCTGTATTGATTGCTTCTTGGTTACGTTTGTCCAGGTTCTGATTTTCCGAGGCTGTTTGGTTGGAAGTAGGATAAAGTGAATCTGGATTTAAGCAATACTGATTTTCTTTAATATGTATAAATATTTGGCTTTAATAGTATTTAGGAGATTTATGTCTTTGTCCTTATTTTACTCTTCTACCTGAGTGTTTTTTGGGTAATACATAGTTCCTGATGCAGGACTACAGTGCTTTAAATGCATGCGATAAGAACTTGTACGATTTCTTGATAAAGTTGTTATTTTTGCATGCACATGAGCATGTTGCCTATCAGATATGTTCTGGTTGATCCCATCCCTAGATCTAACAATTATTTAGTTTGAATATGCATGTTTCACATTAAAATTATTTTGATATATGTATGCAATTTATTTAACTCTATGTTTTTATATTTTAATTGTGAGGCTTAATGATTTTATGATTTATTACAATTGTTATGGCATGGTTGCACTAATCACTTATCTATTACAATAAGAATGCCCAATATCAAAGTTGATTTTAATATGCTACATGAATTTTTCAATCAATTTATAAGATTGTTAAAAACTACTAATCCTATAGATGATTGTGTCTCTTATTCTAGAATTAAAAAGATTGTTTGTATTTATGAGTTATGTTGGATATATGAGATTGCATCATGAGAGAATGTGTGAGCCAAATGTATGTCATCCATTAGATGCTAAAGTATTAGATTTGACTTATGTTAAGAAGGGTAGAGGTAGACTTAAAAGACTTGGTTAGAAAATATTAGAAATGACATTTCTTTATTAGATTTGAATGAGAATTTAACTTTTAACAGGGCACAATGGAGAAGAAGGATTTGTGTAGCCGACCCAACATGGTGGGATAAAAGCTTGATGTTGTTGTTGTATATTTAGAGTTTGCTTTAGAACTACAAAATGTCATACTTAGTTTAGTTCTTGATGATTTTATGCCATATATTCAAACAACATCATCCAAATTTTATATGCAATACATAGATTATCAGCATTCATGGAAATGCACTTTTATTTTTTTTTTCAAACTTTATGTCTTTCCATTAACAATGAATTTTCTATTGTCTTCACAAAAAAAAAAAAATCAAATGAGAAATGATTTGAAGCATATTATTTATGAATATTTACCCAAATTTAAATAATTTTTGAAAAGAGGTGTAAGATTAGTCATGTAATAATTATTTTTTCTTCATAATTTTCTCAGGCAAAAGCAATGGATAAAAGTTGGATTAATCTCAACGATAGATGTTTGCGACAATATAAGGATGAAGTCACTGCATTTATTAAATTTGCCCATGAAAATAATCCTCAAAAGGAGAAGATTTGGTGCCCATGTCGATACTGCGCAGATGTTTTTTTTCAGACTTATAGTGTCGTAGAGAATCATTTATTAATTAATGGAATGCAAACATCATACATTGAGTGGACATGTCATGGGGAAACATCTCAAGCTTTTAGTGATGCAGATTTAGGCAGAAGAGATGTGAATGATCTTAATAATACAAATGAAGAGGTTGATGAGATTCAAGAAATCTTGGAGGATATACATAGGGGAACTTTCATGAAATCTACTCCCAATAATTCACCAGATGAGGAATATGATAATATTATCGACAAAGATGAAACAGCCATATTTGATAGATTAATGAAGGATGCACAACGTGATTTATACCCTGGTTCAGATTTATCTATGTTGTCTGCTCTTGTAAAGTTACTACACATTAAAGTTCTTAATCGTTGGACAAATAAATCATTCAACATGATTCTTGAATTCATAAAATCTATCTTGCCAAAGGGTGAAACACTTCCGTCTTCATATTATGAATCAAGAAAGATTCTATCAGACCTTGGATTGGGATGTGAAAAGATTCATGCTTGTAAAAATGATTGTGCTTTATTTTGGAAAGATTATGAGGCTAAAGAAGAATGTCCCGAGTGTAAGGAATCAAGATGGAAAGTTAATGATGGAAAAGGAAAGAAAATTCCTCATAAAATTCTACGTTATTTTCCCATTACATCTCGATTACAATGGTTATATATGTCAAGGAAAACTGCTCATGAAATGAGGTGGCATAAGAAAAATCAGTTTGGGGATGAAAATATATTAAGGCGTCCAGTTGATTCTAAAGTTTGGAAGGATTTTGATATTAACTTTCCTTGGTTTGCAGAAGATTCTCGTAATGTACGCCTTGCATTAGCTTCAGATGGATTCAATCCTTTTGGTAATATGAGCACTTCTTATAGCATGTGGCCCGTCATTCTTATACCATATAATTTACCTCCTTGGAATTGTATGTCTTCTGAGTTTATGTTTATGACACTATTAATTCCTGGTCCAGTTGCTCCTGGGAAAGAAATAAATGTATATTTAAAGCCTCTTATAGAAGAATTAAATGACTTATAGGTGAATGGTATCAAAACTTATGATTCTGTAAGTAAGAATACCTTTCAAATGCATGCTGCTCTTTTATGGACTATAAATGATTTTCCAGCTTATGGTATATTGTCGGGTCATAAAGTACATGGTTACAAAGCTTGCCCAATATGTGACAGTGACACTTCTTCACAATATTTGCGAAATAAAATTTGTTACATGGGTCACAGGCGCTTCTTGCCTAAAGGGCACAAATGGAGAAAAAGTTGGAAGTTTAATGGTAAGCATGAAGTTGGGGTGAGACCTCAAGTTTTATCAGGAGATGAAATTTTATCAAAAATGGAATCATTAAAGGATTTGAAGTTTGGAAAGCATCCTAGCTGCAGAAAAAGAAAACGTAACCTTCATAAATCAACCTGGACAAAAAAAAGTGTATTCTTTGAGTTGCCTTATTGGAGAAGTCTCGCCTTACGCCATAATCTTGATATAATGCACATTGAAAAGAATATTTGTGATAGTATTTTGGGGACCTTATTAAATATAGAAGGAAAGAGAAAAGATACAGAGAAAGCTCGTTTGGATCTACAAGATATGGGCATAAGACATGAGCTACATTTGCAAAATAAGGTGAGAAGTATCTTAAACCTCCAGCCTCTTACACACTATCTCCAAAAGAGATAGAAGGGTTTCTCAATTTTGTTAGATCAGTAAAGTTTCCAGATGGATATGCAGCAAATATATCTAGATCAGTATATATTCGAAATGGTAAACTTATGTGATTAAAAAGTCATGATTGCCATGTTCTGTTACAACAAATCCTTCCTTTAGGATTGCGTGGATGTTTAAATAAGGATGTGCATGATGCTTTAAGTGATTTGTCAAGATTTTTTAGGATACTATGTGCTAAGACATTGAGATTGGATGTCTTGGAGAAGTTAGAAGATATGATCATCAATACAATTTGTCGGTTTGAAATGATATTTCCACCTGCTTGATTTGACATAATGGTTCACTTGGTTATTTATTTCCTGCGTGAGGCTAGGCTTGCTGGACCTGTTCAATATAGGTGGATGTATCCAATTGAAAGGTTACTTCTTGTGCTAATAACTTTTACTTTTTATATATTTTTATTGATTATTTGCACAAATTTTGATTAATTTTTTTTATATGCTAGAAATCTAAGTGTTCATAAAGGGAATGTTAGGAACAAAGCTCGCCTTGAAGGATCAATTGCAGAAGCTTATGTTGTTAATGAGGCATTAACATTTTGTTCTAGATACCTCCGTGGAATGAAGAGTAGAAATAATCAAGATGAAGAATCTAATGATGAGGTTCATTTGCATGAAAATCAACTTTCAATTTTCTCTAGAAGGATTCATCCTTTTGGTCAACCACTCTTCACTACATTATCTTGGAGTGAGTACAATTTAGTTCGATGGTATGTTCTTAACAATTATGAAGAGCTAAAGTCATACCTTTGGTACGTAATTAACTTAAATACTGATGATATTAAATTTATTTACAAATAATGTTATCTGCAATTTAATTTTATAAAAATTGCGTGTCAGTGAACATGAGAATGAGCTTAGAATAGAAGATTCATTTATTCAAGATGTGGCAACAAAGCAAAAAGAACATTTTCCATTATGGTTTGAACAAAGACTGAGATACTCAATTTCTAAATTTTGTTTACTATTTATATTTATAATTTTTTTCCTAATGTTCAAAATTTTACAAAACTGGATTATTTTCTTGCTTCAATGAAGAACTTGAAACTTCATGGATCACTTGAAAGTAAAGAAGATCTTTATTCTTTAGCAATGGGTCCAGATATTCGTGTTAATGTATATTAAGGGTGCATTGTTAATGGAATTAAGTTTCTAGTCAACCAACGTGATATTCGGAGGGTAACCTAGAATAGTGGCGTACCAGTTCAGGGTTCTCATAAAGATGAAAGTATTGATTTCTACGAAATTTTAACTGATGTTGTTGATTTGAGCTATATTGATGGAAATCATGTAGTATTGTTCAAGTGCAAATGGTTTGATCTTGAGCATAAAAAGACCATTATAATTGATGATGATTTCACATCTATAAATATAAGTAAAACTTGGTATGATAATGATCCGTACATATTAGCAGGTCAAGTTACTCAAGTTTTTTATGTTCAAGATACAAAGTTAAGAGGTGATTGGCATGTTGTACAGAAAGTGCAACATAAACATTTATTTGATCCCACCCTCATGAATCACTTGAATGAAGATCAACTTAACACGGATCAACAAACTGAAAATACAACATATCAAGAAGATAAGCAAAAGATATAAACTTCCAAGATGATTTTGGTGAGATTGATCCCTTACATAGAGAAGATGTAGAGCCACAAATTTTGGAAACTGTACAAAATGTGCATTCACAACCAACTGAGACTACTGATTTTATATGTGATGAAGATGAAGAAGAGGAATATGATGCAACATTAGCTGAATATTTTAGTGAAGATGATGTTGATGTGCATATCAACATTGATAGTGATAAAGACTAGGTTGTTCTTTATGACTTATTTGTTTTATATATTATAATAACTTGATATATTTGTTTTTTAATAATTTTTTGTTGTTGTTGTTTCATTTTGCAGTTTATTAAGTCATGGCTCCAGGAAAACGGATAAGCTCTCGAATAATTGCAAATTACTCACATTTGTTTGCACCATCAACTAGTAATAATGTGAAGTCTTCATTAAAAAATAATGCTTCACATGTTGTATCTACTGCTAATAATGGTAAGTTAGTATTTTTTTTATCTTATTAGGTAAAATTCTTTTTAATATTTTTTTTTCTCTTTCGGGCTTAAATATTATCCTTTGATAAATAAAATTTCTTTTGTACATTACTTGCTCTTACTCTTAATTGTTTGCATGTATCAATTGAAGGAGGTTTGCTTATAGGAGAAGCATCTCCAATAGATGATAGGACAAGTTTACTTCATCCATCAGCATCAGAGATAGAAACAACTATCATTGGTATTATTACTTATGGCTTCTTCAAATTTAATAATTATGATAAATATAAATGACTTTCTTATTTACTTTTATTTTTTTTTTTCAGCTTCAAGTTCTAATAAAAAAGGGGTCCCAATAGAGGTGTAGCATTAGAGGAGCATTACAGAACAAAAGGTAAGGTATCAATAATCATTCCAGAGGGCTTGAATAGCCCAGTTGGAGAGCATCACTCTAAGTTGTCTAGAGAAGCGGGTATTATAATTAGAAACTTTGCACCCATGCAAGTCGAAAGATGGGATCAAGTGAGTGATGATGATAAAGAAATACTTTTAAAAAAATTGATGGTAAGAACTTTAATGATTATTTTAGATTTTTATGATATAAAATTCAATTCCGTTTATGAATATCATTTATCTTTATGCTTTACCTTTTGTTACTTTCAGCATAGAAGTTTTTATTTCCTATGTTTGCTTGGTTAATTATATTTGTAATCTAACACCTTCCTAATGATAACAAAGATATTTTTACGTATATCAGTGTTATTGCACATTCGTTAGTCAGTGATTGCAATAACAATTTATTTATTCCATTTACTGTCTCTTTAGTTTCTCCAAACATAAGTCTTTGCATAGAAGAAACTCTTTGCGTTCTTATTCACCCAGAGATTACAGATTTCTACATTTTATTGTAGATTTCATGAATTGTTATTGCACATTCTGCTTAAACACATTAAAGAATGATAAATATTTGCTGTGAAAAAGAATATTTTTTTTTTAAATTCCTTGTTGACATTTAATGTATATTTTTTTATCTTTGAATTTGATAATTTTATTTTCTGGTTTCATTTATGAGGGTATTTACAAAGTGAGGGAGCTTGTGCTGAAAATAAAGTAGTTTACTGGTCAAGCTCCCTCACTCAATCATCACTAAAGTATGAATGCTTTTGCAGACTTAATTTGTTAATATTAACAATTATTAAACTGATACATATTCGATCTATTAAAATGCTAAAGAGCTATAAGGTGCAGCTTTCCACTTAATTTTAGTTTGACTCGTTCTTTATATGCAACTTCCAAATCGGAAAATCATAACTGCTAATTTTAGTCTAAACTATGAAATGTAGTAGCTATAATATTTCAAAAATATTCACATTGATTTAGTTATAGATCATGCACATAGGTGAGTATCCCTGTACACATGGTTCAAGTAGTGAGATTAATGATTCATGGATTTTATGTTCGAGTACTCAAATAAAATGAAACTTCATGACCTTGGTTATTACAATTTGTAGAACAATATTGATGTATAAAAAGTATAGGAGTAGGACTTTTTTAGGGCATTTTGCACCCTTTTTTTCATCTTCATGTTTGATCATTGCCTTGCATCCCTAAAAAGTAATGAAATTCGATGGCCGAGATGTTCTAATATTCTTGATGTCTTATTCAAAGATCTTTACACAATTGTTCTAATATTGTTGAAAATAATTTTATGGCTACCAGGTAGAGTAACACACTATTTGTTTCCTTGATGTCTATTATCCTACAATACCACAACAAAGATTAGTTTAGTTTTGTGCACTAATTATCTCTAGATTGCAAACTAGATTAGTCTGTCGGTTCTATTATTCTTATTTATCTGATATTTGTGCTAAAAATATAATTAGTAGCAAGTCTAATTCAATACAGTGCATTGGCTGTAGATTCACCAAATTTACGAACTCTAGTATATACATGTTTAAATAAAGATTTCAAACAATTTAACGTTGCTTTCAAAAAATTTTGTAGGTAAAGATTAATTTGTCCATTGAAGAATCACATGTAAAGGATTGTGTGATGCACACGATGAGCAAGAGATTTTCTGATTTTCGCTCAAAGGCTTATGTACATTATAAAAAACATGGAGGTGGAATGTTAGCAAGACAAAAGCCTTACAAAGAACTTATCGAGAGACCAGATGATTGGATTTGGTTATCTAATTTTTTTGACTCAGAAACCTTTAAGGTTTGTCTTTAATTTTAAAAAAAAAAATTATAGGTTTGCTAATTTTCTTATATTGTTATTAGTGATTGATGAAACTTCTTATTATGTAAAGATTTTGTGACGAAAAAAATGAGTATTAAAGATAATTTAACAAAAATGAGATAAACATATATATAAAAGACATCCATATTAAAATGTTTAAATTTCAAGCATATGAAGATCAAATTTTCTCGCTACTTTTTTTTGTTATATTATGTTTGATAAATTTTTTTTATACAGAAAAAATCGGAATCAAACTGTCGAAATCGTTGGATGTTGAAGGCCATTCACCGAATGGGCACAAAGTCCCTTGTAGCTCATTTATATGACAAGGTATCTATTATTTTTTAGTTGTTTAAATTTTGAAAACTATTAATTTGTGATATATATTTTTTTTATGGTGTAGAAATTAAGCAGGATTGAGCTATACAAGGAGGAGTTTACAGACAAAAAAAAGAAATGGGTTTCTGAAGAGTGTCAGGCAAAATATGTTAGTATAAATTTAAATTTTTTTTGAATAGATTTATTAGTAATATTTTATCTTTTTTTTGTGTTGATTTTTCTTAAAACATATAGGACAAGACGATGGAAATTCGTGAGAAAATTATTGACGATGGAGGAATAGTTGATGAGACAATCATTTGTGCTGAAGTTTTAGTTGAAACATCGTCATATATTCGTGGCCTTGGTTATGGGCCAAAGCCGATAAAGAAAACTAAAATTGTCAGATCAAATGCATCGTCCGAGAGAGAGACCGAGCTTGAAACCAGTTTAAAAGTTATACAAGAGAAAATATGAGGAACATAGTAAGATCATTAAATCTCAACAAAAAACTATAGATTGGTTAAAAATAATAGCAGAAAAAATGGGCATGCAACCCCCTAATGATGATGGTAAGTATTTAGAATATGCACATTAAGGTTGACTTAATAAAATTGAATTTTTTTTTTTAGAACCCACCTACGGGCTTATGCGTTAATATAGGAAAAAAATTACAAAGTCCTTAAAGGGATCTCTAGCTCTCTACCGCTCCAAGGAGTTACAAACAAAATCAAAAATAAACCTAAGAGCCGGAGTTCCCTACTATTCAAAATTACAATAAAATCTAGTAACATTCTAAGAAACAAAAAATAAAGGGAGATAGAATTCACTTCCAGCATAGCCCTCCGATCATCACGCGTATCCTTCCCAAAATGAGCGCGAAGCTCCAAAAACTTGAAAAACAGGCCTGCAAGGATACTAAAGCAGAAATTAAATAAACGGAAAGAGCAAAAATAAGGAAACCAGCCTATTAAAATGCTCCCAGGATTATATAAGTTCCACAAGATAATGAACTCAAAATCATCATAATCAATATGATACCTGTTACCAGAAGAAGAAACCCAGAAAGACGAGAAAATGTAGGCAAAATAGAGAGTAGAAATTAAAATGCTCCAACACCAGTAGCTGCTATCAAAGAGCATCATGCAGTTCCAATTAAACCAACAAACATCAATAGAATGAATAACCGTCGACACCACCACGAGCTGCACAGCCAGCAGCGAAACCATCAACCAGGCCACCACACCGCCCACACAGCACAATAGATCGTTCACATAACCTCCAGAAATGAAAAACAAAGAGAACCAAAAAGGAGAAGCAACAACCACGAAACCTATGAAGCCAAAGTTCCAGCACAAACCACCAAAAAAAGGGGACAAAACATAACACCGAAAACACTCAATAAATAACATAAGGAACCTCCTTCTCTTCAAGAGTCAGATAACCTTTAAGCTATTTAGGACAATTAGCCCAAACAAAATCTTTATTCTCATTAAGCTCACAGCCCAAACGGGCCAGCCAAATAGCACAAGCATTACTACCGTTCACAATATGCTGAAAAGAGTAATTTAAACCCAACAGACAATGTTTGATCTCACGTATAAGATAAAAGCAGTTAGCATTGCAACAAACATCCTCCTCCACAGAAAACATAGATAGATTAAAGGAATCAGTGACTTCAATTAACAAGTTAATAATATTGATGTTGTTGCACAGATGACAACCATAAAGAATGGCCATAAAAATAGCTTGCAGATAATCAACAATGTTAAGAGGCCCCGCATAGGCAGCAACGAAACAGCCATTACTGTCTCTGATCACCCCACCAAAACCAGTAACAATACCCTTAAAACTAACATCAATATTTAATTTGTAAAAGTTGTGAGGAGGTTTGTTCCATTTAAAAGTACGCATAAGAGGAATCGAAGGATCCATGGGACTACCTAAATTATCAAAAACAGATAAATAGTCTTTAAAATCCTTAGTAGAAATCAAATTAACAGCCAAAAGAGCCGCCACCTCATCTTTGACTTTCTGAATGACATTCAAGTGATCCATTTTCACACCGTTAAAAATGGAGTTGTTCCTCTCCAACCAAAGGAACCATAAGATCAGACAAGGAATAACATTACGAATATGACCTTTAACATTAACCAACCAACAATTCAAGAGAACTTTAAGAGGAAGATGATAGTTAAAGCAATTAAGTTTGAAGAGATCATCAAAATAAACCCACGTCCTCACAACAACAGGACCTGAAATCAGAACATGATGAATGTTCTCAGTGTGCAAACAACATTGACATTTGGAAGCAAGACTAAGCCCCTTATAAATCATGTTATCATCCGTAGGAAGAAACTTATGTAATGCTCTCCAAACAAAAATAGAAATAGTGGTAGGGATATTCTTATGCCAAATTTTAGTAAAAATACTCTGATAGTCACCTTTAATCCTAAAAGCATTCCAAGCACTTTTAAGAGAGAATTTACCATCTTTGGAAGCATTAAACATCAGAATATCCTTGGAGTGATTATTAATAGGCACCTTAATAATCCGCTCCCCAATGCATTCCGGAACCTCACTCAAAATCTTGAGAATATCCCAACAATTGTTACTAAAAAAAGAATTAACTTTAGGCGTGGACATGGAAGAAGTATTAAGAATATTATCAATCGATTCATTACCAAGCCATTTATCTTGCCAAAAAAATAAATCACCAACCCCAAGCCCCCAAGAGAAGAGAGGGTCCATTTCCCATTTAACCTTACACATCCTCCTCCAAACTCTAGAGATACCATGTTTAATACAACTATTAGAGGGATGCTTACCATTGCCGTATTTAGTAACCATAAATTGAGACCAGAGATTATCTTTCGAAAGAAATTTAAACCAAAGTTTAAAGGTAAAGGCCTTAGCAAGATCCCAAAGATTTTTGCAGCCAAGGCCACCCTCACCCCTAGCACCACAGCAATTATCCCATTTAGACCAGTTGATTTTGGAAGAAGTAGTACCACGCCAGAAAAAATTATTAATAAGCCTATGTAACTTATTACAAACAGTTTTGGTAGGGCCAATAGTTTGAAAACTATAAATAGGTAAAGCACATAAGACACTTTTGATAAGAGTGAGTCTGCCACCAAAACTGAGGAAATTTGATTCCCAGGATTGCAGTTTGTTTTGAACAGAAGCAATGAGATCATTAAATAAAAAAGAAGATTTCCTGCCTTTAAAAAGAGGAACACCAAGATATTTTAAAGGAAGGGTAGACTGCAAAAAGCCAGTAGCATTATTAATGGCTAAAATACGCTGATTAGAGATCCACTTAGAAGCAATAAAACAGCTTTTATTTTTACTAAAGGAAAGACCACTACTTTTTTCAAAATCGTTCAAGAAAAGCAAAATACGATGTATTCTGTTAATGGCAGCATTAGTAAAAATGATAAAATCATCCGCAAAGCATAAATGAGAAATAGGTAAACCACCTAATGTTTTAAAATAAAGATCAGGTTGAATTTGAAACAAGTTATCCAGCCCCCTAGACAAAATATCAGCAGCAATAATAAAAAGAGCGGGAGAAATATGATCACCTTGCCTCAGCCCATTAGAAGACTTGAAGAAACCATGTTTAGAACCATTAATAATGACTGAAAAATAAACATTGTTAATACAGTTCTAAATGATATTAATGAAATCAGAATTAAAACCAAAAAGTTCAAGGGCTAAATAAATAAAATTCCAATCAATGTTATCATAAGCTTTAGCAATATCCAACTTGATAATCATATTGCCCCCCCTAACTTTAACATCCAAATCGTGAACTAATTCGTGCGCCAATAGGATGTTATCGGTAATGGCTCTCCCTTTCACCAAACCCATATGGTGAGGGGAAATAATTTTAGGTAAAAGAATAGAAAGACGATTACTAATAATTTTAGAGATCAATTTATTAAAGCAGGTACATAAGCTAATAGGACGAAAATCATTCCAAGTTTTGATAGAATTATTCTTGGAGATAAGAACTAAGGAGGTAGAGGAAAAAAATTTAGGCATCGTAGACCCCCCGAAAAAGTCAAGAACCGCATTATAGATGTCCAAAGAGATAATATCCCAGGATTTTTGAAAAAACAAGGTGGTAAAACCGTCAGGACCAGCCACAGAATCACAATTCATATCCATAATAGTCTTCTTAACTTCCTCCAAAGTCGGGGTACTATTAAGGAAAAGGTTATCATCAATAGACACAAGACTAGGAATGAAGGAAAAATCCCTAGCAAGGTCAGAAGTGAAATTGTTGTTAAAAAGGTTTTGAAAATGCCCAATCGCTAAATTATTAATATCCATAGGATTGTCAGTAAGAGAACCATCCTCTTTTTGGATTTTACTGATAATATTTTTCACACGTTTTCTCTTGACAAGCGCATGAAAAAACTTAGTATTCCTATCTCCCTCAACCAAATTTTTAGCAGCCGCTTTTCGCTTCCAAAAAATCTCTTCCTGATTTTGAAAATTAATCAAATCAATTTTGTACTTGTTCAAGAGAGCTAAATTAGCCACAGAAGGATCATTACTATATAGGATCTCAGTGGAGTTGACAAGATGTTCAGCATGAATAATATTGGAAAAAATGTTTCTAAAAACATGCCGATTCCACCAGTTAAGAACATATTTTAATCTTTTAAGCTTAAACCAAAGCCGAACCATACCTTTAACATCATTATCAGGGTGAAGAGGGGCATTCCAGTTGGTTTGAACAACATCTAAAAAGGAATTATTAAGCAACCACATATTCTGAAATCTAAATTGAGGAGGAGCATTATATTGCTTAAGGTTGATATTAATAAGTAACGGAGAATGGTCCGATAAAGTTCTAGTAAGATGTTGAACATTAGTACAGTTAAAAAAATTGATCCAAGCATCATTAAAGAGAACACGGTCAAGTCTTTGCCATAAGTGACCCCTATTCCAAGTAAACTTATCCCCAACAAAACTAATGTCAATTAAGTTACAAGATAAAATCATGTTGTTAAAATCATCCATAGAACGATTAGACGGATAAGAACCACCCCTCCTTTCAGAGTTACAAGTAATGGCATTAAAATCACCTCCCACAAGCCAGGGGAGGTTACTTAAACTGTGAAAATCAATAAGAGACTCCCATAAAACTTTTCTACTGTAAAGAGAAGAAGCAGCATAAATGAATGATGCAAAATATTGAACATTAAAAGCCTCAACTTTACAATGAAGGACGTGGGGGTGATCACCAATAACGTCAATGGTAATAGGAAGTTTCCAGAAAACCCATATTTTATTGGAAATATTAGAAATAGCATGATCAAAACCCAAAAGACGACAAGTACTACTTAATTTAGAAGAGGAAATTAGGGGCTCAAGAAGAATAAGCATAGCAATATTGTGAACACGACATAAGTTTTTAACACGAATACAAGACGAAGGGAAACCAATGCCCCTAACATTCCAAATGATTGTATTAAACATAAAAAAGATGTTAATGAGAAGTATTTGACCTAGTGTTCCTAGGAGGTTGCAATATCACCTGTTTAGATTTCCTACCTTTTTTACTCTGAACTTTAATAAAACTATTATCATTATCCTTTCTGGCATGACATTTAGCATTCATATCCAAATCTTCAGAATCAGAAAAGGCATCACTATTATAGTTAGAATGGTTAGGAGACTTACCCTCCAAGAATAATGTAGAACCATCATCTTCCATGAACTTACCATCGTCGCTCCACTTATCATTATCCTTTAAGGCCGATGCCTTCAAAGTAGCAGAATTAGCTTTAGGAGGTAAAAGAGAAGGGTTAATTTCTCCTTCCTCTAAAGATAAGTTAATATTATCATCTTCTTCCCCAATTAGATGCACATATAGAGAGATATTTTCCTGCTCAACAATCGGATCCATAACACCATTATCATTAGGGATAGGTAAAACATCATTGCATTGAAGAGAATTACCCAAATTTTCAACCACATTAGCAGCAAAATTTTCCTTTGCATTTTCCATAACCGTTAGAGTATGGATGGCCTCACAATTGTTGACAACTGCTTCCTGTTCAAGGCATTTCTGAACCATAACCTCAGAAGGTTCATCAGAAGTATTCCCGTGAATTTTTACTACTGGTGAAGATCTGATTTCCGCACTCTCCAACATTTTTTCCTTCTCCTTCTTCGTGCAACACAATTCATCAGAATGAGACAAATGCTTCTTTTCAACACGTAAATTTGGAAATTTTTTAAAACATTCATTCACAGCATGACCATGCATCTTACAAAAGGAGCAAAAGATAGGTAAATTTTTCAATTCAACTTTTTGAAAATAGCCTTTAACCTCCGAACCGATCCAAATTTTTGAAGGATATTTTTTAGAAACATCAAGTTCAACTAAGACCTTAGCCTTGGAAGGCCGAGAGACCGACGCAGTGGCTTGGTCAGTTTGTAAAGGTCGGCCAAAGATTGAAGCTAAACCAAAAAGAATTTGCTGATTAAAAAAATGAAGTCTCAAATTAGGAAAAGACAGCCAAACCGGAGCTATCGGGGATTCCTCCCTAACGTCAAAGTCCGGAGTCCATTTCAACAACCTCATTTGGCAAGCTTGAATGTAGTATGATCTACGAGAAAAAACCTACTATAATCTAAATCATTAGAAAGTTGAATAGCAACATGCCTTTGATCAAGTAAGCCAACATGAAAGGAACCGGACAGCTTGAGATTCACAAAAAACTTCCGAATAACGTCAAGATTAGGCCTCTTAAAATAAATTTACCGACTAAAGTGAAAGCAAAAGGTGCAGCAAACTGTTCAACAACAGTATCCTCAAAAAGCAAAGTCGGAACACCTTTATATGAAGCTTGAACAAAACTCAGTTTCGGAGCAGAGCTAGAACCCCCAGCAAGGGCATCTTTAAAGGATCTAGTTTTTCCTTCCATGAGTGGTGGTTTTGGGTGTGATGATGACGGGACCGTCATCATCCCACACAAAAGCAGCCAGAAAAAACCAAACGAGAGACTAGATAAGGATCAAAACACTAGGATCTAAAGAAAAGAAACGAAATCACTGGAGAAAATCAGCCGGAACGCCTCAGAATCGCGAAGCACAACAAACCCTAGAAATTGCCTCCGAATCGCCACGGGAGAGACAGAGGACGAGCACCTGTTGTATATGATATAAAATTGAAAATTTTGTTTAACTAATATTATAAATTTCTTCTTGTAGGTCCAGGCTTCTCAAATGAAGAAAATGATGATTAGAGATTTGATTTATGTTTAGTTTTTGAAACTATAATGTTAATAATTCACTTTCAATTTGGCTCTTGAACTACCTTATTTTATTGTATCAATTTCCTTCTTTTAACACATGGTTATTTTCTCTATTTGTAATATATTCCCGTAGTAGCAATTTGAACGTTGTTAGGAACATAATTTTGACATGGAAATTTCTTGTTTTAATTTAATCTATGATTGAGAACTTCTTGTTCTTGCTAAAATCCAAGTTTCCTGAATTTAAACTTGTACTGTGAGTCTTTGACTTGTGGGATTAAGAGAAATTATTTAGTTTTTAATTTTTGGGTTATAAATATGACTCTTGTGATAAGTAAAATTCATTAATTATTTTACAAAAATATATGTTTTCTCTTTGTTCTTGTGTGTTTGAAGATGTGGATTTTTTAACTGCTTACAAGTTTTGATGCCAACTTTGTAAGTATAATTCTTCTATTCCAAGTATGAGTTGTGGATTTCTTATTTGGTGATCTCTATCTTTGTTCCATCATCTAAACTAATTTGTGATTGTTTTGTTTGTGTGATAGAGATTTTATCATATTCATTACAAGTGGTGAGCTCAAGTGGGAGAAGAACAAGAGGCCTTGACTGCTCCGTTGATCTCAAGCTTGGGGGTTTCAGGGATTTTAGAGTGGCTGATAAGTGGAAGGAGCAGAGGAGACCTTTCGTAATGTCGATGAAGATGTATGCGACAGTGCCGGCGGGCGGGCAGATGAAGAGGCCTCCTGTGCTGAGCGGTGGCAGTCAGAACGTTTCATGCCTCATTGATGGATGCAGAAATGATCTCAGCCACTGCAGGGAGTATCACAGGCGGCACAAAGTCTGTGAAGAACACTCTAAGACTCCTATTATGTTGGTTGGTGGCTAGGAGCAGAGATTTTGCCAACAATTCAGCAGGTAATGTAGAAGGATAATTAGCTTAGTTTGTTAAATTTCTTAGTTTATTTTGATTCATTTAGAACATGATCTATATGTATGTAGTTAGATATGTTAAATCTAAAAACCTGCAGCCCTTAGAAGTTACTTGTTTTGCCTGATCAGCAGGAAAACAACAATTTACCGCTCATCATCAAAAAAATAAAAAATAAGTCGGAAAAGAGGAGCTTTGTTTAAAACTCTGCTAGTTGTTAACTGTGTTTTTATTTTCCCCATATTTTCTTTACCTTTATAGAAGGCTCTTCAACTGCTGCAAATGTTATTTTGGTTGCAAGTTCTGATTTAGTTGGTATTTGTTAGTAGTAATTAATATGTTCTTTTGAGGAAGTTGATATTGGGTAAAATCCAAAATAATTGGTCAATTCTTTCACTAGGTGATCTTTTTTGGTTTGTGATGTATAGTGCCTCTTTTCTTTGAATGGGGTTGGATTATTTTCTGTACTTAAATCACTAAGCTTTCTGGCGTTTATCTTGTTGTGGTAATTGGGCTTATTTTTGAAGACAATATCAATTTTTTTTCCTTGTGATACTGAGGAAAGTGACGAAGAATTTTCTATTTAAATTTGACTTCGAAATTTATTAGTGTCGTAAAAATCACTTTTTTCTTTTCTTCCAAGAAAAAATAGTGATAGCTGGACTCCTTGGTGGGCTAAACAATTGCCTGTTCTTTCAGGTGTTCAGGTTTTTTTTTTTGGTGTCTGAGTTTTGAAATGGTAAAGTGTTGAAATAAAAATTTGAGGTAAGAGGAATTCGATCTTGAAATTTGGTAACAAGTTCCAATTTATTTATTATGTTAGCTGACATCTTCAGCTGCCTAACTTTCAGTCTTCCTTTTGGTTTAGCTAGTTGCTGGTAGTTTTCTTGGCATTTTATTTTGCACTTCAAACGACAATATCTCTCTTCCAAATCTCCTACAGTTCCATTTTCCTTTGCTTTTACTCAAATGGTTTTATTTGCTTTGGGAGTTGCCTCTCTTTAAATTTTTCTGTACGATAGAAGTATGCTTTTCCTTTTGTGTTCATTCCTGGTGCCTCTGGTTATCACATTTGTGAGCTTGAAGAGCGTTCTCTTGATACCATTTTTCTCTTTATCCTAGAAATATGCAATCTTGTTCTTAAACAGGGACATACTATACAAACCTTCTAAATACCTTCATTTATACTTCTTCTATTGTTTCCATGTCCTTCGGGTATGTATTTGGTACTGCTATGATAACCTTACTAGCTTTTCGTCCATCCATGCAGAATTTTCTTAGGTGCAACCAATTATCAATGATTTACTATTTGAAACTGGCGGTTCATGAATTCCAATTTGTCTGTTGGTTTTCTTTATTTTTTCATGTTTGCTCTTAAGTATCTTTTCTGTAACCACTTTTGGATATTAAAAGATATATGGTAAAGTAGGTATAATTGATTGCTCAAATAGGAATATGAGATAATTATTATAGTAGCGTGAATGTTATGCAACTTTTTTTATTCTATTTTTTTAACGAAAAAAATACCTTGCAAGTCTTTTATTTCCTCTTGGAGGACATGAAATGGATATTTTCTTTTGCAGTTGACATTATGTGATGCTCTGAACGCCGCATTAGATGAGGAGATGGCAGCTGATCCAAAAGTTTTCATAATGGGCGAGGAGGTAATTTTTTTTAATGAAGTGGCTAACCTTGCATCTCATTTCTTTTCAATTTTCTAATGGTTTTATTTCCCGGTTTAGGTTGGAGAATATCAAGGAGCTTACAAAGTTCTCTTGAATGAGAATTAATATGATGGAACAATTTCAGGTGGAATTCAATTTTCCATAGCCGAATTGCCACTAAATGGACTCTGGAATGAGTATCCGTAATTCTAGTTGGTGATGATCAGCATCCTCAAGATAGCATGATTGACATTGATGATGAAGAGGCTTTAGAATGTAGAAGATTCAAGCGTCTTCATGCTAAAAAGCCAAATTCTATGCATAAGTTTGTTAATAAAACATGAACTATTGTTCATGGCGTTGCAACCATAGATTAAAAAATGTGGGAATAAGACGACAACTTTTAGTATGTGAGTGAGATTCATTGCTGGACAAGCAATAAAATTACTATTTTTTTTCTTTAATATGTATTTTATATGTCTAATTAATGAGAAGTAATTAGATGTGATAATATCGAGTGATTGATTAATCTTAAATCTTTTAGCAAAGGTATAATAATTGAATAATAAATAAATTTTACTAAATATTATCAAAATTGATATGCATTAATAATCACATTTCATGAAATTAAAGGGGCTTGTGATTTATTTAGTTGATCTTTTTTGTGACCAACTTTTATTTTGGTCGCTATTAACAAATGCGATAAATAAAATTAATAATTAAAATATTAAATAGCATCCAAATAATTAATCATTAGCGTCAAAAAAATGGTTGCTAAAATGTACCATTTTAGCGATCAATATTAATTAGTGGTCGCTAATTTAACAACCAAAAAAAATTTGGTCGCTAAAAGCCTCAGCGATGAGGCTACTGCGACAAATTAGCGACCTAAACATTTTTGGTCGTTATTTGCTTTAGCATCCTAATTAACATTTTTAGCGACCAATTTTGTTGGTCGCTAATTACCTATTTTCTTGTAGTGGTGCATGTTGCCATTAAACATAACCTATTAAATTGGCTACTTATTTTATTTAAATTATAAATTATAAATATTAAAATTAATTAATATTTTAAAAGTAAAATTATTTTTTTAAAGATAAAAATAAATAATTTAATTTAACAATAAATTATTAAATTAGTTAATTTAATTTCACAATAAATTATTAAATTATTTAACTTAATTTAATAAAATAAGTAATTATAAAAATTTATTATAACTTAAGTTTTAATTTGAATCATTTAATTTTTATTATTAAATAATTAAATTATAATTTAATTTAATTTATTATAATTTAAGTTATTAAATTCAATAATTTAAGTTATTTTTTTAAATATAAAAATATTTAATTTAAATAATTTAATTTGACAATAAGTTATTAAAATATAACTTAATTTTTTAATTTCTGTCAAAAATCCAATGGAAATTCTGTCTAAACTTCCAATCATAAAAAATTGATTGAAAATCCAATAAAAATATATATAAAAAATTTGCTAGAAATTTCAATTGGAAGTCCACTGAAATTTGTGATGAATTTACTTCCGTTAAATATTTTGTCGGAAATGAGTTGTTTTCCTGTAATGTCTTTAAATAAATAATAACAAATAACAATCACACAAATCATTGTCCGTGTCCTTGGTGCCCTGTGATTTAGGTATAGGTACTTGCTCCGTTTTCTTCTAATTTTTAGCTTGATATGATTGGAGCTCTACCTGCATCTCAACTTAAATCTTTCTCATCTCCTTTATCTCTCTTGTCAGGGCAACAATCCTCTGGCTAACAGTTTCTTCAGCTCCACTAACATCATAAAATATTGAAGTAAATGTACTACCCTTATAAGCATATCCCTGTGAACCTAAGCCATAAACCCTCCCCCTATGCCTTCCTCCAACAACATCTTACCAAGTGTGATACTCATAATAATAAGTCGATTTTGAATATGATCCCTTACCAATAGAATGCTGACTTTTGACTTTCCCGTGGTCATATAAAATTATCCTGTCATAATAAATCCATAAAAATAAAATGAGCCATGGGACTGTTTTGATCGCCGAAAACTTTTAACTTAAAGGGAGGCTAAACCATTAGTAAAAGTCATCACAAAAAGAGAATACCAATAGTATTTTTGACTGTCAGTTGACCGTCAGAAGTTATGGTAGTTTTACGTTTAGTACTGGTAGTTATTAGCGATGGTCAATTCATCGTAATCGCTCGTACTTAGTGATTTTTCTATAGTTTGTTTTATAGTTCATATTATGCCTTCAAGGTCTACGAATAATACAAATTCATTAATAAAAGCATATAGCCAAAAAATGAATATGATCATTTGTCGACAAATCGACAAGGTTCAATTCATGAATAAAATAGCCTTTAAATATGTCAATGATGGCTGTATTGAATGTTTACTAAAACTGGAGGGGACCACAAACACTTAAAAATGCTTCCCAAATACACATAAAAGCTCAAAAATATTTAAAATAAAAAATTCAACCATCAAAATGATTAAAGCAAAATCTATCCACCATCTATAAAAATTTACCGAGGTGGACAAATTTAAAATTACTTCAACTCACTAAGAGCTAATGTCTGGTCGAGAATATCATTAGGATTCATTCTCAAATAATCTCTTGCCAGCAAGGACTTAGCAAGTACCCTCTAACTGACGATTTTGCCACCAAATGGCACCACAGTTAAACGATTATGGTTGGGACCCTCTGAACTTGGTAGTTTTCTGCCAAATGACAATACGAAATTTTGGTCATGACCAGAGCCCGTATTCTCCCTAATGACACTAAATACTTGAGAAATAGTCTATAGGATATAATCCATAGGGCATAAATCCCTTTGTTAGCCAAGATGGATTCAAATTTATCCTTTTAGATAAACAACCACCCAATGTGTATAGGGAGCCCTAGGATGGTGCAACTTATGGCTGCCGAAAAGAATCCTTCTATTAGATTGGTTCGACTACCTCCTCTAACTAAGTAGACCAGGGATCACGATGGCCCGGGATGACGGAACCATGAGATCTTGATCGGGTTCATCAACCATTACCCACCATCCACTTATAAGTATGATCGAGGTGGTGAAATTTTTAATTTTAAATATCAAATTTTCAAACACTTATGCCCATGCTGCTATAGTATGCCAGATAACACGTATCTCTATACATATTTGTTTGATGACTAGCCTTAATCAAAAGTTCACTCCCATTGTCGGGTGGGGTAACTAACTATAGGGGCTAATGCCTATATGAAACCAAAACTCAGATCTAAAGTCCTCGCAAAATGAAGGCGAAATCTCTGGATATTGTCTTATCTACAACCTAATTTGCCTACTAAAAATTTACCCCAAAACTTCATTGGTTAAAACTCTCCCGAGGAAAGCAGAAGAGAGGCCGAGGCGCGAATTTTCGGAGCCCACAACAACATAAATTCATGATAAGCTTCATTAAAATGGCCCCATCCCTCTCGAGGATGATGACCTGGATGAAGATGATGAGTGATCATTCCATTAAAAAGAAGATGTTTGTTTTATTATCTTCCATAAACAACAAATTTTATTGCATTAAATGCTGCCCATTTCATGCATTAAAATGATTATAATATATGAATCCCTTTTTTTTCAGAATTTGTTAATCTTATTTTGTTAGTAATTTTTCCTAACTTGTTTTTGTTGATGTTGTGATTGATATTGTGATATGATACGTCACTGTATTAATTTGTTGATATTATAATAAGTTGTAATTACATGTGCGTAAAATTTAAAAGTTTTTCTCTTTGTTTTTTTTTGTGTTTGTGTTCTTTTTTGACGGTTTTGCGACATAGTTGAAATGAATATACAGAATTATGATTGATTTGTTACAAGATTGTTCAGTTTTCTACATCTGCAAAAATTAAAAAAAACAAAAAAGTGTAACGAATTAGCTTTGTGACAGACTTGAAATGACAAACCGTTTGCAACAGGAATTTCATCACAAAAAAAAATATATGTAATATATATTTGTTGCAATTAATTTAAGTTGTTTTCCAAAGGAAATCAACGGTCAAAAATCCAACAAAAAATGCTGTAGTGTGTGTACATATATATATTTGTAAAATATTAACTTCTCAAATATTTATTTTTGAGTTTATGATGAAAGTAAACTCAGAGTAAAATAAAATTTAGTACATTTTGAAATATGCCAAAAGCTTCGCTTTCACTACAAAGCCAATCTGATAGATTTAGCCCATCTATATATATATATATATATATATATATATATATATATATATATATATATATATAACCAAATGAATGAAATAATTCTCCAATATTAACTTTGCACCAAATGTGAAGACAAGTAGAAATAAATTTAAGTTAATGTAATCTTCCTAATACATTCATTCTGATTACATACAGCTAAACTTCCAAACCTCAGTAATTAAAAGAAAAAAAAACAAAAATCTACTTCACTTCCCTTATAGCCATGAACAAAGTTTAATATTTTCCAAACCACCATGATATCAAGGGAAATTATGATCAATATCATTAGAAGGATCACCTGATCCATCATGCTGCCCAAGTCCATATCTGCAACTCCAATTCATTCCATCCATTTGATTAGCTTGTAGACTGCTATCTCGATTCATTATCGGCTGCCGGATCCCGTCAAGAGCGAGATTATGGGTTCCGAAGCAAGAGTAGGTTGATTCGAGAGGGTGAAGAGGCCTTGGGGAGACGGCGGGGAGGACATGACCAATGTAGTAATCGCCATTAATGGAAGGATGATGAGGAAGTGGAGGGTAAGATGAGGAAGGGTAGATGCATGGATGGAGGGTAGGTGTGGCAGTGGTTTGCATTGGTAGACGAGGATATAACGGTCGGAATTGAAGGCATGGATCGTTGATGATGTTGCGAGTAGCAGTGGAGGGCAAGGTAGTTGATTGGATAGGTGTTGATGATCCAAGTGCATTAATGTCTCTTAACCTGAAATTTCAGTGATTATTATTTATGTTTAGGGTTTAGGAAGATCAAAATCGACATAATTCATGATAAAATAGCATGTTAAGTGATATATATATAATTTATTTTAAGATGAGTGTAATAACTGAGTAATAAATTAAAATTTCTATTTAATTCAACTTAAAGTAGATCTCATGTATGCTCATTTAGCTCAAAATTTTGATCACAAAATCTTTACTTGATTTTTTTCGACATATATATATGAAAATTTTATTATAAAAATTTGGGTGTAAATATCATGATCCAATTGTTTAAAAATGTGGTTAAAAAATTAAGATATGAGATGAAATATATTCTAATGTAATGTGTAGATGCCTGATATAAAATATATAAAATGAATATATTATATATTCATTTTACTTTTTTTTTCCTAGATTTCATAGTAATTAAAAAGTTTCATAAATTTATATTTTGTTTGTAAAATTACTGTATATATTGAGAGAATTTCTATTTAATCTTTTATAATAATTATTATGCTGATTATATATAAATATTTATTTTATTTTATCATAAATTTTATAATGAATATTATCAATATTCTTGTATTACCTACAAATCCAAATAACATAATTTCATGTTGTTTAAATATATAAGAAATGTAATGCAGCAATTTTTATTCTCACCGAAATTTTTTTCCATCTTTATTAAAAAAAAACAATAACATTGAATAAAAATAGAAAAATCTGTTTATAATCTCATGAGAATTTTTTTCTCCATGCCATTATATCGTTGATAAAAACTGAATCTTTTTTTTCTCTAAAATAAAAGTTAATTAAAATATAAATTAAAACTTACCCTAAGTGAACTCCTGCAGAGAGACCTTCGTTGCTGTACACAAGTTGACGAGCTCGGTTGAGCGTTTCTGTCTCCCTCTCTGAAAAATATTCATAACAAAATAGGAAAAGAAAAAAAAAAATACATAATCAAATGCAAATACAGAGAGAGGTGGCCAGCAAGAAGAAATTAGTAAACTTGCCCTGTCTATGCCGGTTCATATGGCCACCCAAAGCTTGTGATTTACAGAACTTTAGCGAGCAAAACCGGCACTCATAAACCTTCCCACTCTCATCCTTGCCTCCATTTTTTTTCTTCTTGAACCCTGCAACAATATTTTGTTAATTTTTTGGCTTTCCACTTTAGTAATAAGAGATATATAAACCCCAAAAACCCTTAAAAATGAAAAAAAAAAAAAAAATAGTAGTCAACAACATTCATCGTACTAAGAAGAGAACAAAATGAAGAACAAGTTTAAATACTTCTTACCCCTTTTTTAATATGCACAACAGCTACAACTTTTGATATATATATCTCATTAATTCAACAACCATATGCAATAAATATTTGTAATACTATGTGAACTAATTACTAATGGTTTTTTTTATGTCTTACTAGCAGTTTCAGTAGAGGCTGCGGTGGTGGTGGAGCTCTCTTCCACAGCTTGCTTACCGTACTCTTCGGGCAAGTTATTGAGGTCGAGCGGGCTCTCTTCCGGCCTCCTTCAAAAAATTTAAAAAGTCATTATACCGTTGAAAACTCTATCTTTGAGGAAAAATAGCAAAGAAGTTGGTTTAGGGCATCTTTACATGATATGAGAGAGTAGACAAAGAAACCTAAACGGAGAGGAGAGAGGCTTTGTTAGGGATGGGAGAAAGCTTGAGGGAGATCAAAAGGTGAGACTGGAGTTTGGGTCTGAATCGTGTGTGGACGCCTGTTTTGAAGCGAGGGAGAGAGAGAGAGGGAGAGACAGGGTTGAAAGATCTCTATTAGTTGTGTCTGTACAGCCGTAGCTTTCTCTCTCCTACTTTCTCCGACTTTCTCCTTTCTCACCTCACCTTTTCTCTCTCTCTCTCTCTCTGGTCTATCGCTCTTACGCTTCCTAAATGGCTTGGTTAGGGCAAAGAGGCCTTGGTTTCCGTGACTGTAAGAGGACGGGGGACTTTGGGGGAGTAGGAGTGGTGTTTTTTTGCCTTTGTTTGGTTGGGAAGAGAGAGAGAGAGAGTATGAGAGGGACGTGGCCTTGCTTTCCCCTACAAACCCTACAAACCCTATCCTATACTCCCTCATCATAATGATGCCTTCGGTCTCACCCCAGATGAGAGAGATTGGATTAGTTGTTCTAATTTTGACTCACAGTTAGCTCAAACATATTAAAGCCCAATTTTAAGTTGGATCGCAATCATTTAGCTTTCAATTTTTTTTTAAAGATAGATTATTTGTAAACTTTTTGGTATTAATATACGTACTATGTCCACAATTTTTTTTTTAAAAAAAGAGAGATTATTTGATTTAGAACTAGCTTGAAATTTGTCTCATAAATTAATCGAGTAAAATTCAGCTTGCAGTTTACTTTACTAATGTTGAGCTAATATAATAAAAATATGAATATATATATTTTGATCATTCATTATAAATACATGAAAGGAGCATGAATAGATGATGGAATAGGAGCTGTTGGATGTGAATGGAGCATGGTTGGCAACACAAATGGAGATTATGTTGTTTGTGGGGCCATGTAGCGAGTAATGTAGCGTTTGTGGGGACGCCACAGGGCCCAAGCCATGGAGGGCAATAAAGACAAGGGCGCCTCTTACAAAGTGCTGCCCGGGTATTTAGTTAAGAAGGGTATGCTAAGCCACTAGTGTGGAAGAAGCCTATATGATGAGGGCCATCACAAAGTACCTTTGCTGTCTTTTGATGCTCATGGAGCTCATGGAACTGTTGTTTTCAAACGCACAAACAATAGAGAGAGAAGCAGTAGAAATATTTATCTTTTGAACTCTATTTTTCTGCATAAAGTGGAAGCCATTTATTGTTGTGGAGTACTGTGAGTGAATAGTGTATGAATAATCCATGCATTTGAAGCTTGGTAAACAGTAGTTCAATTGAATTCGTAACCTAGGACAGAAAAGATAGAAAGTAGAGGGTGGTGGATAGCTAGTTCATTTGTCCTATGTTTTTTGTCTGGCTTGAGCTAGAAATCCTGCTGGGTAGTGTAAATAATGGCATGGAGACCACCATTGAAGTGGAGATTAGCTGCCTAGAAAGTTGCAAAATTTTG
This sequence comes from Dendrobium nobile, assembly GCA_022539455.1. Classification (NCBI taxonomy): domain Eukaryota; kingdom Viridiplantae; phylum Streptophyta; class Magnoliopsida; order Asparagales; family Orchidaceae; genus Dendrobium; species Dendrobium nobile. Next base: position 32,369,265 of record CM039729.1, read on the forward strand.
GATAGAAAGAGCTGTTTTAATTGGTATGGAACATGAAGAAGAGTAATGAAAGAATCGAGTAGAATGGTCATACAAATGATGAAGACTTATCTTCTTTTTGTGTTAACTCAGTTAACTCTTACACTAGGGGAAAAACCAATCAATACATTCTGAAGAAAATCTTTCTTAGGCCGTGTTTTAAGAAAGCTTTTAAGGATTTGCATTAAAAAATATAATATTGTAAGGCAATATATATTTTACTGTATGTGTTGATTATTATCTTTTAAAATTTAAAGCGATGTCTTGTAAAATTTTCTGAAGTGTAATTGGATAATTGTTTTTTTTTTTTGGAAATTAATTGGATAATTGTGAGATGCTAATATTTAGGAGCTGGTGGTGGGAATGTTTTATCTTTTTGACAGGATAAACTTTTTTTAAGAGAAACTTATATAAGAGAGTATCTGATAACAATGTGATTTCATGTACTGTATAAATAAAAGACCCTAAAATAGGAAAACAAGTGATCTTCAAAAACAGCCTCTTAGTAAGAAATTCCCATGAAATAGAAGAAGAAAAAGTGATTAGCAAGGAGGCTAAGAATAGAAGAAAGAGATGGAAGATGATGAACATGCAAATAAAGGCTTCTCTGAAACATCCTGAAAACTTAATCTATTTTGTTCAAATGAAGAAAGTGCACCCTTGGTGAGTTTTATCTCCTTCAACATGTGTGGTCTATAAAGTTTTAGAAAATTCCACAGAATCAAATTAATTCTAGTTATTAGAAATGTTAAGAAGAACAACTTTTCCGCTCAGCTAATTATATAATATTTCTAATCATCTTATTTTAAATATATAATTCTAGAGAAAGTAAATTATCTCTTAGTGCTTATTATTTTAAAAATTTATTACAACACATTAATTATTAACTTTCTAATTTACATATTTTTAAATGCCTTTGTAAATTTGCCAACAAGTTTTTTTGTTCCTTCATTTTCTATAGAAATTATCTTTAAGATCAGTACCTGATAGTCTGAGAAATATTTGAACAGTCATTTTATGAAATAATCTTTCAGTTTTTTTTTTGGTTAAAACCCACTGACGGGCCTACGCGTTAATACGAAAAAGCGGTTACAAAAGTCCTTAAAAGGACCCTCCAGCTCACTACTGCTCAAAAGAGCTACAATGAAAAATAAAGAGAAAACTAAGAGCCGGTGGGACCTTCTCCTAAGATTACAAAAAGACGATAAATAAAGACTCGAGCTGGGAGGATCCAGCACCCAAAATTGGAAGAACAGATAAATCCCATTAAGCACAGTCTCCATGCAAAACTGATAAAGGAAATAAAATAGCCAAAAAATACACCAAAAAAAGAGTACCTTGCGATCGTTGAGATTCAGGAAATCTAAGTAAGAATTAGGCCTGCAAAGAAATCTCCAAAAGGAATGATTAGTCTGATAAGAAGTAATAGAAGAAAATAATTTTGTAATGTGTAAGGGATACCAACTAATAGAAATACCCAGATTCAGCTCCAGTATAAACCAAACACACCAAACATTCATCTTTAAATACTCCATCCTAATATGCCAGGTATTCGAGATAATCCAAAAGCTCCAGACGGGCCAAACCAACCCCCCAGAAAGAAAGTAGCAAACGGTAATAGAAAAGATCACCACATCAATAATCATAAACCTGGCATCAAAAAACAGCAGACAGAATGGCAAAACCATAGCAAAAACAGACCTCTCAAGTTTATAGCAGCTATGAGCAATAGAGGAAATCACCACCTCAATATTAACATAGGCAGCAAATAACAACAGACAACAGAACAAAAACCGATCCCTAGAGACCAGCCACAAAGAACAACCAACCCCAACACCAGAAACAAACCAAATAGAAAAAACCAAAGCAAAAAAGAAGACAAGAGCAAACCCCAAAACACAGCAACCAAAATTAATCATGACGAAAATAAGGAAGACCAGCTTTGTCCAGAGAGACAATGCCTTTGAGAGGGGAAGGCAAATCCCAAACAGAAAACTCGTGAAAACAGGTGCTTTGAGCCCCTAGTTTTAGCCAACCAATCAGCACAAACGTTTCCTAATAATTCAGAGTGCAAGAGTGGAGGAGCTTTAACAACCAACAACTAGGGGTCTAATTAAAGAGCACTGTGAGGAAAATCTTCAGGAAGAAACATAACAATAAGAAGAAAATTTATATAGCGGGAATATCAAAATGAGCATGATAAAGAGTGGATGATTTTTGTTGAACTAGCCAAAAGCTTAATCGATTCCAACAGCAGATAATGGCCTTTTGTAACACAACAATGGAGTACAGCTAAAGAAAGAAAAAGAAAGCTCTGCTAGGGTTTTTCCTCCCTAGCAGACCTTTGTCTTTCCTCGCTTGTTCCTTCATCTCCGGTTTGGCCGGGGGAGCTCCCCTCCCCATGTCCAACCTCTCTTCCTCTGCGGAGTTCCCTCCACTCTCTTCAAAGAGTGTTGCTCCTGCAGCTGCAACTCCTCTTAGCTATAGCAATATCGTTGCCTCCCCTCATCCTGGGAATGCTTTTAAGCTCTCTTCTTTAGTCTTGCCGGATGATCCCTTGGAGTACAACGAAGTCCATGTCGAAGCTGCTTTGGATGAATGGGGTCTTTTGCTGATTGGTTACTCCATCGGAACACGCCCGTATTACGAATCCTTGCTCTCTACTATCCGTAAGGTTTGGAAACTTAAAGGTACGATGAAACTGCTCTCCTTAAGTGATGGGTTCTTTATGTTGAAATTCACAGCGCATGAAGACTATGATATGGCTTTAGCCGGTGGCGTGTGGTTCTTCCTTGGCAAACCATTCGTTCTCCAAAAATGGGTGCCTAATTTCAAACCAGTTAGAGAGGAGTTTATTTCTATCCCAATCTGGTTTAAAATCCTTGATTTACCTCTTCCTTGCTGGACTCTGAAAGGCATTTCTCGGATTGCTAGTAAGATATGTATCCCTCTAGCTGTGGATGACCTTACGGTAGATAAAACTAGGCTCACATATGCCCGAGTATGCGTTCAGGTTTCCAAGGACTGTTCATACCCCAAATCCATTCCCATCTCCATTCTAGGTGAGCCTTTCTCTCTTAAAATTCAATACGAATGGAAACTTTTCCAATGCAAACACTATGGTTCTATTGTGCACACTCCGGATTTCTTCCCCTCAAAGCCGCAAACTTCAAATAATATTGTCCCGCCGCCGCCGCATGGTAGAAGCACTAGCCGGAAGCCCCCGCGGGCGACTAGCAGGAAATCCAATTTCCGACCCGTTCAGAAAAATGACCATTATTCTGAGGCGATGCCCCCTACCTCTTCTATCGCCGCTCCTCAAAAGCCCTCTGAGGGTGCTACTTCAACTCATAACATCCGTTCAACCCTGCAACTCAATAATCCTTCACCACCAGTGGTGGACATTCAACCATTGGATAGCATCACAGAGTCAGCAGCCACTACCATTCCTAATCTAAATTCACCTACTAAGGAGTCTATTCCCTCAAACTCTATAATCATCCCGCAACAAGATAAAGTGATCTCCCTAAACAAGTTTGCTCTTCTTCAAGAAAGTAATTGTGAGACAATGCCTCATCCCCTACTTCTTCATCTCAGGACAAGAACAACACTACTACACTGCCAAAGGCTTATAGGAGTAAGCAATCTAAAAAAACTCCTAGCCAAACATCAAAATCCCAATGATCCCACCACGTCTTGCGGCTTGGAATGAGAGAGGTTTCAACAGCCCAGATAAGGTTAGGGCTTGCAAGGATTTAGTTCGTGGTCTCAAACTTGACTTACTATGTGTCCTAGAAAATAGGATTCATGCTGATTCTTTCTCAGATCCCTGGTTTTGTCTTAACCATTGTGTTTTTGAGAATGAGGAAAGCTGCCATAATTTTAATCTATCTATCTCGGGCAGGATTTGGATCAAATGGGATCCTCTACTCATCCAATTCAGGCCTTCTCACTTCTCCACTTAGTTGATTTCTGGTGATCTTTATAGGGGACATGATTTACTTTGTGTGCTTACTGTTGTCTATGCCTCCAACTCCTCGGTTGACCGCATTCTTCTTTGGGATAAACTTAGAGAGATTGGGAATCACATTAATTCCCCTTGGCTCATTCTTGGTGATTTTAATTGTTGCTTAAATGTTGATGAGAAATATGGTGGCACTCCTCTCCTTGCCTCTCACATTTGGGACTTTAATGCTCTTAAGTTCGACTTGGGTTTGCTTGACCTGACATCTAAAGGTCTTAAATTCACTTTGTTTAATCAAAGGGCTAATGAGCCCATTCACTTAAAGTTGGACAGAATGCTGATAAATGATAAATGGCTTGAATTTTTTTCTTCCACTTACTATGAAGTCCTCCCTCCCTCTTGCTCGGACCACTCCCCAATTGTGTATTTTTATGGGTAGGCCTCCAAGATGAATAATAGATTCCTTTTCAAAAATTTCTGGACTAAGCAAGATGGTTTTTGGGCTGATCTCCTTAACACCTTCTCTCAACAGTCTCATGGGAATCCTATCCATGGTTTATATAGTAAGTTGAAAATTTTAAAGGAGAGCATCAAAAGTAAAGCTTGGGCTAATTCATGTTTTCTCTCCAACCATCTTGCTTCTTTAAAAGACCAGCAATCCCTTTGCATTGGTATGTTAAACACTGATCCTCAAAATGTTGCTCTCAATCAAAAACTGAAATTACTCAATGTTCAACTATCGGATTGCTCTTCTTCTTGGACTAATTGGATGCTTCAACGTGTAAAACTTAAATGGCTTTCCCAAGGAGAAGATGACTTAAAATATCTTTATGCTAGATTAAAGAGAAGAAGGAATCTTAGTTCCTCTACTTTGGTAGCAAGTGAGGACCCTACTATAAGGCAAGACTTGATTATTTCTGTCACTCAACACTTTGAGAAACTTTTCAATGCTACCCAACCAGCCAACTCTCTTCATTCCCTGCTTATTCCAAAAGGTAACGTTATTCCACCTCATTTATATGATTTGCTGATGGTTCATGTTTCTGATGCTGAAATTAAGGAAGCTATCTTTCATGGGAGCTCTAACTCCTCCCCTGGCCCGGATGGATTCAATTTTGAGTTCTATAAATCCACTTGGCTCATCACTGGCCCTCTGGTGTGTAAAGCTATGAAGTCATTTTTCTCCAAGGGGTATCTTCCCATTAAAGTCAAAGTCACTGCAATTGCTCTGATACCTAAATCCACTCATGCTTCAAACATGTCAGACTTTCGCGACCATTGCTCTTTGCAATATTTTCTACGAGATTATATCTAAAATTCTGGCGACCAGAATGAAGGATATCATGCCGCATATCATTGGGAATAATCAAGCGGGTTTTATCAAGAAACGTATATCCACTGACAACATTCTTCTTGCATCTGAAATTCTTTCTGATTTCAAAAAGTCTGTCAAAAAGAATTTAATGTGTGCCAAGTTGGACATTCGTAAGGCCTTTGACTCTATTTCTAGAGATTTCATTTTAGCCAGAATGAGACAAAAAGGTTTCCCCCCTACCTTTATACAATTGGTTAAGGCTTGTATCTCTGATGTACATTTTGCTATCTATATTGATGGGGGGTTGGAAGGCTTTTTTAATTCCTCCTCTGGCATTAGGCAAGGCTGCCCCCTGAGCCCTTATCTCTTTTGTATTGCAATGGACACCTTTTCTTGCTGATTGATAAAGATTCAATTTAGGATAAATTCAATTGGTTTCATAAGCAAGGCATGACTATTTCTCATCTACTCTATGCAGATGACCTTCTTATTTTTGTGGAAGCCTCTCTTAATAATTGTGCAGCTCTTGGGGAGGTGTTAGATTACTTTGACAAGGTTTCTGGCCTTTTGGTGAATCATGAGAAGAGTCAGTTAATAATCTCTAGCTACATTTCTAATCCTATGGCTGTTTGTGAGGCTCTTAATATACCTTCCTCCTGTGTCAAGTTGACTTATCTTGGACTGCCAATTTCGGTTAAAAAAACTTGTAAATCTGACTTCCAACCTCTCATGCATTCTATCTATAATCATTTATCTGGTTGGAAAGCTAGACTGTTATCCATGGCGGGCCGCCTCCAATTTCTTAAATACACGGTATGCAATACTATAACCTATTGGATAAGAGGGACTATTATTCCTAAGTCTTGTATCAAAACTCTTAGCAGAATGTGTGCTAAATTCTTGTTCTTTGGGGATTTGGAGGCTAAAAAACTGCACCTCATTGCTTGAAAGAAGACTTGTAAACCTAAAATAAATGGTGGGCTGGGCATACCTGACTTACATGGCCTCTAATTTGCTAATATGTGTTCACTAATCTTTAGATTCTACAATGCAAATTACCCTCTTTTCAACTTTCTGTATGCAAAATATGGTACTCCATGGACTCCTACGCTCTATAAGCCTTCTCCTCTCTGGAATGAAATTGGAAAGGCTGCAATGCGTATTAGTCCAGATGTTGGGTTTGATTTAAATCCCCACAATGCCATTTCTCTGTTATGGGACCCTTGGTCAAGGGAGGCCTTACACCTTGCCTTCCTGAATTACAACCTGGAAACAATTTTCAATCATAATGCCAAGGTATCAGATTTTTTGGGTGTGGATGGCTGGAACTTTCCGACCTCTGTTAATGATGGTTTGAGTATTGCCTAGGATCCTTTGGGTTTTTTACCTGAAGCTAAAAACACCCTTAACTGGAAGGACAGAGATAATCCTTCTTTCTCTTCCTTTTTAAAGTATTTTTACAAAGAAGATGCAATAGTTGATTGGCATAAACTTGTTTGGCACAAACACCATGCTCTAAAATATTCCATTTACTCTTGGATTTCCCTTAACGGTGGGCTTAAAACTGCGGAGGAACTCAAGAAGAGGTCTATTTTGGTGTCTCCCAACTGTTTGTTATGCTTTTCTCAAAATGAGACAAATTCCCACATTCTCTTTGAATGTGATTATGCATTCTCTGTAATTTGTAAACTGATTCCTAAGCTGGGTGATTTTTTCTTAAGGCCTAGGCTTTCTAAAGTCCTTCATTACTTGGGAGATAAGAGAATTATGATTAAGCACCAAAAAGAGCGTTTTATATACAAATTCTTGTGCTGCCTATTTATTTGTGGAGGGAGAGAAATGAAAGAAGGTTTAATTTCAAATTTAGAAGTGTCACCACCCTATGCAACATCATTAAACTTGCGGTAGAGGCTAAGGTCTCTACCTGGAAGCACAAAGAAAATCTGAACATCCCTTGTCAGCAGTAATGAGCTCTTAAATCTGCTGTTTATCTGGAGTTTTTGTTATTTTGCATCATTCTGGGGCTATTCTTAATCACTGTCTCGGCTGCGTTTGATATGGTTATGCAATTTGGTACTTGCTAATTATACAGGAGCTGTCATTTTACTATGTTCCTTGGGGTCCTGGAAGATCTTTCTGGTTTATTTCTGCGGTTTGTCTGGTTGCCTGGAAGTTTTGCCTTGGAATTTTTGATGGATATGCACCTCCAATTTTGGTTGGATCATCTGGTGCTATATTGGTATGATGTTTTAGGAGGTGCAAGTGAAAGGACTATGATGTAGCTGCTAATCCTCTCCTTGGATGGCCTTTTTGGTAACCAGGAGAGTACTCTCGATGTCGCTTGGTTGTTTTTTTTTTAACGGTTTGCTAGATTAGCAGTCTGAGTCCAATTTGGGTCCATACCCATCATTTTTGACGACGGCTTCTTTCTGGTTCACTTGTAATTCCTTTTCTTTCTGTATGGGGGGTATAGGTTTTTGGTAACTCCTCTTATTTTGTTTGAGGTTTTGTCTTTTTATTATAACTTACTTGTAATCCTTTTTTACATAGTAAATACCGGCTTTTTGCCCTCATTTTCCCAAAAAAAAAAAAAACACAACAATGGATGTAGCAATAATTTTTTTAGTTTTTCACAAAATTAATGACCAATTGATGCTCAGGCGTCACTACAATAAAGTTTAAGGTTTTGTAATCATATATGTATAAAAAGCTCCTTTAGAAGCTATAAGAAAGCTGTCCCAAATGAAGTATTAATTAGTTTTTTTCAATAATGATATTTTTGGACTTTAAGAACTAGCTCACTACAAACTTCATCTAGCTCTGAGAAACATAAAATAGCGTCATATATATATATATATATATATATATATATATATATATATTTATATAATATTTATATATATATATATATATATATATATATATTTATAGGTTAAAACTCTTAGGGGGTCTACTGTTTATATCTCAAAATTGGGGGGGGGGGGGGGGGGGGGGGGGGGTAGGGTTAAATTGTTCTTAGAAGGAACCTCCAGCTCGCTAATGCTCAAAAGAGCTACAAGAGAAAACAAAAAAAAATCTAAGAGTCGGTGATTCCTTAATCTAAGAGTACAAAAAAAAACCTAGGTACAATCTATGGCTACAAGAAGATAACACCAAGAAAGGAAGCAAAAAATAATAATTAGTTGAAAGTTCGTCGGGATGTTAACCCCTATGAACTTAGTCCCAAGCTAACCAAGAGGGGGGGGGGGGGGGTGAATTGGTATTTAAAAAAAATTTTAAGAACGAAATAAAATCACAAACCACAATCACACACAAGAAATTAATGCGAAGAATTAAAAAGTGCGGAACGAAAAAATAAGAACCAAGATTTATAGTGGTTCGGTCGACTCGACCTACGTCCACTCCTTGGAGGCACCCTCAAGTATTGCACTACAAAACGCGACTCTCCTTTAGCCCCCACGGCTAGGCAGAGAAGCCTTACAAGAACCTCCTTTTTGCCACCCGGCAAGGCAGAGAACCTACCTCCTTTTGCTCCTCCTGAAGCTGACAGAGAACCACAACCAAAAGTAAACTCCTTACCTCTTAGAACCCTTCCACGGACGAGAAACTCCAGACGAAAGACAAGTAGAGTGATCCTTGAAGCACCCTTGTGAATCCCCCTCACAAGCTCCCCCTCACAAGATCCTCCTCTCCTCTCTCTCTCTCTTTCTCTCCTCAAGGTTTCTCAGGTCAAGGCAGCAGCCAAAGGTCTTCTAAAATATTTGAACAGATCTCTTAATAGAAGAGTTCTCAAGGAGCTCATTAATTACAAGTAGCCGAGTTTATCGTCCCGGCCGATCTAGACATCGTCCCGGCCGATCTAGACATCGGCCCGGCCGATCTAGACATCGGCCCGGCCGATCAGTACAAATCAAAGAAGATCGGCCCAAGCATCGCCTGGGAACAGTCCGGACGATTGAAATTGGCTTGATCGTCCGGACGATAGTACGATCGTTCTGGCCGTTAGTTCAAATCAGATGCAAATAGTCCTGAGCATCGCCCTGTTTTGACTGGCCGATATTATCGTCCTGAAGTAACTCAAGGATTTTGAATGTATCGTCCAGGCTCCTGCGATCGTCCAGGACAATAATGATCGTATCAATCATCCTAATTACTTCCTTGATTTCCTGATCAATTAAGGCATAATTTGGTAATTTCGTCCAGGCGATATGGGGATCGTCCTGGCCGATAATTTAAAATACAGTATACCTTAACTGTCTAAGGGGCTACTTCTTTCTGTTTTGAGTTTATCGTCCTGGCGATAACAGTATCGTCCAGGCCGATTGTTAATGTCGGCTGCCTTAATTAAGAATCCTTAATTAGACTTTCTGTTTTAAGTGATCGTCCAGACGATATGAAATCGGCCTGGCCGTGTGGGCAAAAAAACAGAAATTCTAAGTCTCTCAAGTGTGTGTGGTGTGTAGGGTTACTTAGCATCAGTCTCTTTGACCATTACAAGTAGAACTCAAAAAAGAGAAAAACAAAAGGACAGACAGACTCAACCTAAACCTACGCAATTCTGACTTGGCTTCTTCATGATCGTCCGATCTTCGATTCCTGAAAAGTTAGAGAAGCAACAAGTAGTCCAAGAGAAGTTAGTTGTTTGTTTCAATCATCAAAACATAAGCCATGAAAAAATAGATTTGCAACATTAGTCAGCACGTACTTCTTGCAAAAGAGAAGGTTCCCTTTCAAAGGTCAGAGGTCACGAACACCCTGCAAAAGCTCATAAACCAAGTTTTTGGGCACCTAATCTGCGGAAACAAGAAACTCTAATACAAAAAAATCATGCGAGTAGGCTGGAGATAAGTCAATTTTAAGCAAAAGATAAATAAGATAAGCAAAATAGTGTGAAAGGCATCCAAATGATGAGACATAGCAGTCACCATGTGAAGAAACATATAGATGGCAACCATGTAGAACCGTAAAATATTACCCATGGCATACCTAATCATAATCTGGGTAAGATCATCAATGTAAGCAGTGACAGGGAAATAGATCTTCTCGTTACTTCTCATATTAATGCAGGAAGCAAAAAGAACATGCACAAAAAACAACCCAGTCACTAATATAAAGGAATTATTAAACAGAAAAAATTACTCAGATTTAACATAGAGCCACAGAAGTCCCAAAAAACCTGGAGCAGAGCAAGCTCCACAGCCCAGTTTCCCTCTCTGTCCACATAGATAACAAAAAACATAACAAATGTATACCTAACAATCCAGCCACAGTTTGAAGTAAGAAAACATGCCTCAACAAGATCAAAAAATAGTACTCAAGATAAACAACATAAGGTTCCAATTGCCGACGCCTCCAGAATTCAAAACATAGAGACACACCAAAATAGAAAAAATAAAAAACTGAGCAAATCTAGAGACCCAAACCAACAAACAACAGAAGGAAAGCAAGGAATATATTGAGGAGAGCACAAAAATGAGCAGCACCAGAGTCAAAAACCAACAAAAAACATTGGGTCAGACCTTGCAAATATAAGGTAAACTACATTTATCCAGGTTGACCATGCCTCTTAACAAAGGGGGAGTATTAGACTATTAAATTCCTATTGTTATCATGTGACACCCGTAATTTCCAACCAATCCGCATAAAATTTCCTCACGATAAATATAAGAAATAGAGTAATTCAGGTTAGAGAGGAAAGATCTGATTTTTCTAATGGTGTAAAAGTCATGCGGATTTCCAGTACCTCCCTTCTAAATGATGTGAATTAAAAGTTTAGCATCAATCTCAGTAGCTACCTGCTCAATGCCCAATTTCTGACACAAATTCAGACCATGAAATAAACCCATAAGCTCAGCAGAGATGACTTAACATAAAGTAAGAGGACCAGACAAGGCAACAATAACTCCACCATGGTGATCGCAGATAATACCATCCATGCAAGCAACTAAAGGGAGTAAATTATATATGTGACCTTTGTTATTCGTTATCCAATGATTAAGCATCCCCGCAACATCACAATTAGTGTTGATAGTACCTTTATCAGCCATATTAAAAAAATAGAGTCAAACTTTTTGAGCAATCACACAATTTATAAAAATATGCATAATATTTTCACTACTAGAGCAACATTGTCACTTAGAAGGAAAACTAAACCCTTTTCTCCATAATAGGTTATCCACAGGCAAGTAATCTTTTAATCATCTCCAAACTAAAATAGAATATGATAAAGGGATGTTATAATGCCAATTAGAAAAGAAATTTTGAGAGACATCACCTTTATATCTATTAGCATCCCAAACATTTTTGAAGTTAAAATCTCCATTAGAAGATAAAGTGAAGGGAATTTTGTCCTTATATTATAATTATAAAGGTATTTGAAGAATAGTATCCACCATGTTAGAAGGGACAACTTATAAAAGTTTTCTAACATTCCACTCACCATTTTGAATAAAAAAATTAACTTTAGTATTGACCATATTATGGGTATTAAGAAAGCTATCAACCGAAGAAGTACCCAAACAGTTGTCTTGCCAAAAAGAGATGTCACCTTTCCCAAGGCCCCATTGATTATAATGTTTAGCCTCCCATTTTAATTTTACACAACCTTTTTCAAACAGAAGAATAAGAAGGTTTATAGGAACAAACCAAAGAATTAAGATCTTTGTAGTATTTGACATTCATAAATTTAGCCTATAAGCTATTATTAAATCGAAAAGTAAACCATTATTTATGAGAAAAGCTTGCACAATATCAAGAAAATTCTTACAACCCAAAGAGCCTTCATTGAAAACACCACAAACCTTGTTCCAAGTAGCCCAATTAATGCAGAAATTATTATTTTTAGACCCCAAAAAAACTTATTAAGCATACGTTCCATTCTAATATAAATCGTATAGGAAGGTTGCAAAGTGTGAAAGATAAATATAGGAATATAATTTAAAACACTTTTAATAAAAACCAATCTATCTCCGGAAGAGAGGAAATTAGAGGACTAGTTAAGAATTTTCTTTTGGAGCATAGTAAAAATATTTTCAAACAAATGATTTTTTTCTACCTCTAAAAAGGGGAGTGCCTAAATATTTAATAGGAAGAGAAGTAGAATTAAAACCACAAACTCTTTTAATCACACTAATTCTATTTTGATTCATAAATTTACCAATAATAAAATTACTCTTATCATTATTAATAGACAAACCACTCATGTCTTGGAATTTAGCGAGAAAATGAACTAACAATTTAACATTCTTAATAGAAGCATTCGAGAAAATAATAAAATCATTAGCAAAACTAAGATGAGTGATAGGAATACCACTAGTAGTATGGAAAAAGAGAGTAGGATGTTGCGGATATGTTTTCATGATTTATGATTTTGATGATAAACAAACACACCTATTTCTCTACGACGGCCTTATTTACTAACATTTCAGGTCCACACGGTCAGACTGCAATTTGGAACCAGCTTAAGATTGGGTAGACTAGGTCTGAGTCAGTTTGTACACTTTTTCCTTTCTCGAGTTTATTGTATTTGGTGTGGCTCATGATGCTTTGTAACTTGGAAGATTTTCTGACTGTTTCCTAGAGTTTACTATTTTTTGTAACATCGTCCAGGACGATATTTATATCGGCCTGGAAGATCTTTTCAAAAGCAGAAACCTTAATTAGGGCATCCTCATTAAAGCAGTCGTCATTATGCAAAACACATCGTCCTGGATGATTTTGTATCGGCCAGAACGATAGGCTCAAAACAGAAAGAATCTGTCGCTAGATCTATTTAAGAATTACTTATTTTTGGACATCATCTAGGTGGATCATCCAGGACTATAAAATATCATCCTGGACGATCCAGGACAATTTTTCCAAAATTTATCTGGAATTTAAGGAAAGTAATTATGACTTGATTACATGATCAAATCGTCCTGGACGATCGCAGAATCTGCCAGGACGATCTGCTGGACAATTGGACATCGGATAACTATTTTTCAGGCGATGTTCTGGACGATATTCTATGATTTGTTCTAATCGTCCAGAATAATATCGTCCTGGATGATATGATCAAACTTCTTCTGATCGTCTCAAATTGTCCCGCCTGATTGGGCTTAAATTGTACTGATCGTATAAGATGATATACCTATCATCATGGACGATAATGTCGACAACTTGCATTAATGAGATCATTTTGAGATCTTCTATTTAAGCTATGACATGACACTTTATAAGTGTCTTTGGCAGCCATTGTATCTTCGTTCTTGTGGGGAAAACTTGAAGAGAAAGCTTGAAAGGGAATGAGGAACAGGTGAAGTCTGAGAGAGGGAGAAGATGCTGTGAGGGGGGACTCAAGGGAGTGTGGAGGGGATTCTCACGGTTGTCCGGCAGGCTTGCACCTTAATACCATCGGATTCAAGGCTTGTCTCGAGGGAAGTTCACCAAAGAGATCCAAAGAAGAAGATCTCTTTGGTGTCAAAGGACCCGGCGACTCCGCCGCACTGGGGAAGGTGGAAGTGATTTTATAAGGGCTTCTCTGCCTAGCTGTGGTGGCTAAAGGAGAGATGCTTATTTAGTGCAATACTTCGAGGGTGCCTCCAAGGAGTGGACGTAGATCAAGGTTTGACCGAACCACTATAAATCCAGTGTATTCTTTTCTTATTATTGCTTCCGCATTTAATTTCCGCATCGTTAGTTTTGATTGTGGTGAATCTTGTTTTTGGATTTAAGATTGTGTTTGTTTTAAATACTGATTCACCTCTCTATCTCTTTATTAGCCTTGGGTCAGTTCATGAGGGGTCTAACATCCCTAACGAACTTTCAAGTGGTATCAGAGCACTTTCTAGTGTCATCTGAGCACTTTCATAGGATACCTAGTATAAAGATCCTCCAAACCTCTGGAGAGGTATTCCATAGCAATAATAAAAAGAACAGGAGAAAGAGGATCTCCTTGTCTCAAATCGTGCTCAGATTTAAAGAAACCATGATTACGACCATTGATGATCACAGAAAAATAGCAGTTTTTAATACTATTCTTAGTAAGCATGATAAATCATTTCTTAAATCCAAAAAGAGAAAGAACTTTATAAAGAAAATGCCAGTTCAAATTATCATAAGCCTTAGTATTGTTAAGCTTGAAGATGAGATTACCACCCGAAATTTTAGCATTAATATCATGCACCATCTCTTGAGCTAAAAGAATATTATCAAAAATATTTCTACCTTTCACAAAACCAGTTTGGTTGAAAGAGATGATTCTCGACAGGATGATCATTAACCTAGAAGAAATGATTTTAGTAATAAGCTTGTTAAAGAAAGTATAAATACTAATAGGTCTAAAGTCATTCCAGAAAGTAGTAGAGTCTTTTTTAGGAATAAGCACAATGTTAGTGGAGGAGAAAAATTTAGGATAAGGGTTTTCATTAAAAAAGTCATTCACAGCCTCCACCACATCAAATTTAATAATATCCCAAGTTTTAATAAAAAATTTAGTAGTGAAGCCATCATGACTGGCAACCGAATCACCATTCATATATTTAACAGTATTCCAAATTTCCTCATCCTTAGGGGCTTTGGTGAGAATAGTATTTTCTTCCTCATTAACCAAACAAAAGAAAACATTAGGGTTGGTAATAGGGGAGGTACCATTCATGTTATTAAAAACCTTTTTAAAATGCTCAACACCAGAATTAACAATTAAATCATTAGTATCAAAAACACATCCTTGCATATTAGTAATACTATGGATATGACTCTTAGTTTTATTCTTATTGGCCAAAGCATGAAAAAAGGAAGTGTTCCTATCTCCCTCCAAAACCCACTTAGCCGAAGCTTTCTGTTTCCAAAAAATTTCTTCTTGATTTTGCAAATGAAAAGGGTCAAGTTTAGTTTGATCAAACATATAAAGATTTTCACTTATGGGATTCTCCAGAAACACCTCATCCAAAGACAAAACTTTTTCGTCCACTTTCTTAATGTTAGAACAAAGGCTTTTGAAAACATTTTTATTCCACCATCTAAGAACTTGTTTCAGTCTACTCAATTTAGCCCACAAATGATACATACCTTTAATATTGTTATAAGGAGAAATAGTGGCTTGCCAATTGTTGGATATAACATTTAAAAAGTCAGAATGAGTAAGCTACATATTTTGAAACTTAAAAGCAGAAGGAGCATTGATTTTATTAGTATCAATGGATAATAATAAAGGAGCATGATCAGATAAAGTTCTACTCAAATGCTGAACATGAGTCATAGAAAAATCTTTTAACCAGTCATTATTAAAGAGAATCCTATCAAGTCTTTGCCACATAGAAGTTTTACTCCAAGTAAAAGTACCACCAGTAAAACCAATATCGTTTAAATTACAATTAAAAATCATGTTATTGAAATCATCCACAACATTAATATTAGGAGGGTTCCCACCTATTCTTTCACTAGCATTAGAAATAATATTGAAATCCCCACCCACACACCGAGGGACATTAGAGCTAAGAGAAAAATCAAATAAATTACTCCAAAGAGGAAGCTTACCTAGTCTAGTACAAGCAACATACACAAAAGATGCATTGTAGTTAATATTGGAGTAAGAAATTTGCATATTAACAACTTGGGCAAAATCAGAAATAATAGTGATGTTAAAAATATTTTTCCAGAAAACTCAAATTTTGTTAGTACAATTAGAAAACATCATGTTAAAACCCAAGATAGAAGCAGTACTAGCCATTTTATCAGAAGAAATAAAAGGTTCAAGTAAAACCAGCAATTGAATGTTATGCACGCGACATAAATTTCTAACCCGGGTCCTAGAATCAGACCCCCCAATACCCCTCACATTCCAAATAAGGGCATTAATCATTAGAACTTTTAGTAGTAGTTTGAGCCCTAGTAGAATGAGGCGTGTCAAGTAGAGGAGCTTTACCATTTTTATTTTTCTTCTTATTTACCTTAAAGGCATCTTCCTTAACAATCGGTTTAGAGCCACTACCATAGAGAGCAGAAGAAGATGAAGTGTTAGGATCACTCCCTTCACCATTATTATTAACATGATCCATAGAAATATCACCAACAATTTTTCTAGGAATAAATTCCCCTTCTTCGCACTCCTCCACAATTTCATTTTCAATATTTTCCACATTAATCAATAGAGAGATATTCTTCTTATTTTGAATCATAAAATCAATTGAAACAAAAAATTAGGAAGCTTATCACCTTCCTCAATACATTTCTCCTTAGGAGGAACTCTTTCAGGTGAAAGATTGGTGCTATCATTCACAGCCGTATCATTAGGATTTTCAATACCAACCATCTCGGCTATTGATTGGGTTCCAGCCTCAGTATGAGTTTCATTACCAACCATCTCAGGTGTGGATTGAGTATCAATATGATTAACATTACCAACCATCTCAGGTGGGGATTGGGTCTCAAGTTGATTCAAAGGAATCAGGTTTTCCATGATCTCATCTGTAGTATTTGTAGATTTAGCGACCTTCTTCCCCACCGAGTTGTTAGAGATTTTTTAAGATCCGGATGTAACTTAAATCAATCAGAAGCAGCATGACCATGAGTCTTACAATAATTACAAAATTATGGGACTGTTTCAAACTCCACTTTTTGTAGGTAACCAAAAGATTTAGACTCAACCAACACTTCCTTAGCATGTTTCTTTGTAATATCCACTTCAACTAAAACCCTAGCCATAGACGGTCGGGTTCTAGAAGCAGTCGCCTGATCAGTTTGTAAGGGGCGGCCGAAAATAGAGCCAAGATCGAGCATCTAAGACTTTTGCATTAAAAAAATGAAGTCTAATATTAGGAAAAGAAATCCAAATAGGCACAATGGGGGATTTTCCCTTAACATAAAAAAAGGCGTCCACTTCAAAATACGTATTTGATAATTCACAATAAAATAAGATCTACATGTAAAAACATGAGTGTAATCTAGATCATTTGGTAGTTGAATTGCAACATACTTCGAATCCATAAGGCCAACAGAGTAAAAGCCCAAAAGTTTAAGGCTACAAAAAAAAAAACTCGTATGGATTGCAGATTAGGCCTATGAAGCCCAAATTTTCCAACCAGGGTAAATTGAAAAGGGGAAGCAAGTTTTAAAACTTCTTCATCCGAAAGCAACACAGCGGGCACTCCATTAAAAGTAAATTGAGTTAAAGAGGGAAGGGTATCACCCGCGATAGAACCATAAAGATCTTCCTTAAATGAACATGACTGTGGAGGCAAAGGAGCTCCTGAATCCAAGCTAAAGAAACCTTTGTTTGGATCTTGAGCCTGGGAGGCAATATTTTCCCAAGGCGTAGAGGACGAAGCCCCCACCATAATGACGGGGCCTAAACAGGGCCAACCAAAAAGGATGAACACCAACGATAGAAAAATAAGAGAAAGCAATAGATCACCTGCGGGATGGACGAGCAAGCGGGGAGATCACTGGAAGGAGGAAGGAAACCTAAAATCGCCTGAGGCGGCGCTTAGGGAGAGAGCGTGATCTATTATCTTGAAATATCATCAAATATTATTTACAAATAATTCTCTCATAATTCATACGTCTATAATTGATTTGTTCTTTCTTAAGCAAAGAAAATTTGATTGTTCATGATCCAAATGAAGAAGAGAGGAAATGTTGCTTTTATCACTATAAGAATATCCCAAAAATTTAATGGTCTATCAACAAAGAAATTATGAAATTTTATCAATAAATCTCATTTTTGGAAGAAAAAAAAAACGATCCATGCATAAAAAAAGATCCTCAACAAAAACTCTTTAAGATGTTCACAAATTCACTAATTTTTTAATGAATTATTAATTTATTAGTGGATGATATGCGCTATATTTTGTGTGGCATGAACTAAACCCTACTGATAATACAAGTAATTTACTATCCATCCATTATTAATACTATCCACCTTCGTTTGAATTTTAGAAAGAGAACTTTTCTTTTTTGCTATGCTAGATTTTTGCTGAGGTGACTCGCCGCCCTTGGCACTGCTTCTTCGGTCTCCTTCGGAGCTCAGCGAAGTCCTCTTTTCTCCTTTTTATCTTGTCTTTTGTTAATATGGATTGTCCTTTGGTTGGTGGAGGTGTTTAATTTCCTTTCATTTTTGTTTTGGGAGGGGTTTCTCCGTCTATGGTGAATAACTCTTTCTACCGCTCTGATCTAGATTTTTTTTTTGGGTGGGGTGGGGGGGTAAACCACATTCAAAATCATTCAGAGATTTGTTGGCCAGCTCTTATTCCTTCTCAGTTTTTATGGATCTGAAGGCTTATACCCATTATGGTTTTCTTTCTTTCTGGATCTTAGAGGAGGAGATTTAGGCCTTAGCCACACCTTTCAAGTTCTCATTGGTTAGAAAGTTTTTTTTGTCATAGATCTCCTTTGAATGGAATAAAAAATTGTTCCTTAACTTGAAACTATTAAACAAATTTTCTATAACTCTCTTGAATCCTAGACATGTTTTGATTACATTAACCAACGATTTGGATTATAGTATAATTTTTGCTAGGGTTCATATTAAATTAACAACTATTTATGAAGTTTTTTTTTTTTGGTTAAAACCCATGGTGCGGCCTAGGCGTTAATATAAAAGCAAATTACAAGGTCCTTAAAAGGAACCTCTAGCTCACTAATGCTCAGAAGAGCTACTAAACAAAACAAAATAAAACTTAAGAGCCGGTGGTTCCTTATACTAAGCATTACAAAAAACCCTAATAAAATTCTAGGGCTGCAAGTAGACAGCACCATAAAAAAGGAAGAGCAAAATATAACCATTCAACATGAACTTCCTGCAAAAAAATGGGTCAACCCATATCTACCAAAAAATCCATGAAGAACAGACAACGACCCAGCAAAATCAAAGCTCCAAGCACCAAACCTACAAAAGAAAAACTTACAATACAAGAACATAAAGTTGCAAATAGAATGAAACCATTAGAAAATAGGGTATAAAATCATACAATTGTTGTTAAAGGGAATGTTCAAAATAGCTAACCAAAAATAGAACAACTGTCAGTAGCCAAAGAGACAAGGTAAGCTTGGACGGTCAAAATAAAAGTCAGCTTACTCCTAAAATTATAGTCAGGGCATAAACTGAGAACATAGATGAACAGGAGGAACCAAAACAAAAGGTAATGCTGAGTTATAGACTAGCAATCAAAACCCCTACAAATACCACAATTGAACTTCCAGTTATTACCAAAACACCACAACCACCTAACGCCATTAAAGATCGAAATCAGGACAATAACAAAACTATAAATCAGGCACCCCAGATGCACATACCAACCAATGGTATATCACAACCACAGAACAAAATAAATAGGATGAATAACTACCCTAAAAGCCCACCAACAATAAATAAAAGAAGCCATGACCAACCACACCCAACAATACTAGCATATATAGATCCAACAGCTTCCACAGTTTCCACAACCAATAAGAAGAAGCAAAGCAGATAAAGAAGATAACAATGGGAGGCTTACCAGACATGAAAACAAAAGAAAGGGAAAGGAAAAGACCAAGAAAAGAAATAATATCAACCATTCTAGATATAAGGCAACCTAGTTTTGTCCAAATTAATCATACCTTTCAGCATATGATGTAAATTCTTAATATTAAAATCTAAAAAAACTATCAAGATGACAACCATTATTAGCCAACAAATCTACACACGCATTAGCTTCACGATAAATGTGTGAAATGATGTAATTAATAGTAGAGAGGGAATTCTTAGTTTTTCTAATCAAGTAAAAGTTTTGAGAATTACCAGGAACCACATTGGTAACAATGTGGACTAAAAGCATCGCATCCACCTCAATCCACACATACTCTAAACCAAGCTTAATACAGATATCCAGGCCATAGGACAAGCCCATAAGCTCAACCGTAATAAAATTAGAGAACTGTAAAGGACCAGCATAAGCTGCAATGCAGAACCCAAATGATCACGGATAATAACACCAGCACCAGCATAATTGGATCCAAATGATCACGGATAATAACACCAGCACCAGCATAATTTAATCCATTTAACCACCTTGTTAACAGAATTCACAGCACTAGAAATCGTGGGAATGCCAAAAGCAATAGCCCTATCAAAAAAATTATGAAAATTCTTATCAGAGATAAGGTTGTAGGAATAAAATTACAAAATTTTATGTATAACATTAGAAATAATTTTAGTAACATCCATTTTTATGTCATTATGCTTAACATCATTTCTAGCTTTCGAAATGTACCAAAAAATAAGAATGGGTAAAAGATTAAAAATATGATATTTAGAAGCATGCATCCAATCCTCTAAAAGAGATAAAACATCATTATGAATGTTAACATAACTTTCCTTTGTAAGAGCCTTTAAATAACTCCACATTTTTTTAGCAATATTACCATTCACAAAAAGATGATTAACATTCTCCACATTAGAATAACACAAACATTTGGAAGGGAGATTAAAACCTTTTTCTGAAGCAAAATGCCAACCAGAAGAAATCCTTTAAGACACCTCCAAATAAGGATGGAATAAGAAATCAAAATATTGTTATGCCAAATAGCAGAATAAATAAGGTAGGCCTCATATTTAATTCTAATGATGTTCCAAACATTTTTCAAATAAAATTTACTAGAGGAATAAAGATTAAATAAAATTTTGATGGTCTCCTTTGTTTGATCTTTGTGAGGAATCTTCTATGGTTTTGATTTGGGTTAATTTATTTTCTTGAGCTTCGACCACATTTATTTTCTCAATGCATTTTATTCAGGTTGGGCTCCCTCTTTAGTCGTCCCTTCCAATCGGATAATGCTACTGCGTTTGGTTTTAAGCCTTCGGTTGCTCGTATTTTAATCAAATTGGATATCATTAAGAAATATCCTAATGAGGTTTGACTTGGCCTAGAAAAGTTTCGTTATGTTCAAAAAGTTCTTATGAGTGATTTTTCTTCTTTTTGTGTGCATTATAAATGCATTGGCCATGACAAATCTAAACATTTTTATTTACATCCTCATTTGAGGAAATTAAGCTAAAATTCAAAAAGTTAATTATGGAATTAGGGATATTGTTAATAATCAAGGTGATGTTGCCTTTATCGCTCCTAATGCTCAGGATCAATCCAATATGCTTGTGGTTTAGGAAATTTCGGATGGGTTAAATATTGTGCTGGACATTAAAGTTCCATCGACTGTTAACATGTCGGGTCATTATAATGTTGAAGATACTACTTGTTTTAAGGGTATTAATTGATAATCATGGTTTTTTTATTTCCTCTATAGTTTCCTTTTATAACTCCTCTTTGGTTGATAATAAAGTTACTATCCTCACTTATTCTAATGTGGGAGCTGTTGCTGGTGAGCCTTCAGAGGGTATTGATGTTTCTAACTTAGTTTTGATTATTCTTATAGCATATACATTGGTAAGACCTTATCAATGATTTTTTTATATTGTGAGATGATAACTACGATCAAATGATTATGTAACATTTTTTGAGATGAAATAAAATAATAATTTTCCCCAAAAAAACAAAAAATCTATACATTAGTTTTGTAATCACCTTATACTTATAAATAGCTTTGAACTAATTAATAAAAATAGGGATAGTGTTTTTATCTTTTAAGAAAAAAATTCCTCAATAAAACATGTTATTGCCTTTTCTTTTAGGGGAAACCAATGACGGGCACTACAGGAAAAACGCCAAAAATCGGCGGGTTTTTCCGGCGGTTAGTATGGTAAAACCGGCAGTTTTCCAATATACCGGTGGCTTACCGGCGACTTTAAAACCGCCGGTAAAAATGGTGTAGGAAACACTTACCGGTGGTTTATTACCGGCAGTTTTATGAGGCGGCGGTTTACCGGTGGCTAATATCGCCGGTGACTACCGGATTTGCAACCGGCGGTGTTCCTGCCGTTAAGCCGCCGGTTATTTTTCCGACGGCTAACCGGCAGTCACTTTACCGATGGCATGCCAGCGGTTAAAGAGGCTGTCGTGTGTTCACTCAACCGCCGGCAAGCGTCGGTACACCGCCGGTAGTATTACCGGTGGTAACCAGGCGGTCACGACCAACGGTGTTACCGGCGGTATACACCTTCGGGCTTTCACCGGATAACCGCTGGTGGCCGTCGGTAATCACCGGTATATTATCGGCGGTGTAAGGAAAATACCGGCGGCTTTTCTTTAGCCGTCCGGTATCGTCGTTTCCGACGTCCAAACCGCCGGTTGGCCGCCGGAAACCTGTAGCACCTGAAAAAAAATTGACAGCATTCCCTCTTTTTGAGGGAGGTTCACCCTAAATTCTAAACCTGCAGAAATAGCAATACATAATAAGATATTTTGGGCAACACGCCGCTATATTCATCACAGCTATATATATAACCACAAATTAAATAAACAAGTTTACAATCAAACATTAAGAAGTTCTAAATAAGTTCATCAAACATAAAACAAGTTCACCAAGTTCTAAATTCAATAAGGTTACAATTACAAGTTCACAAGTTCTAAATACAATCATCAAACATAAAAAATATCTAATCCTCAGTTGTATCCTCGCTGTCTGGAGATGGCTGCTCTTGCTCCTTCTTCCTTTGATTTTCAACTCTGTAGGATTGCAGCTCTGCTTACATTTCATTTTGAACCTTTCTCATTTCTTTAATCTCTCTAGATTGAACCCTTTTCATCTCTTCAATCTCCCTAGTCAGCACTGCAACCCTCTCGCTTACAGATTCTTCAGCTCCACTTGGATCATGAAATACAGATGTGGATGAACTGCCCTCAATAGCATAAGCATGTGAACCCATGCCATATACCCTCCCCCTCTATCTTCCACCAACAACATCTGACCATGTATGATACTCAGAAATGTGGGCCGATCCTGAAGATGATCCCTCGCTAGTGGACTGCCGACTTTCTCTAGCTCGTACAAAATCATCCTACGAGTTACAATTAGTTTTATTAAAATAAATTTTTATTCTAAAACTCCAAAAATTTTTACTCACATGAGCCTTCTTAGCCTTCTCATCAAGCCACTGATGGTCAGCTTAATGTTGATGAGTTTTTGTAAGCAACTCCAATGGTGTTGGCTCCCGACTAATGTGCTCTTTCTGAAAATTTGATGCTTAGTTATAATAACATAAATATATGTAATAAACTAATTCAAAATACTTACCAGTCGCCGCCTATGTTCTTTATGAGGTACAGATCCACCAGTATGAAGAGAGCTTCCTAAACCACCATAGTCAGAGGCTCTGTTCTGTTTATTCTACTCTATCTCATTTTTATAAACTCAGGGGTCGCCCATGCACTACTCAAATCAGCCCAAATACCCTCTCCAATCCAATTAGGACGCTGCCCGGACTTTCTAATGTCCGTGAACATGTCCCTGAAAATTGGCTATATAATAGCTTGTGACTACAACTTCATACGAGGATGAAAATTAAAGATGTTGTATAAGCTTGGAACTTGTGGTCTTAAAAAATTCACACCCCGACCTCTGCTAAGAGACTTCTAATGTGTGTTCTAGATGTATGATATTCTTAAGCTTTATTCACGTATCTATCTTAACATTCTTATTTTATTGTATGGGGAGAAGGCCACTGAGCTGAAGGGACGTGGAGAAGGATGGTTGGCAAGGCTATAATTATAATTTTATTATATCTTGCTAAGTAAATTTAATGCACCCGGGTTTATTGTTAAAGTTGGAAATTACCGACAGATGCTGCGTTTTCAATGTAGAGGAGGAGACTATATTAAGTTCAAGAATATGTCAATATAAACTATAATATTTAAACTCTGGTGAATATATACTATGATTTTAGTGAAGGAAATCTAAAGGTGTTGATGTTGATGGAGACAATAAAATTGAGAAATCCCTCCCTTAATAGAAGAGGAACTAAATGGCTTGAAGTTGATAGGTGATTAAAAATGGCCATGATAATCCCACTTCTAGAACAAGGAGAAATTAAATGACCAGTAGCCTATATGCAATTGAAGGT
Source organism: Dendrobium nobile (assembly GCA_022539455.1). NCBI lineage: Eukaryota > Viridiplantae > Streptophyta > Magnoliopsida > Asparagales > Orchidaceae > Dendrobium > Dendrobium nobile. The sequence continues at coordinate 32,393,532 of CM039729.1, forward strand.
TGTTTGAAAGGTATGCTTCTTTAGAGCTAGGGAAGCAAACTAAATGACTACAACTTCATACCTGGCAACTTCATACGTTGAAGCAAACGTCCCCCTACATAGTTAAGATTTGCTCTCTCCCTCTCTCTTTTTCCTATCTCTCCCTTTTCGCTCTCTCTCTTTTCTCCCTCTCTCTCACTCTCCCTCTCTCTTGCTCTCTCTAACACTTGCTTGCTCTCTTTCTCTCTCTATATCTCTCTCCCTCTTTCTAGCTCTAACTCTTGCTCTCTCTCTATCTATCTCTCTTGTTCTCTCTCTCTCTCCCTCTCTCTCACTCTCCCTCTCTCTTGCTCTCTCTAACACTTGCTTGATCTCTTTCTCTCTCTATATCTCTCTCCCTCTTTCTATCTGTCGCTCTTGCTCTCTCTCTCTCTCTCTATCTATCTCTCTTGTTCTCTCTCTCTCCCTCTCTCTCTTTTCTCTCTCCCTCTCTTTTCTCTCTCCGTCTCTCTCCCTCTCTTTTCTCTCTCCGTCTCTCTCTCTCTCTCTCTCTCTCTCTTACAAACTCTTACGAACCTAAATCATTTTATCATCTAAACATTTTATCATAAAATAAATTACAAACTCTTACAAACCTAAATCATGGAAATTTAAATCTAACCAAAAGACATAATCAAACTCTTGCAAGATTACCTCTTGCATATGTCTAGATTACAATCTAAATCATAAAATAAATTAAAAACTCTTGCAAATGTCTAGTGAGAACAAATAATCACAAAAAACATTAAAGATTACCTTCAAATCTTGGTTTTTCTTCAACTCACACGAAAAATAGGGCAGCCGGTGTGAGATCGACAGCGGCAAGATAGCAGACCTTGATCGCGCGATAGGCGGCCGGTGATGGGTAGGCGGTCGGATAGAGTTCTTCGGTGGTCGGAGAGCGGTCGGAGCCAGCAAGACATTGTGCACGATCAAGCAAGAGGCGGGCGGAGGCGACGACAGAGCTCGTCCGAAGAGAGAGAAGGAAATATTAGAAATGAAATGCGAGGCTCGGGCCCGTTCATTTTAGGGCATTTACCGGCGGTCACGACCGCCGGTATTTTCATCACTTATCAACGGCGGTCTCTGCCGCCAGTAAACCTCCGTAAGATTGACATCCTGAGGGTTTAACCGATGGTTATATGATCGTCGCTATTACCGGTGGCCTAACGTTACAAAACCCCCGGTTATGCTGCCGGTAATAACCGGCGGCCACACCGCAGGCGTAACCACCGGTAATACCGGCGATCCTTTAACCGCCGGTCATGACCGCCGGTAATCGACGTTTTTCCTGTAGTGGGGGCCTACGCATTTATATAAAGAAAATGATTACGAAATCCTTAAAGGGGTCTCAAGCTCTCTATTGCTCAAAAGAGCTACAAAATTAAAAGAAAGATAACCTCTACGAGCTTAAGTTTCCTACTAAGAAAAAATATACATAAGCCTAGATACATTCTATGATGCACAAGAATGAGCACCCAAAAATTCCTAGAGCGGCAAAAAATTTGAAAACGCTCTAGCAATCTCCTCCTCGGATCAACCTCACGATCACCTGCACTAAAAACCATCTGCACAAAAGAATAATGCAAAATGCCATAACAGAAACAAAAAAAAAGACCCCCAATAAGAAAATCATACCTAAGAAAGTAATCATACCCACCCAAGATATAGTACCTATAGAAAGAAAGCACACCCCCAACCAAATAACTAAAAAGCTAATTGAAAATGATAAAAAAGTCCCATCAAAACTAAATAACTAGGAACCAAATATAAAACCCATCAGAAGGAAGAAACACATGACCACAATTGGAATAGCAAGGCAGACCCAACCGCCGCATCAGGAAACCCAGCAGTAAGACAATCTGCCAATTGAAGCGCAGCAGAACATCAACACAACCACCAGCCCTTAGAGGATAAAGACCGCATCAGCTAGTAAACTGCCCAAAAACTACAATAGGCAAAATGACCCAGCTGAAAAATAAACAAAACACAAACCCCAAAAAGCCACAATAAAGAGACCAAGCTATCCTAAGGCTAACATCACCGACCAGCCAACATCAACTGACAAAAAAATAGAGAGCCAAAACTCCAGAATAGAAAAACCCACCAAAAAAGCACCAAAAAGTCCACTAAACCCAACTGCTAACCAATAAAAACCATAAACTACAAGATTATGGAATAACATACAAAAAACTAATCTTATTTAGATTTAAAAGACCTCTAATATGAATAGGAAGACTAGAAATAGGAACATCCACCATGGAATCCAAGAAACAACCCCACTCAGCAATACCATGGGCACAAGCACTACCTTCCATCTTAATAATCGAAAAGGAACAATTGAGCAAACTCAACCAAAATATTGATATCTCTTCTCATGTAAAACAAAGCAGCAGAACACACAATATACTTATCTAAGCTAGAATTTTGATGCCAAAAGGTAGAGCTCACCTCAACCACAATATTCATAAAGTCAAGAGAAAAGCAAAGTTTTAAACCATAAAGAATGGCATAACTGACAGCATCATTAACATTATAATTGATACAAGGAGCAGCAAAATCCAAAATAACCTTACCAAAATCATCTTTGATAATACCACCACAAGCCACCCTATCATCAACAATAAGTTTAACGAAAAAAACTGGAGGTATCAGCAAAATGATACTCTTAGGGGCCAACATGTTATTGCCTTACCCTTATTTAATTGAACATTTTATTGTTACACACAACATTCATAAAATACATTAACATAGAATCCAAATCCAAATTACATACATCATTTAAAATAGTATCCACATGAAGTCATCTCTCTCTCCCTTTCTCTCTCTCTTTCTCTCACTCTCACTCTCTCTATCTCTCTCTTTATATATATAATATATATATATATATATATATATATATAATATATATAATATATATATATATATATATATATATATATATATATCATTACAAAGAGTTGAAAGTACATTAAAATTTATATTTTCAAAAATGCTCCTTACATAAATTTTTGATGAATTATTGTCCATCCACTATTAGCCATGTCATCTATGATGTGTACAAATGTGTAGCTTTGCTAAGTTGAGATCTCTACCCATCATCTTCTTCCTCCAATGGTTTATATAAATAAATAAAGCACAAGCATGAAAATAATTAGACATGCATGCATCCATAATTATCATATTGACTATACCTATTTTATTTTCTTCCTCACATTCTCAATACTCCTTCATTATACACATAACCCCTTAAAGTGTAAGAAATACCAATAAATAGTGAATTGGAATTTTAAAACCTTTTACAAATTTTGAAATATAGTTGTAGTAAATAAAATTATTTTTACAAAATATAAAAGTGCAAGGGAGCATAAATAAATTTTTTTATATGTTATAGTATAAACAAAAATAAGTAGGGCTTCAGAATTTTAGCCAATCCAAAGTACAAAAATATAATATAGAGCAAAAACATACTTTATTTTTTGAAGAAAGACTAGGGCCATTTGAAAGCCTTGCACAAATGGGTTTTTATTGTTATTTATCTAACAATTTTTGCTCTCAGCTCTTTCTTTTTCTCTTTCTCTAGATAATCACTTTGGAAGAATGAGAATGAGACTTTTATGGAGAAAGTAGATGATGCTTAGTGCTATGATATTCTAACCATTAAAATCACTCAAAGATATGCTTATATAAGTCCTTAGTGGGATCCACCACTGACTACATGCTTAAAGAGCTACAATCAAAAGATGAAAAAAAACCTAAGGAGTCATATGTCCCTATCTAATTACAATAAAGAAAATCAAAATAAAGGAAGGCAAGCAGCCAAATCCCCCCCCCCCCCCCCACCCCACAAAAAAAAAAAAAAAAATCCAACAAGCTTGAGCATATCAATCAGCACTTAGAATCTACATATTATCTATAAAAAGGAAAGAAGCATAAAAAAAATATAGCAAAATAGCAAGCACCTATGAAATAGACAAGGATTTATAAATCTCAAGGAGGAAATAATACAAAAATCACAACACAAGGCAACAACCAGAGGAAGAAAGTTCAATAGGAAGACAACCGAAAATAATAACTAGAACCTTGCAGAATAAAAGGCGCAACCATAACTTAACCAACAAAACATACAAAGTGAAAATCCAAGGAAAAGACCAACCATAAAAACCGAACAATAAAGAAATTGAACTAGAGAACCATTAGCCACTACTCTCTCAAATAATATTGTAAAATATTACTTGTAAGTTTAATTCAAAATTCTTCAAAGAATAATATACAAAATAATCAAAGTATAGCTTGTAAAAAAGATATTGCATTTTGTATGCTGCTATTTGTTTAGGTCGCATGGGCAAATTATTATAGGACAACATAGTAGAGACTTATTCATTAGTGAAAGGTTTAAAAACCGAAAGAGAGAGAAAAAAACTTATGTTGAAAAGTATAATAGTTCTCATAACAAGATGACAAATTTATAAGGATTTAATAAATCTTCAAGTATAGAGTACTCCTCTTTATTGTTTAGTAACAAAGACAAGAACAAAAGAAATATTGGACTATGATAACTATATTCGTTGATTGTATTTTATTCCTTTTTCATTAAGGATTTCATTTTGTGATCACGATGAGTTATCTAAATCTAATAACTAGAGAAATTGCTTGTGTTGTTTCATTTTTTCGCTAATCATACTGAATAAATCAAGAAAATTATATTTGAAAATGCTAGCATATATAAGACTTTACTAAAAACTTAGAAAGAAATTTGTTGTGTTGTAACTATTGAGATATTGGTTTTTATCATAAAGGATATTGTTGATTCTCTGTCATTTTGATATATAATTTTCAAGATATGTCAAAGAATAAACTATTGGAAGTCGTAGTAAGAAATATTGATAAAAAAAGAACAAGTTATTGAGATATTTATTAGTATTAAATATGATTTTTCAACTAACACAATTATGCTTAAAGCAACTCTTGAAGTAATACTTGACAAACATTCATTGAACTTACATAGGATACATGATCAAGAATATGATAAGACATCCAACATGTGATGAGAGTTGTGCTTAGTGGCTATAGCGCATAATCATTAGAAAGTGAAATATTTGTTTGAGTTCACTTTAAGATTTGTGAAAATTATTGGAGTTTCTATGATGCTCTAAATGCTATAAAATTAGATTAAATACTTTTGCAAATTAAAATTGGTGAGTTATTTGTGCTCAAAGTTTGAATCAAGGAACTAATTTATAATGAGTTGGTTTTTTTTTTTTTGGAAACTCACGGAGGGGCCTTTACGTTAATATAAAAAAAAAGTTATAAAGTCCTTAAAGAGAACCTTCAAAATTTATAATGAGTTGGTGTCACTCACTAGGGTTCACATTTTCATCCTTTAATTATTCTCATAAAATTTATATTTTATATATTAGAGGTACTTGAGATTATTAAGGAGAATATGATACATAATCAAAAGTCAGTTGAAATAATTGTTTGAATTAATGTAATTGAACTTATCTTCACAATACATTTAATTATTGACATTTTGGTATTATAAATAAGTTATTATAATTCTTACAAAAAAATATAAGTACATGAAGAATAAAATGAAATAAGTGCAAGTATCTAAATGATGGTTATATATGTACCTTTTTTAACAAGCTTATTGCTAAAATTATTATGGGTAGGCTTAATATTATTCTACCCAAAATTATTTCTTTAGAGATAACTGGTTTTGTTAAAGGTAGATCTATTTTTGATAATGTCTTTCTTGCTCAAGAGTTAGTTCATGATCTTAATGCTAACGTTTCTGGTGGTAATGTTATTTTTAAAATGGATATTACTAAAGCCTACGATAATCTGAATTGGGAATTTCCTTACAAAATTTTAAAACTTTTTGGTTTTAATTTGCAATTCATCAATCTTATTTAAAATTGTATTGAGTACGTTTTGCTACTTCTCCGTTATTATCAATGGTAAGTCTCATGGTTTTTTCAAATCCTCTAACAGTATCAGACAGGGAGATCTCTTATCTCTTGCCCTTTTTATCATTGATGTTGAATTTTTATCTCGTGGTATTAATAATCTTTTTAGGTCTCACTCTAGTCTTTATTATAAAACGAATGGTATTTTTCCCATTACTCATTTGAGCTTTGCTGATGATTTTATTATTTTCTCTAATGGCTCCATGAAAATGCTAAACTTCCTCTTTAAATTTCTTAATACTTTTCAACATGCTAGTGTTTTAATTTTTAATCCAACTAAGAGTTGCTTTATTCCTGCTAAGTCTATTTCCAATACCCGCATTGCTAGTACTGAAAGGAAGTTTGGTTTAAAAGAGACGTTTCTTCCTATGAAATATTTAAGTGTTCCTCTTTATAAGGGTAAGAAACGTTCTCATCTTTTTTATGGGGTTTTCAAGATTATCCATAAGAAACTTTCTTCTTGGGCTTTCAATTTTCTCTCATATGGTGGTAGAATTGTTCTTATAAAACATGTTTTGAGCTCGATTCCTATATACTTGATGCATACTTTGTGCCCTACTAGTCATATCTATAGTAAAATGGAAATTATTTTTAATAAATTTCTTTGGGGATCTAAAGAGAGCAATCATTCTATCATTTGGAGCTCTTGGAATAAATGTGCTGGGAATAAGGATGAGGGCAGACTTGGATTTCGTACCTTTACTGATATGACTAAGACTTTTAACCATAAACTTTGGTTTTCTTTCAGAGCCAACAAAAGTTTATGGGCTAAATTCATGGTTGCGAAATACTGTGTTGGGAATCACCCCTTAAATTGCTGCTTTAAACAAGGGGATTCTTTTAATTGGAAAAGGCTTTGTAGTATCAAGTGAGAAGCTGAAGATTTCATTCAATGGGGGATGGGTGTGGGGAACATTTTCTTTTGGCAAGACAAGTGGTTGGGTAAATTTTCTATTGATAATCTTTTAAATACTCATTCTATTTCTACTTGGAAAATAAAAGATTTCATTATTAATGACAATTGGAATGTGAATTTGCTTGCCAATATTCTTCCAGATTCTATTATTAACTTAAACACTAAGATCTCCATTCATAGGGAGAATGAGGACTGTATTTTATTTAATCATTCTAATGATGGAAGTTTTGACACTAAACAAGTTTGGAATTCGATCAGACAGAATTTGCCCAAAAACTCTCTTTATGGTTCTATTTGGCATGCTAATATTCCTCGCACTTACTCTTTTTTACTTTGGAGAAGTTTACACAATTATTTACCTGTTGATTCTCTTTTGATAAAAAAAGGTTTGTATATTGTTTCTAAATGCCAATGTTGCTATCATATTGAGAATTTGAATCATGTGTTTATTAATGGTCCGATTGCTACTAAAGTGTGGATTCACTTTGACAACATTTTTAATGTCCTTTCTTATACTCGTTATGATTTGATTACTTCTCTTCTTCAAGATTGGCTGATTCATACCAAAGGTCATATTAGAAATATTGTCCCTGTTATTATCTGTTGGTATTTATGGGAGAGCCAGAACGCTTCTAAACATGATAATCTTGTTATAAATGCTTTAAATGTTATTGCTAAAGTTAAGAACAAGATTCTTCAATTCTATGGTGCTAATTTAATTAAAGTTGATTCTTTCAAGAATTGCATTCATGTTGCTAGTGAGTTTGGGTTGAAGTTTAATCTTCATCCCACCATAAAAAATGATAAGCTGATTCACTGGAGGTTGCCTGCAAATGGTTGTTTTAAACTTAATATGGATGGATCTTATAATAATGTCAGTGCTGGATGTGGTGGCATTATTTAGGATTATAGTGGTAAGGTTGTTGCAACTTATGCGGGTCCTTCTAATGGTATTAATGCTATCCAAGCTGAAGTTGATAGCCTTCTCTATGGGGTTCAATTAAGTCTCTCCCTTGGCATTTGTAACATCTGGGTTGAAGTTGATGCTATGCTTTTAATTTATTATATTGAAGGTAAATCGTCTCCTAACCCCTCTAATTTTTACAAGATTAGAGATATTAAGCATTGCCTTTCTCTTATAACTTACTCTATCTCTCATATTTTGCGTGAGGGCAATGCGGTGGCTGATGGGTTAGCTAAAATGGGATGTTCTTTAACTGGCTTTTTGGATTTTAATGAGCATTCTCTTCCCAGGAAAATCAAGGGGCTTATTAAGCTTGACCGGATGGGTCTTCCTTATTTTCGAATTTATTAATGTGGTTGGATGTTTTTATTACGGGGTTTTTAAGTTATTTTATTGCTGTTTTATCTATTGTCATGTGGAAGTTGGTTGCTGGGTATTTTTATATGCTGGTGGCTGATAGTTAACTTATGTTGACATTGCTCTCAATGTTTTATCTCAGTTCTATAAGTGCTCTTTTTCGGCTCTCAACGATGTTGGTAGGGTGGATTTTGCCAATGGGTTTTATCTCAAGTTTTAACTTTTCACTAAGGCTGGGTATATTGGGGTCAAGTCCTGGATTATTTTAAAATTGTTATATTTTTGGGCTGGGACTTTGGAGCTAGACGATCCTGTTTTTGCTTGTCGTTGCAGGTGGTGGGGTTTCAATTCCTATTTTCTGTTTTGTATCGAGGTTGTTTCCAAAAAGAATGTTGATATTGATGATGGTTGCTCGGATAGAACTATGTTTATCTATGCTCTTTGTTGGAATTATGGCTCTCTTTATATGGATTATGGTGATCATATTTCTGTTTGGTCTTTAAGGTTTTATCTGGATATGATTAGCTCCAATTTGCTCTATTTGTACAAGTTCATAAAGGGTTATCTGTGGCTTATGATGAACGACTGGAATGGTGTTGTTTGTGATGGGGTAAACTTTGTTTCCTGGCATTGGAAGCCTTGCTGGGATCGATATTTCTGCAGCAGTTACCTTTTGTTCATTTTGGCTGGTTCTTTTGGGTTTTCCAAAGGCTATTTCAGCATTTGGTATAAAATCAAGTGGGATTTTTGTCATCCAGAGAGTTTGTCCATTTATCATTTCCTTCAATTTTCTTTAGACTATTTTTGGTTTTATAATTTTTGTTTCAGTATCCTTGCAGACCTTTTTTACAGGTTTTTGGAGCTTCGCGCTCGTTTTATGCAGGGTACGTGTGCTGATGGAAGGGCTATGCTGAAGGTGATTAATTTTTCACTTTTATTTTTGGTTCATAGAATGTTACTAGAATCTTTTGTATGTTGGTTTAGTATGGAACTCCGGCTCTTAGTTTTCTTTTTGATTTTGTTTGTAGCTCTTCGGAGCAGTAGTGAGCTGGAGTCCCTTTAAGGACCTTATTCCTTTTCCTGATATTAACGCGTAAGCCTGTCGGTGGGTTTTAACAAAAAAAAAATTATAAAAAAAAATGATGGTTATATATGATGAGGGAGAATGGATGAAGTTTTACTAAATGAAGTGCTGTTAAAATTTTGTAATATTTTTGAAATTGATGTTTGAAATATGATTGGTACATTTAAGGTTTATCGACAATCAATATGGAGAGGTGAATAAATAATAAGCTCGCATCATTATCATGTTAGGTTATTTTATACTGTAATTAAATGCAACTTAAAGAGGCTAAACAATCATTTCTCTAAAGTTAATATCAAGCTGTTTATTATTATTATTTTTTTGTAGTGTGCTTAGACCCAAACGATTCATTCTTAGTTTATGATAAATAAGATTATATCCAAGTAATATTTCTACAATTGAGCTTGTGGTTCTTAAACATTAACTATACACTTACATTTTTAATATGCACACTAGTAATGAGTTTTTATCTTTAAGAAGTATTGCTTTTCTTGCGAAATAAATTATTAAGATAAATAAGGATGATATATATCCCCTAGTTTATAGGCTTATTACTTTTGCATTAGCATTATCGATCATTAATGCTATATTAGAGAGAACATTTTTTATAATTAGTATTATTAAATATTGATTGCATAGTAAAATGTGTGATGATTAGCTCAAAGATTTTATAGTACCTTATATTAAAAAAGCAATTGTTTGACTTGACTCCTAATAAAATTGTAATGCCACATATTATCAAAAAAATACAAAATAAGTTAAAAAGCTTGTAAAAATAGCTCAATTCACCGATCAAAAAAATAAAAAGACTTTTCTTTGAATTATGTATTATTCATTTCATTTTTTTTAAATATTAATTTATTTACGTACATGATAAATTTGATTTGTCCACCCTTAAAAGAGATGCTAATTCTACCTTGACTAAGAAAATAATCCCAAACTATATGTATGCTGATTAGCAAATTCGCTAAGTCTCAAACTATGATCCCCTTGGTTAATCCCCTTTTAATTAGTCGAGGAACGATTACATCACAAATTACCTTCTACAAGATACAATTTACAAAAGAGGCTAAAGAGGCTCCAGTTAATGCATTATTATTAAAGGAGTAATATCAAATATTTAGAAAAAGAATCCTGTCATTTAAAATCCTAAACATCTGAAACAATGAAACTTAAAATTTATTTTCTCTACATTTTTTTTTTAATTCATTTTCTCTACATGGATCTTCAATTTTCCCACATATCTAAATTATCACTATTTATAAGAAAGTAGATATTTTTACTTTTTTTTTCTGAAAATAACTGTTTCAGGTTATCCTAACTCAAAATTAATTTAAGCAAGCATAAATTATTATATTAATTTTCATAGATGAAAAAAATATAATAGAATCAGATATTTATATTAATAACAAGCATCAAAGCATAAGATATTTATGGGTTATTTTAATACCTTGACATAATTTCTTTTTGGTATTTGCAAAGAGGATAGATGACTGAAGGTTTGAAACAGTTTTTCTAGTGTTTATTTAATCTATCAGTGATAGCTAAATCGGGTAGATTTTGTCTTAATGCAGAAGTTGGCTGAATCTGTGCTGGGACAATAGGAGAAAGGGCCTAGAGAATGAAGTAAGCCAAGGGTTTCAACCCTGTCGCTGAATTTTTTTAGTTTCTCGAGCATGACTTGTCAAAAGCTAATAGTTTTAGAGTCCTGCCCTCTACAACACACTTTAATCTCAGACTGACTAAAAGCTTTCCAATTAAGTGTTATTACAAAGCAACACAGGCTAAGACAAGTATAGGCTCAGTCTAGGCTTTCTACTTTTTCTCTTTTTACTGTGACAAACGAGCCCGAAAGCAAACAAGAAAACAAGTAAGAGAGAAAGATAGCTTCTATTAACACTGTCTCTCTTCATCTATGATAATATGTCTGTAGGCCTCTAGCTATATATACTAGCAGTGCTTCTTTGTTCTATTAAGGACTGAGATGCCTTGCTTGGACCACCAGGATGTGTCTTTTCAATACTCAACCCAATATTTTAATCTAATTATTAAATTTACAAATATTACTTAATTTACTTCATCCTTATAGATTTCAAACCTCAGCTAATGCAAATGAGTGGGTGCAATATGTTAGATTAAAATACAATTACTTACTATAACGTACAAATTTTGATATATATTAAAGCAAATCATAGAAAAAAAAATCGTAGGAAATGGTACTGAAGACCTCGTACACAATTACTTACAGAAGTAAGATAATTATCAAACGGTTAGATTTTTTTTTTTTGTAGAAGCTATCAGATACTAAGTAATGATTATGTTTTTGATTATATTCAAGCTGTATAAAATATTTATTTCGTTCTTCTGCGTAAGAAATCATATAATTTTTTTAATTATTTTATAGTTTAAATGGGTGTTATTTGAGGAGAAAATGATTTTTTCAAATCATATAGATTAAGATTTGGATTGGAATTGTTTTATTAATGTTTCTTAAAACAGTTTTTTAATCTTTTACTAAAAACTGCTTTAAGAAGCAGGAAGAAAGCTGTCCCAAATAAAACTTAAGTGCTATACGTATTTAGTAATGATGCTATGCAATGGTAATTAAAGTGACTAATTCCAAAATGAGTGCATTTGTTCTTATTCTTCGCTAAATTTCACCATGTTCTTTTCCCTTTCAAGAATAAAGGGAACGTAACTATACTATGTATTTTTTTTGTTTGAACTTTTTTTCATGCATAAAAAAAGAAAGTTGTAAGAGCTCCTGAGATATATTACAAGTTACAGTTTCATATATCAAGGGATCTTCAAGAGAAAATAAAACATTATGGAAATTAATAAGATAAAAACTAGTTAGAAAAAAGTTAGTAGCCTCCGAGTCAAATTAATGAAGCAGCTACAATATAAAACCAACTATTTGTCAAAATAATAGAGATGCTTCAGGATTTTCAGCAATAGAAAATCCTGAGGACCATCAACTCTCATACCTGATGCATAGATATCCTTCTCACACCATCTGAAGCATTTTTGTTGTTTCGAACTGGAATAATGATATTGTTAGCTTTATCATTTTGAAGGACAGTGATTCTAATTATAATTAAGATTTCAATAAAACTTATTCTGTTTTTATTTTTAATTGGGGGGTTGTGGGGTTGGTGAATTAGAGGCAATCATCCCCATTTCCTTTAGATAATGAAAAGATTACACGGGGAAAAATATAGTAGAAAATATAAGAATAATAATAAAAGAAAAAACTTACAATTCTTGTGACAGAAGTAACAAGCTTAAAAAATAAAAACCTAATAACCAAGCACAAAAAAAAAGAGAAAAAAAAATAAAACCAATCTAAGAGACTTAGAATGGAAAAATCATCCAAGGCTTCAGAAAATTGCTCTTGCCCAAAACCCTTGAAGGGATAAAAATGACCACCTATAACTCATGATGGTAGCCGAGCCAACCATCCAAAGGACAAAATTGGTTATATAGGGACAAGTCCCATGGTTGAAAGAAACGACCATCCAAAGTTAAAAACTGGTTGTTGGGCCGACCATCCAAGGTTAATTGAATTAAACCAATTCATCATAGTCCCTTATCCCAGCCTCCAACTAGTAAAAAGCTGCTCAAGCTGCAAGCTGTAATATAAAGCCACTCCAAAAAGAAGGCAAAAGATTTCATAGATCCAAAATATCCTGAAAAGAAGTAAACATGGCAGGAGAGAACCAAAGCTAGCTCAACATCTCCAAAGTAAATCCTCACATGACCAGATCCAAAAAAGATCCTAAAAAGAAGTAAAGACAACAGTAGAGAACTAAAGCCACACCAACATCTTCAAAGTTACTACAGGAAATTCAGTTAATACCGGCGGTTTTTGCCGGCTGCTTTACTGGTAAAACCGACGGTTTTCCAAAACACTGGTGGCTTATCGGCGGTTCTCAAGCTGCCGGTAAAAATGGCGTCGGAAATCATTGCCGGCGGTCTTTTTCCGCCAGTTTTATTTGCCGACGGCGTTTCGGCGGCTTATATTGCCGGTTACGACCGGTTTTTGTACCGACGGTGTTCCGATCGTTGAGCCGCTGGTACGTTTAGCCGGCGATCTATATACCGATGGCATGCCGGCAGTTACAGCGGCTGCCGTGAGTTCGAACAATCGCTGGCAAGCGTCGGTACACCGCCGGTACTACACTGGCGGTTACCCGGCGGTCAATGCAGACGGTCAGTCTGGCAGTCTACACCGCCGGTATGTCACCGGATAACTGCTGGGTGACGTCGGTAAACCGCCGGTATATTACTGGCTGAAATAATTGTATTAAAAATATTGTCTAAGAAGTTCTTCTCAATGTGCATAACATCCATATGGTAATGTCAAGAAAATACTCTTTTTAATCTAATTATGTTCAGCACCATAACCCGAAAATTTAGACTCTGATAGCATTGGAAAATCAATAATTGTTGGAATGTCAGAAAGTCTCTGTAGTAGATCATCACCACTTAATCTGGGTGGAGGAGGCGATCGCTCAACTCTGTTTTTGGCGAATGCTTCTTTATTTCTCCGAAACTGATGATTAAAAGGTAGAAACATACAATGACAATCAAACCAAATATTTTTTCCTTCATGTTTTAGTGTGAAAGATTTACTATTCTCCATGCAGTAAGGACATGCTGTTGCAACCCATGACCCCGAGTTTGAGATTTTGATGATGACAAATAATGTCGTCTGAATTATCTATTCATTGAATATTATTTTGTTTGCTATTGTCCGTGAGTACTAACATTTCAGGAAGATCACAAGCTACTCAGGACGATAAGAAGACTCGAGAATGGGTAGATTAGGAGTATGAGTCTGACAATATATTTTGTTATTTATTTTATTTTTATTTTTTTGAGTCTGATCACAAAATACATAAAAGTATGAGCAACCATGCACACACACAGGGGGAGAAGATTTTTTAAAAGAAAAATTTGAATATTTTCTTTCTCTGTAGATCGTATTGTATGAAGTTATGTCGTACCATACGATCTGAGCTTGTAGGACGATTATGTGAATAGATCGTACCGTACGAATTAAAATCGTACTGTATGATATGTTCAAATCCAAAACCCTAGCCATCAAATTAACTTAATTAAGTTTTTGTCAGCCGTTCGTACTGTACGAAGTATTTCGTACTGTACGATTTATTTTAAATACTTACTTAAATTAACCCGTGATTAGTGAAATAATTCAAGGCTTAATTTCAAATTGAATATCGTATTGTATGAACCAGTTCGTCCAATATGATAAAAAGAGACGAATTCTGATCGTCTCGGAGATCGTCCTAGACAATCCATTATTTTTGCCTTGTCGTACAGTATAATGTAAATCGTACTATATGATAAATAGAGACGACTCTTGATCGTCTCAGAATTCATCCTAGACGATGCCTTGATTTTGACCATTCGTACTGTACGATATGGATCTTACAATACGATGAACAGAGACTACATTTGATCATCCCGACTATCATCCTGTACGATCAGTAATGTTGAGGATCGTATCATACGATTAATAATTGTACTGTACGATTGATTTTGAACTGTTCGTACATCTTTGCACCAGGATGAAGCTTGGTATACATTTTGTACTGTACGATTAGAAATCGTACTGTACGATAGGAGATGGAGCTCTTGAGAAGTTATGTTTTCAATGTGTGAATCAGAGAGAAGAACGTGGTTACAGAGAGATTCCAAGGGACAGAGCTCTTGAGAAGTTCTTTAGGGTTTGAGAGAGAAATGAGAAGGTGAGTATAGTGAGGGAGATGAGGTGTGAGGGAGATCACACGGTTGCTACAAATTTGTTGCATCTTGTTCCTCCTGTGACCCTAGAAGAATTTATGAGAGGATCTCCAAGGGGAAGGCTCTTCTACATCTGTGACCTCGAGATACTCTGCCTTCTCCAGGAGGGAGAAAAACGAGAAGGTTCTCTGCCGTCGCCAAGAGGGTGAAAACAGAGTTTGGCACTCCGCCACGTCGGGTTGGTGAAAGGAAGTATTATAAGGGCTTCTCCGCCTTACCAAGGGGGGCAAAAGGAGAGATATTGCTTGTAGTGAAATTCTCGGAGCGGAGGACTCCGGGGAGTGGACATAGGTCATGGTTTGACCGAACCACTATAAAAATCTGGTGTGCTTTTTTCTTATCGTTTTTATTCTTGCGTGCATTTTCATTTTCATTATATTTGTTTGGTGAAATATTGTAATTGAACAGGATTTCATTGTTGCATTTTATTTCATGTTAAAACCTTAAAAATATCAAAAATATTAGAACTCCTGTTTAGGTTTTATTTTATTGCTATAAATCTTTCACAATTAATCCCCCCTCTTATCCATCTAGTAATTTCACATGTTAATTTTTCTGCTGTGCTCCAACTAGACAACATACCATAAGCTAAAAAATCACCAATGGTCCACAATAATGTAGCTCGAAGTAAAAAATTTTGTTTTATTGATATGTCATATGTGAGCACTCATTCCCATAATAATTTGAGGTCATCAATTAATGGTTGCAAAAAAATATCAATTTCTAGTGGAATGTTGTATGGTGTTAATATAACTAGCCAATAAGAGTACGGTGTAGCAGTTTGACTATAGGGGTAAAACCATCAACACATAATCCCAATCTTATGTTGCGGGGTTCAGCAGCAAATGAGGCGTGCACTCGATCGAAAAGTTTCCACGCTTCAGCATCTGATGGATGAGAAAGAACACCACTTTTTGCTATTTTCTCCTTATGCCATCTCATATGGCCTGCTGAACTCATTGATACATAGAGTCGCTGAAGTCTTGGAATGATTGGTAAATAAAATAAATGAGAATTTGGCACATCTTTCTTTTGACGACGTTGTTTTCTCGAGTTTGGCTTAAACCGAGGAGCATTGCAAGTGCGACAATAAACTTCTGCTGCATCATCCTTGTAGTATAACATACATCCATTGATATAACAATCAATTTTTGTAGCTGTGAGATCCAGCTTGGATACTAATTTCTTCGTTCGGTATAAGTCTGAGGGAATTAAATTGTCCGCTGGATTAGTTTTCTTCATAAGACCAATAAAGTCATTGAAAAAATCACGGGGAATATTATACTCAGTTTTAATACTTAGCATTCTCACTGCAATGGATAATTCTGAATGTGTACTGCAACCATCCCAAATTGATTTTTGAGCTGAAAGTAATAACTCAAAGAATTTTTGTATTTCTATATTTGGTGGCTCTTCCTCACTAGACCTTAAATTATGATCTGCTACATCAAAAAGAAGTTCTTCATAGGGTCTATTCATTTGATCTTCATCAAATATTTCATAAGCTGTAGATGAACCAGCATGAGCATCTCTGTGTGGCTCGTACTCGCCATGTGATGTCCAAATCCAGTAGTTTGGAAGAAATCCCCTACGATATAAATCAAGCTTCACATCATCGGGCTTGAGGAATGCTAAATTTTTATGCTTCGAACATGGACATCTAAACATTTTATCAAACTGAAAGGAAGGTAGTTGAGATGCAACTTGAATGAAAGTTTCAACTCTTTGTATAAATTCAACTGTCAATCCTTTTCAACCCTGCAACAATATGTTATACATCCAACTTCTATCTTCTTGGATAGTCATTTGGACGTTGAAGCAAATTATAAAAATATTTATTATATCACATGTGAAAATATGCTATACTTTAAAACAAGTATATTAAAGCCAAATATCTCTAAGGGTCAAGCCACTCATGATTCTCTTTAATTTATTGACCATGATTCGGCACCATAAAGCATTGCAGATCTCGCCACCATATTATAGAATTTTTACTGAAGTTTAAGGGAGACTATTCTATCACATAAGGCATGATCGCTGCCTCACAAATAGACCCATTGTGCACTTCCATTTGGAGGTAGTAGGTTGAGTTACCAGTCATCGTTAGATCAACTAGAGGATGTTCTTTACATCTCCTAATGTTCTTCATCAGCAATATGATTGTGCTGATAATATACCCTTCTATTTCACCATCACTTTGAACAAAAGATCGAAGATATATAAACCATGTATCTTATTAATGACTTGATCACCCAAAGTCACAATCCCCTCACCATGTCTATTTCCACTAAAATTACACTCCATATATTCAGTTTTAGATCTACTCAAGCGAAAACCTTTAGACTCTAAAGTTGACCATCATAATTCAAGTCTAAGGAAAGTATTTAGTACATCCACTTGCAAATGTCTAGTGAGAACATCCATGACTAAAGCAAAAAATATTGGTCTGAAGGCTGATCCTTGATGTTATCCAACCGAATAAGGAAAGAACTTGGTCAAACCAACTTGTGACATGTTAAACTTTAAATTCTCATCTAAATCTAATAAAGAAAGATCATTTCTAATATTTTTTAACCAAGTATTTGAAGGTCTACCTCTACCTCGCTCACTCACTCTCCCTCTCTATCTCTCTCTCTCTCTCTCTCTCTCTCTCTCTCTCTCTCCCTCTATTACCTCTCTCTCTCTCTCTCTTGATTTTTCTCTCTCACTCTCTCTATCTCTCTCTCCCTCTCTCTTTCTATCTCTCTCTCGCTCTCTCTCTCTCTCTCTCTCTCTCTAGCTCTCTCTTTTTATCTCTCTCTCGATCTCTCTCTCTCTCACTCTCCCTCACCCTCTCTAGCTCTTGCTCTCTCTTACACTTGCTTGCTCTCTTTCTCTCTCTATCTCTCTCTCTCCCTCGTTCTAGCTCTCTCTCTTGCTATCTCTCTATCTATCTATTCTATCTATCTATCTCTCTTGCTCTCTCTCTCTCTCTCTCTCTCTCTCTCTCTCTCTCTCTCTCTCTCTCTCTCTCTCTCTCTCTCTCTCTTTTCTCTCTCCCTCTCTCTCAATCTCTTTCTTGCTCTCTTGTTCTCACCCAAAGTCACAATCAACCCATTACATCTATCATTACTAAAAATATACTTAATAAATTCAAATTTAGATCTACTCAAATGATTACAAGACTACAAACTCTTGCAAATGTTTAGTGAGAATAAATAATCACAGAAAAAAATTCAAGTATACCTTGCAATCCCAGTTTTCCTTCGACACCCATGAACGCTAGGGCGGCCGGTGAGAGATCGACGGCGGCAAGATAGCTAGCCTTCGAGGGCGGCTGGTGTGGGGTCGGCGGTTGGAGAGAAGTCGTCGGCCGGAGAGAGGCAGCTCGATCGAGCGCGAGGCGGGTGGAGGCGAAGGCGGAGCTCGGCCGAAGTGAGAGAAGGTAAGAAGGGAAATGAATTGGGAGGCTCGGGCCAATTCATTTTAGGGCTTTAACCGGCGGCTTTCCGGCGGCCACAACCGCCAGTAATGAAATCACTTAACAACGGCGGTGTACGCCGTCGTTATACTGCCGGTACTTTTGGCTGCCGACGGTTCAATCGGCGGTCCTATGACCGCCGCTAGTTTCGACGGCCTGAACTTAAATAACCACCGGTAGGCCGCTGGTACTAACCAGTGGCCAAACCGTCGGCGAAACTTTCGTTGTTACCGGCGGCCATGTAACTGCCGGTCAAGGCCCGCCGGTCACAGCTGAATTTCCTGTAGTGAGTAAATCCTCACATGGCCAAATGCTTAATATCAAGATATGATCTCCATAGAAGAATTTTAGCTAAAATAACATTCTTAATAAGCCGATCAACAGTTACTACACAAGTAAAATTACGAGTAAATCTTCTTTTTTTCCTTTCTCTTTAAAAGAAATATAAAATGTAGCAAGTTATAAGAAAATTAATTTTTTTGAGCCTTTCTCCATATTAGATGTCGAAATAAAATAAAAAACTTGAAGAACAGTTGTTGTATGCATAAAGTGTTGTAATCGATACAAAATCAGAAATAATGAAATAGTCACACTGAAGGAAGAGGTGATTATGATTCTCCTCAGCTTTAGCATATTAAACACATATGAGAGGCACATTCAAATTCTGTTTGTAAAAAATATCTATCATTTTTAACCTTTTTAATAGAGCCATCCAGGCAAAATAAGAAAACACATAGCAAACCTCTTATGCCAAATAAAAGAGGACCATTCTACCTGAGTTAAACTTTCATAAAAAGAAGCATGGAACATATTAAAGGGTGGAAGAGACACCCCGCCCCAAGACTTACATGATTCAGTCTGATTAGAGGTAAGAATATTAGCAAAAACTAAAGAAGCAACTAAAGCAAAAAAATCTGGCAAATTCTAGCAACTAGATATAATCAAATCTTCCACAGAAGTAGATTTGAAAGTAGAGCAAGTATTAAAATCAAGCATCTCATGAAGACCTCTACCCCCACACCAAGTATCCAAATAAAGGGAAAGTGAGCTATAAGGGTAAGTAATGGAAGAGATATTGCCTTTTTATACCTTATAATATAACAATTAAATTTCAAAAAGCATGAGCTTTTTTTTGAGGAGGCCTCCAAAGAGAAATAAATTTGTGCTCTTAACCCAACTAGACAATAAGAAATTACCATTTAAAATGCGCAAAATAAGAAACAACTGAATGTAAAATACAAAGAATTGGGATTAGGAATCCCCACACCCCCAAACTCTTAGGCCAACATACATCTTTCCAAGAAATAATATGAATTTTCCTAGCATTCATTTTACCATAAAATAAAAAACTAGAGAATTTTTTTTTAATAAATTTGCAACAAAATTTAGGAAGAATAAGACCCCTAATCCAATAAGAGATAGTATTACAAATAATAAACTTGAGAAATTGAAGTCTCCCTACAAAATATAGGATCTTAGCTTTCCAACCAGTAAGAAGTTCAATAATTTATTAAGTAAAGGTTTGAAATCAGAGGAAGTGAGCCTTTTAATAAAAATTGGCAACCACATATATTTCAGTGTTTTGAGCAATGGATATATTCAAATTTTGACAAATATTCTCAGCCACATGAGTATCTTAGGAGAGAATAGCCAAACTTTTGCTATGATTCAGAAAAGGTTCTAAACCAAAAAAGAAATACTCCAAAATATCCTTTAGCTTGTCAGCATTAATAATAAAGGTTTTTCCAAAAAACAAAGACATCATTTGCATAATGAAAGTGAGAAATATTTTTCTGATCACTAGTATTCATACCCTTAAAATTCACAACATTAGACATATCATCTAATAGATTAGATTAGACATCCATAATAGTGCAAAATAAACATGGTTAAAGAAGACAACCTTGACAAAGACTAGAAGAAGAGCTATGAAAACTAACTAAAGCACTATTAAGAGCAACTGAGAAAAAATATCCTCAACACAACCCTTAATCTAAGAAATAAAAACTTAGGAAAATCATTTTGAGTCAACCTATATATATAAAAAAATCTCTAAAGATAGTATTAAAAGTCTTATGCATATCAAGCTTAGCGTTGAAGTACTTATCTTTTGCCTTACTATTAAAGTCCCTTAACATACAGTTCCGATACAAGAAAGATATTATCAAAGGGTATCCTCTTTATAATAAACCTAGCCTAATGAACATGAATGATAAAAGACATAATATTTAGCATATGATTAGCCAAAATTTTTGCCACAATTTTATAAGAAAATATTAAATAATGAAATCGGTCTATAATAAAAAATTAAAGAGGCATGAATAATTTTTGGAATAAGAGCAATAACTGATGCTTTAGTAGCCTTAGGATGTGAGAAAAAGAGAAATAATGTAAAATTGCTTTATATAAAAAGAACCCACAATCTCCCAAGAATTCTAAAAGAATTTAAATGCAAAACCATCAGGACCTAGGGTAGAAGAGGGTGGGAGCTGAAAAAAAGCCTTCTTAATTTCCTCAATAGTTATAGGTGAAAGTTCGTTAGGGATGTTAGGCCCTATGAACTAGTCTCGAGGCTAACCAAGAGGGGGGGTGAATTGGTATTTTTAAAAATTCTTTAAAACCACAAGAACAAATATCACAAACCAAAATCACCACGTAAAATCAAGTGCAGAAAATTAAAGTGCGGAAGTAGTAAAAAGAACACAAGGGTTTATAGTGGTTCGGTCAACTTGATCTACGTCCACTCCCCGGAGGTGCCCTGCGAGTATTGCACTACCAACGTGACTCTCTTTTAGCCCCCACAGCTAGGCGGAGAAGCCCTTATAAAACACCTCCTTTTTGCCACACCCGATAAGGCAGAGAACCCAACTCCTTTTGCTTCCTCCTGAAGCAGGCAGAGAACCATGATCACTCGCTAAAACTTACCTCTCCCAACCCTTCCAAGGACAAGAAAATCTAGGGAAGAAGAAGTGGAACAATGCATGGAGCAACCCTTGTGAACCCTCTTACAAGCTCCCCCTCACAAGATCCTCTCTCTCTCTCTCTCTCTCTCTCTCTCTCTCTCTCTCTCTCCTTTAGGTTTTCTCAGGTCAAGACAATATCCAAGGATGTTCAAAAATAATAAACAAGAGCTCTTAAATAGAAGATCTTCAATGGAGCTTATTAATTGCAAGTTGCCGACTTTATCGTCTAGGACGATATTGAATGCAAACTGAACGATTGAAAACTTGCTTGATCATCCTGGATGATCTCACGATCGTCTAGGCTGATTAGTTCAAATCAGAGGAAAATCGTCCAGAGTATCGCTTTGAATTTGAGTTTTCCATTCCAAATCGGCCAGAGCATCGCCCTGAATTTGTACTGACCGATATTTATCGTTCAGGAGCAACCAAGGGTTTTTGAATGGATCATCCAGGCTGATCTTACGATCGTCCAGGACGATGTGATCGTATCAATCATCCTTAATTACTCCTATGATTGCCGGATCAATTTAGGCATAATTATACAATATCGTCCAGGCCAATAAAAGAATCGTCCTGACCGATTTTCCAAAAATACAGAATACCTAAATAGATCATGGCGGCAATTTCTTTCTATATTGAGCATATTGTCCTGGTCAATATAGGTATCGTCCAGGACGATCAGTTAATTACGGCTGCCTTAACTAAGAAATCCTGATTAGATCTTTTGTTTTGAACTTGATCGTCCAGGACAATATAAATATCATCCAGGCCGATGTGAGTAAAAACAAAAGTTCTAAATCTCTCAAGTGTGTGTGTAGGGTTACTTAACATCAGTCACTTCAAATAATTACAATTGACTCAAGAAAGAAAAAAGAAAATTACAAATTGACTCAACCCTAATCTACCAAGTCTTGAGCTGATTCCGATTTCCGTCTGATCTTTGAATCCTAAAAATGTCAGTAGTAAAGGCAGTCGAAAAGAAGCAAGAGTGTTTGCTAATCATCAAAACATAATTCATGGAATCTGTAATAATCTCTCCCTTTTTGATGATGGCAAACACTTTGACAATTAATCCAAAAATAGTAGTGTAAAAATATGGAATTGAAAGTGCAAGCATACAAAAGACCCCTTTCCCCCTTTTGACATCTCAAAAAGGAGGAAACTAAGAAACAAATCAAAAGGCCTCTTTTTTTTGTTTTTTTGTTTGTTTGTTTTTTTAACCAAGGCATGAACATGATGTAGTATTCCATGTAATTGATTTGTAAAAATTTTGTGAGCTAATGAATCAACATAAAAAAAATCCATAAAATGGTATAATATCCGATCATGATTACCCTTAGCTCGGACTTTTTTTTAGGGTAGAATTATCTTTGGAAATCAATGACCTAACTCAAATAATTAAATTGGATAGAAAAAAGAATCCATTCATCACTAGTTTCCAGAAAAAAATCTCTTATAGAATAATGAACCAAAGTGAATTTGTCACAATCACAAAACAATTGAAATCAAGCCTTTGATATATGAAATCTTCTAAGTTTTAAAAGATTTGAAAGGAGATGAGAGCTTGCTTTTGGTGGGCTCATTTTATGCCTCTTGTCAATTGAATGACGCTTTAGACATCTTTTAATTTTTGATATAATTTATGTATATATTTTTTTTTCAATTTTGACGTCATTGCGCATCTTTTGTTGATCTCATTGGCCAAATTTTTTATTTTTGCAAGCTTCATCCTCTTTCAAGAACTCTTAAAAATAATCTTAGTTGTGAGTATATCTTCTAGATATTAGAGAATAGAAGCTCTCTCTCTAACATAAGGAAGAACAATTCACAAAATAGAATCAATAACTAATGACAAGACTAATGAGGAATCTTGATGTGCCAAAAAGACTTTGATCATTATAAATACAAGATAGATTTTCTTTGGCAAGGTTAGAAAAGATCTTAATTTCACACACAATTGTTAATTTGAAATAGATTTTTGATTAGAAAAGAAAACTGTGCCACTAAAATAGATTAGAAAAAGAGCACAATTAACTGTATACTTTTACCATCTAATAGATTTAACAGATGTAAAACATTGACTACAAATTTTTAAAACTAAGGACAAGGCATACGATATCATTTCAGCAATGATTTTGAAAATCAAATTAAAAGAACATGAAAGTAAAATAAATCAAACAAAAACTGAAAGTAAAGCAAAAAGAAGAAAAGAACAATAAAGAGTAAAAAGGAAAAGCAAATCAAAAAAAAAAAAAAAAACAAAAGCAAAAGGAAGAAAGTAAATGATCAAGTTCATGCATTTATGTCAATCACACCCAATCTGGTCCTTAAAGAGCTGAAAGTGTCGAAGGCCAGTGGTTTAGTAATGATGTCAGCCAATTGATTTTCAGTTGTCACATGGTGTAAATCAATTTCTCTCTTAGTCACATGATCTCTGATAAAGTGATGCATAATGTTAATGTGCTTAGTCCTTGAATGTTGGATAAGATTCTTAGAAATTCATATGGCACTACTGTTGTCACAAAAGATTAAGATGGTGCCTACAGGTAATCTTAAATCCAATACCTGTTGTTTCAACCAAAGGACTTGGGCCACACAACTCCCCAAAGCAATGTACTCAACTTCAGTAGTGGAACGTGCAATAGAGTTTTGCTTTCTACTAGACCATGAGACCAAAGATTGTCCTATAAATTGACAAGTTCCTGAAGTGCTTTTTCTATCCACCTTGCATCCTGCAAAATCAGAGTCAGAAAATCCAATTATCTCAAAAGAAGTGCTGTGCCTCGGATACCAAATCTCTAAGTTTTTGGTCCCCAAAAGGTATCTAAAAATTCTCTTAACAACAGTCAGGTGGGACTCCTTGGGTTCAGCTTGAAAGCTAGCACAAAGGCAAACACTAAACATAATATCAGATCGGCTAGTAGTCAGGTAAAGTAAGGATCTAATCATGCCTCTATACTTCTTTTGATCAACAGACTTACCACTTGGGTCCTTATCCAATGGAACACTAGAAGTCATGGGAGTATTAATTGGTTTAGCTTTATCCATCTCATACTTCTTCAAAATATCATTTATGTATTTTGTTTGATTTAAAAAGGTTCCATCATCCAATTATTTTATGCTAAAACTCAAAAAGTAGGACAACTCTTCCATCAAACTCATCTCAAACTCTTTACTCATTATTTTAGAGAACTCATCACAAAGTTTTTTATTAGAAGATCCAAAAATTATATCATCCACATAAATCTGAAAAATAAGCAAATCATCTCCAACTTTTCTAAGAAAAAGGGTGGTGTCTACGCTCCCCTTAACAAACTCCTTTTCTAGTAAAAATGTGCTAAGCCTCTCATACCAAGCTCTTGGTGCCTGCTTTAACCCATACAAAGCCTTTTTTAATTTAAAAATATGATTTGGACATTGGGAGCTCTCAAAACCTGGGGGTTGTTCTACAAACACATCCTCTTTTATTTCCCCATTTAAAAAGGAACTCTTAACATCCATTTGAAAAAGCTTAAATTCTTTATAATAGGCAAAAGCTAATAGCACTCTAATAGCTTCCAATCTAGCTACAGGGGCAAAAGTCTCCTCGAAGTCTATCCCTTCTATTTAGTTATACCCCTTAGCCACTAATCCTGCTTTATTCCTAATCACTACTCCAAAATCATTTACCTTGTTCTTAAAGACCCACTTTGTTCCAACTACACTTTGTCCCTTAAGTCTTTCTACAAGCTCCTAAACATCATTCCTAACAAATTGATTCAACTCCTCTTGCATGGCTAAAATCCAAAACTCATCAGTAAGGGCTTGGTTTATGTTGGTGGGTTCAGTCATTGAGATAAAGGCAGAGTGGTTCACCTTCTTCTTAAGTCCATGTCTAGTCCTAACTCCATCAGAAAGGTCTCCTAAGATCAAATCCTTGGGGTGACTTGTAGAGTATCTCCAATCTCTAGGCAAGGTGTGAGACGGTCCAACCCTTTCCTCCAGATCTATATTTTCTACTCCTTGGGTGACATCTCCTACTCCTTCAATGTTTTGGTGACCTACTCCCTTCTCCAAATTTTTACTCCAGTGGTAACCTCTCCAACATCCTCATTATCCTCAACTCCAGGCATTTTAGAATCAGACTCATCAAATACTACATGTGTAGTATCTTCCACCATCAAAGTCCTCTTGTTAAACATCCTAAAAGACTTACCAACACTAGAATATCCCAAGAACACTCCTTCATCAAATTTAGGATCAAATTTGCCCAAGTGAGACTTCCCATTATTGTGAATGAAAATCTTACAACCAAAGACATGAAAGTGGGAAAGATTGGGTGTCCTACCCTTAAGGATCTCATAGGGTGTCTAATCTAGTTTGCCTCTAACATTCACTCTATTCAACACATAACAAGCTATGTTAACCCCTTCAGCCCAAAAGTATTTTGGAAGTGAATACTCAGCAAGCGTGGCTCTAGCAGCTTCCACCAAGGTCCGATTCTTCCTTTCAGCTACCCCGTTCTGCTGAGGGGTCCTAGGAGCTGAGAAGTTGTGGCTAATCCCCTTGTCCTCATAAAAATCTCCAAATCTTTTATTCTCAAACTCTCCCCCATGATCACTATAGATGGTCAAGATCTCACAACCTAGCTTTTTCTGAATCCAAGTATAAAAAGTTATAAACTCCTCAAAAGACTCATGTTTATGTGAAAAAAATCTAGTCCAAGTGAACCTCGAGTAGTCATCAACAATCACCAAACAATAGATTTTCCCTCCCAAGCTGGCAGTGCAAATGGGTCCAAACAAATCAATGTGAAGGACTTCTAAAGGTCTAGAGGTGCTAATGTCCTTAATGGGGTGAAAGGTGGAGTGGACTTGCTTTCCTAGTTGGCAAGCATCACAAAGGTGGTCTTTTGAAAACTTGAGTTTGGGGACACCTCTAACTAGGTCTTTTTGGATCACTTTTCTAAGGTTTTCATACTTGCATGACATAGTCTCCGATGCCATAACCATGAATCATCAACAACAGTTTTTAAGCAAAATGATGCAGCACATTCAATGTTATTTAAATCAAGCATGTACACATTGTTGATCTTTTTTTCCTGCAAAATAGTATTGTTACTTAAACTTACAATGCATGAATTTGCAAAGAATTGCACGATGAAGCCTTTGTCACAGAGTTGACTAATGCTGAGCAGGTTGTTCTTTAATCCATCTATAAGCAAAACATTTTCAATCATAAGGTTCTTGGAATTATCAATTATACTTGAGCCAACCACCTTCCTGGTGGTGTTGTCTCTAAGAGTTACCTTGCCTCCAGTCCTGGACTCCAGCAAAACAAATTGATTGGCATCACCAGTCATATGTCGAGAGTATCCGCTGTCCAAGTACCACATACTTTCATGAGGCCTTTAGTGAGAGCCCACCTACAAAATTATCAAATGTCAGATATAAGAACCTAAACAGGTTTGGGTTCCTTCTTATGAAAAGTAGAATGCAATGCATGTGTGGTATGCTGTATATCATGCACCTTTGGTATCCACACCCAACGTGTACTATGGTGAACAGTGCAAGTGTGTGAGATGTGTTCTAGCATGCAACATGAAAAACATCTAACACATGGAAAATGATTTTTTAAATAATTTGAGTTATAATGCCTCTTCCTAGGTTTTGGCTTTTGATCAAGTGTTGGTGTCATCCTAGTTTTCTTAAATGTATCTAATTCATTTTGAATCCTCAAGTTAGTACTTTTTAAGGCATCATTATCAATCCTTAAATTTTTCTCCATCTCTTTAGAATTCTTAAAATCAGATTCAAGTGAGGTGTGTTTGACTTTTAGTGACTCATGCTCTTCAATTAATTCACAATACTTTTTTTTTAACTCATTAAATTCATCAAGTAGAATCATGTGATTTGAATCAATTGTAGAATGATCTTTGAGAATAACTTCATGCTCTTTTTGTAAATTCAAAAATTCCAATTTCAAGCTAACATGTGTTTTCTTAAGTTTCCTATATGATGCATGAATTTTTTCAGAAACTTCAAGGAGTTGATCGTAGGAAAGTTCACATACCTCTTCTTGATCAAGATTATCGTTTACCATTAAGCACAAGTTAGTTGTCTCATCTTCTGGTTCCGTCTCCAATGAATCTGATGCATAATCCGCCCAAAATGCCTTTTGAAGTCTCTTTTTGTCTTTTCTAAACTTGGATTTCTCCTCACTCTTTTCCTTGCTTGTGTGCGTCTTAAGTGTAGGGCAATCAGCTTTCACGTGTCCGAGCTTCCTGCATTCATAACAAACCACATCAGACGATCCTTTAGAATATTTGTTATCTTTACCTTTTCTCTAATTTTGATGATGCTTTTGCTTCTTCCGTAGAAAGCTTTTGAATTGCCTTGTGATAAAGGCAATATCATCGCTCTCAGACCCGGAAGAATCAGAGTCAGATTTATGCGCCTTCAGTGCCACTGTTTTCTCCTTCTTTTTCTCACATGCATCAAGATTTCTTTGATTCACCCTTTGCTCGTAAGCAATGAGTGAGCCAAGTAAGTTATTAATCGAATAGGTGTTTAAATCCTTAGATTCAGTTATAGCAGTGATTTTAGCATCAAAAGAGGAATGCAAGCATCTTAAGATTTTGTTTACTTTTTCATAGTTTGAAAGTTCTCTTTCTATGACATGCAAAGAAGTTACAATTTGAGTAAACCGTGTATACATATCAGAAATTGATTAAGAAGGTTTCATACAAAAAAGTTCATAGTCATGCAAGAGAATATTCAAACGAGATTATTTCACTTCATTGGTTCCTTCATAAGTAATGCAAAACTTATCCC
Organism: Dendrobium nobile; assembly: GCA_022539455.1. Lineage (NCBI taxonomy): Eukaryota > Viridiplantae > Streptophyta > Magnoliopsida > Asparagales > Orchidaceae > Dendrobium > Dendrobium nobile. The sequence continues at coordinate 32,421,907 of CM039729.1, forward strand.
AAATCTCTTTTCCAGTAGAGCAAGTAGAAACACGTATGTAATTCTCAGACTTTAAAGCACAGAAAAAATAGTTCAAACACTTCGCATTCAATTGAGCTAAATCTCTTTCATCGGCAGTCCATTCAATAAAAGCTTTAGTTTTAATTCCGTTAATTTAATGAGTAGGTGGAGAATATCCTTCTTTAATAAGTATCCACATGCGATAGTCAGTTGATTGCGAAAAAGTAGACATGCGAGTTTTCCAAAAATCAAAAGGAAGGTTGTTGCAATTCCCAAAGTTAGCCATGGATCAAAATTCAAAAAGTTTTCAAACTTTGTTTTTATGAATCCCGCTCTGATCCCACTTGAAAGTTCATTAGGGATGTTAGGCCCTATGAACTAGTCCCGTGGCTAACCAAGAAGGGGGGTGAATTGGTATTTTTAAAAATTCTTTAAAACCACAAGAACAAATATCACAAACCAAAATCGCCACGGAAAAATAAGTACGGAAAATTAAAGTGAGGAAGCAGTAAAAAGAACACAAGGGTTTATAGTGGTTCGGTCAACTTGACCTACATCCACTCCCCGGAGGTGCCCTCCGAGTATTGCACTACCAACGTGACTCTCCTTTAGCCCCCACAGCTAAGCGGAGAAGCCCTTACAAAACACCTCATTTTTGCCACACCCGGCAAGGCAGAGAACCCAACTCCTTTTGCTTCCTCCTGAAGCAGGCAGAGAACCACGATCACTTGCTGAAACTTATCTCTCCCAACCCTTCCAAGGACATGAGACTCTAGGGAAGAAGAAGTGGAACAATGCTTGGAGCAACCCTTGTGAACCCCCTCACAAGCTCTCCCACAGATCCTCTCTTTCTCTCTCTCTCTCTCTCTCTCTCTCTCTCTCTCTCTCTCTCTCTCTCTCTCTCTCTCTCTCTCTCTCTCCTTTAGGTTTTCTTAGGTCAAGACAGCAGCCAAGGATGTTCAAAAATGTTGAACAAGAGCTCTTAAATAGAAGAGCTTCAAAGGAGCTCATTAATTGCAAGTTGCCGACTTTATCATCCTGGTCGATCAGTACAAATCTCATAAGATCGGCCAGAGCATCGCCCTGAATGCAAACTAGACAATTAAAAATTTGTTTGATCGTCCCGGATGATCTCACGATCGTCCAGGCCGATCAGTTCAAATAAGAGGAAAATCGTCCAGAGTATCGCCCTGAATTTGAGCTATTCGTTCTAAATCGGCCAGAGCATCGCCTTGAATTTGTACTGGCCGATATTTATCGTCCAGGAGCAACCAAGGGTTTTTGAATGGATCGTCCAGAATGATGTGATCGTATCAATTATCCTTAATTACTCCCATGATTGCCGGATCAATTTATTCATAATTATACAATATCATTCAAGCCGATAAAAGAATCGTCCTGGCCGATTTCCAAAAATATAGAATACCTAAATAGATCATGGCGGCAATTTCTTTCTATATTGAGCATATCGTCCAGGCCGATCAGTTAATTACAGCTGCCTTAACTAAGAAATTCTTATTAAATCTTTTGTTTTGAACTTAATCGTCCGGGCCGATGTGAGTAAAACACAAGTTCTAAATCTCTCAAGTGTGTGTGTAGAATTACTTAACATCAGTCACTTCAAACAATTACAATTGACTCAAGAAAGAAAAAAGGAAATTACAATTGACTCAACCCTAATCTACCCAGTCTTGATCTGATTCTGATTTCCGTCCGATCTTTGAATCCTGAAAATGTTAGTAGTAATGGCAGTCGAAAAGAAGCAAGAGTGTTTGCTAATCATCAAAACATAATTTATGGAATCTGCAACAATAGGAGCCATAAGCGAGGGGAGAAGGATAACAGGAATGATTCTACCAACATGAATAAAATTAGAAGTAATAAGAGCAGATTTAGGAGAATTGAAAAATCTTTTAAAATGATGAATAAAAGATTACTCCCTCAAAAGTGGATAAATCCTTAATTCTTCTCCTACTATGTCTGTAATGAATTTTAGAATAAAGAAATCCCAATTCCTCATCTTAGCAAGAAAGCCATCTTGCTTTAGACCACTGCATATGCTAAGAGGTACGTAAAGATATATTATGATTATGAAGATGGTTCACATGTTTTAAAGGTTTATTAAGTTGTTGGTCAAAAGGAGTGCATTAAATCTTTCACAATAAAAGACATTGCTTCTTTTGTAGAACATCAATAGAGTCATAAATAAACTTAGAGGAAACCCAAGGCTAGCTAGTTTACTGCTGTGGACATATATTTCTATATGTTTTATGTTAAGTTTAATATATGTGTTGTTTGAACATTTTTGTGTTAATTATTGTTTGGACAGGTTTGATTATGTTATTGGTGATGTTCCTTATCTGAATTTGATGTATAAATGCAAATTGTTTTGATGTAAATTGTATTGTTTATATGTGTTGTTTATATGTGTTTTTTATACAGGAATTTTTTTTTTGTGGAAATTAGTTTTTAAAAGAAGAAAGGTTTTTTTTCTGTGCTCCAGGTTTTCGACGGAATTTTCACCGGTCGTTCTGCCGGTACGACGATATAACATTTTCGGCGGATCATATTCGATGGTTATTCATCGTCTTTTTAACGATGGACTATCCACCGGAACTACCAGCGGAATAAACGACGGTAAACGAAAATGTTCGCCGACGAGATTTTATTATTTTTCAGCCGGAAAGTGCGCCGACAAAAATTTTTGATGCGCGATATTCCGGCGGAAGGTTTTTCGACGGTACTCCGCCGAAAATCAACAATTTCCGACGCATTTTTGTTTTACCGACAGATTTGGTCCGCCGGTAAAAGCTTGTTTTCCTGTAGTGGCTAATCCTTAATATTGCATTTAAGTCTATGTAGCCTAGAACACAAATCATTAATAAGACTTCCCACACAAGCATAGAAAAAATATTAATAAGCAAATCCTAGAACTCAAGCTTATTACACTAAAATATTTTTAAAAAGAAATCTATGTATAAGATTAACCATTTGATTATTGTAAAGAAGAAGAGGCGAGTGATTAGAATAAATTAATTTAATTTCACAATAATAGGAGGAAGGAAAAGATTCCAATGAATGATTATTCATCAATAACCTATCAAGCTTAATATGTATGGGTTGATCACTTCTTTGATCACATAAGGTATGAAAATACCCAACAGAAGAAACTTGTTGAACACCAATATTGAAAATAAGAATATTATAATCCCACAAGTTGTTATTAGGAATAATATTGCCCCAAAATTTTAGTTAGAGAATCTACAACAATTAATGTCTCCCAATAAAACCCAAGGATAGGAATGGTTAGCAATTAAGTTCAGTAAATAATTCTATATGACATATATCTCAATAGAAAAATTGGAAGCATAAACAACTATAATTAGGAATAAAGAAGAAGTGACAATCATCAAAGAGCCATGAATAAGTTGGTTAGTAGAGAAAATAGAAGTAAAAGAAACATAGGAAGCATTCCATTTCAACCAAATCCTCACAAGATCTAAAAAATTAAAATTATTATATCTAACTTCATGTTGAAAGAACCTATGACTAATAGAGAATGAAGGGTCATCCACAGAATTAGAACTAACTTTAGCTTCAAGGTTATAGAGCAAATCCACATTAAAACTATGAAAAATATCTTTAGAAGAAGTAACTTTTTCCATACTATTGAAACCTCTAACATTCTTAATTGAAATATTAGGAAAATACATTAAGATTGAGATAAGAATTTCCTTCCTTCCTGACATTCTTGGCTCTAGTAGACTTTCCCAAAAAAGAGGCAACTTTGTGATTTATTGACCATAAATTTTATTAGTAGATGTAGCATGAGACTTATCATAAGGATGATGAGAATCACTTTTCTTCTACTTGAGAGAAATTAAATCCATTGGCTGCAGGCCTTGAAATTTATTTTTTAGATTATTTTCTAGTGAAAATTTCTTAGATATGGTGAAATAATATCAGGGGGGAAATCTTTTGTAGGTGAATTCAAATTTGGAATATCAACTTTCACGGCCAAATAGAAAGCATCCAGTATGTTAGCAATAATATAAGCTGGGTGAACTTTAGAAACATTAAAAGGATTAGGTTCATAAGATAAGGTAGAAGGGGCTTGATTAGAGATGCTAGGACCAGATGATGGGAAGGACATGAAGGTGCACTCAAGACCTTTGAGCTTCTACTTCTACCCTAGAAGGTTCTATCAAAATAGTTGATGATTGGGGATTGGTGGGACAGAGAGAGGAAGGATGAACAATTGAACCTCACCCTAAATAAGAAATATATTTCTTGTCATAAATAACCTTTAGAGAAACAATATCCCTAGCAACAAAGGCTTTAATTTCTTCAAAAAGGGTGGACTATTTATTAACCAAAATATAAACACAAGCAAAAGTAAACTAGCAATCTTAAAAATTCTGGCCTCAACTAACCATCAAACCATCAAACCAATAGAAAGTCAAAGATCTTCATCTGAAGAGCAATTAAAACAAACTACTCACAGTCAGGATGAAGTAAAGGTGACCGTAATTGAATAATGAATGAATTTCCAAAGAAAACCATGGGCCCCTAACCATACCAAATCAAAATATTCTAGATAAAAAAACTTAAGCAATAAAAAGCCCCACTATAGGAAAAATCATTCTTTCTAGGAGACTTTTTAATGGACATAAGACTACTAGAAATATCAATGAAAATATTAGTGAATTCTTTGTCAGAATTTAGTTTGAAATTACTGGTGGATATTCTGGTGAATATGCTGTCGAAAACTTTCTGGCATAAATTCTGCCAAAGAATCTACTGGTCATCTTAAAACTGGCAAATTGGTCTAACGGATATTCCATCATAATCTGTGATTGAATGTCTATTAGCTTTTTTATAGCCAATGAATTATTTTCTGGTGAATTAATTATTTCTATTGGAAAGTTTTTGGTGGACTATTCGCAATAACAAGCCCTATTTTGCCACCCCACCTCATCTCCCATCTTATTACGCAAATTTTCACATTTGCTCCCATTCCCGCTCGCATTTGCAAAAATTGTATCCCATGCTATGTTCACTATCAGTTCTCTCTCATGCTTCATTCACCGTTAGTTGCTATTCCTACTCCCATTCATGACAATTGTTTCCTATGTTCCATTCGTTGTTGGCTTATGTGCTCCATTTTCCAATGCAATAATTAAAATTTCATGTGAGATTGTTAAACCTTATTGAACTGCCCTAGGCACACCAAGAGGGGGGGGGGGGGGTTGAGTTGGTTATTTAAAAATTGTCTCAATGAATTTTTTTTTATTATTTAAACAAATTGCAAACTCAGGTGAAAAAACTTAATAATAATAATTTATAATTATTATCTTTTTGATTTTCATAACAAATATCAATGATAAAATATTTTTTAATTTTATTTACAAATTTTATTTTCTTTTTTCAATAAGAATCAAATAAAACACAACTTTATAATCAAAACACAAATGTGCAAGAATACAAATGTTTGAGAAACTAAATAAATAGGAAAAAATAAAAGTGCGAAAATAAAACTATGTGCAAGAATAACTGTGTTTATTCTCCATAGTAAATGATCAAGTTCATGCATTTATGTCAATCACACCCAATCTGGTCCTTAAAGAGCTGAAAGTGTCGAAGGCCAGTGGTTTAGTAATGATGTCAGCCAATTGATTTTCAGTTGTCACTGGTGTAAATCAATTTCTCTCTTAGTCACATGATCTCTGATAAAGTGATGCTAATGTTAATGTGCTTAGTCCTTGAATGTTGGATAAGATTCTTAGAAATTTATATGGATTTTACTATGTGTCCAAAAGATTAAGATGGTGCCTACAGGTAATCTTAAATCCAATACCTGTTGTTTCAACCAAAGGACTTGGGCCACACAACTCCCCAAAGCAATGTACTCAACTTCAGTAGTGGAACGTGCAATAGAGTTTTCTTTCTACTAGACCATGAGACCAAAGTTGTCCTATAAAATTGACAAGTTCCTGAAGTGCTTTTCTATCCACCTTGCATCTGCAAAATCGAGTCAGAAAATCCAATTATCTCAAAAGAAGTGCTGTGCTCGGATACCAAATCTCTAAGTTTTTGGTCCCCAAAGGTATCTAAAAATTCTCTTAACAACAGTCGGTGGGACTCCTTGGGTTCAGCTTGAAAGCTAGCACAAAGGCAAACACTAAACAATATCAGATCGGCTAGTAGTCAGGTAAAGTAAGGATCTAATCATGCCTCTATACTTCTTTTGATCAAGACATTACCACTTGGGTCCTTATCCAATGGAACACTAGAAGTCATGGGAGTATTAATTGGTTTAGCTTTATCCATCTCATACTTCTTCAAAATATCATTTATGTATTTTGTTTGATTTTAAAAGGTTCCATCTCCAATTATTTTATGCTAAACTCAAAAAGTAGGACAACTCTCATCAAACTCATCTCAAACTCTTTACTCATTATTTTAGAGAGAACTAATCACAAAGTTTTTTATTAGAAGATCCAAAAAATATTCATCCACATAAATCTGAAAAATAAGCAAAATCATCTCAACTTTTCTAAGAAAAAGGGTGGTGTGTCTACGCTCCCCTTAACAAACTCCTTTTCTAGTAAAAATGTGCTAAGCCTCTCATACCAAGCTCTTGGTGCCTGCTTTAACCATACAAAGCCTTTTTTAATTTAAAAATATGATTTGGACATTGGGAGCTCTCAAAACCTCGGGGTTGTTCTACAAACACATCCTCTTTATTTTCCCATTTAAAAAGGAACTCTTAACATCCATTTGAAAAAGCTTAAATTCTTTATAATAGGCAAAAGCTATAGCACTCTAATAGCTTCCAATCTAGCTCAGGGGCAAAAGTCTCCTCGAAGTCTATCCCTTCTATTTAGTTATTACCCCTTAGCCACATATCCTGCTTTATTCCTAATCACTACTCCAAATCATTTACCTTGTTCTTAAAGACCCACTTTGTTTCAACTACACTTTGTCCCTTAAGTCTTTCTACAAGCTCCTAACATCATTCCTAACAAATTGATTCAACTCCTCTTGCATGGTATAAATCCAAAACTCATCAGTAAGGGCTTGGTTTATGTTGGTGGGTTCAGTCATTGAGATAAAGGCAGAGTGGTTCACCTTCTTCTTAGTCCATGTCTAGTCCTAACTCCATCAGAAAGGTCTCCTAAGATCAAATCTTGGGGTGACTTGTAGAGTATCTCCAATCTCTGCAAGGTGTGAGACGGTCCAACCCTTTCCTCCAGTCTATATTTTTTCCTCCTTGGGTGACATCTCCTTCTCCTTCAATGTTTTGGTGACCTACTCCCTTCTCCAAATTTTACTCCAGTGGTAACCTCTCCAACATCCTCATTATCCTCAAACTCCAGGCATTTTAGAATCAGACTCATCAAATACTACATGTGTAGTATCTTCCACCATCAAAGTCCTCTTGTTAAAAATCCTAAAAGACTTACCAACACTAGAATATCCCAAGAACACTCCTTCATCAAATTTAGGATCAAATTTGCCCAAGTGAGACTTCCCATTATTGTGAATGAAATCTTACAACCAAAGACATGAAAGTGGGAAGATTGGGTGTCCTACCCTTAAGGATCTCATAGGTGTCAATCTTGTTGCCTCTAACATTCACTCTATTAACACATAACAAGCTATGTTAACCCCTTCAGCCCAAAAGTATTTTGGAAGTGAATACTCGCAAGCGTGGCTCTTGCAGCTTCCACCAGGTCCGATTCTTCCTTTCAGCTACCGTTCTGCTGAGGGGTCCTAGGAGCTGAGAAGTTGTGGCTAATCCCCTTGTCCTCATAAAAATCTCAAATCTTTTATTCTCAAACTCTCCCCCATGATCACTATAGATGGGCAAGATCTCACAACCTAGCTTTTTCTGAATCCAAGTATAAAAAGTTATAAACTCCTCAAAAGACTATGTTTGTGAAAAAAATCTAGTCAGTGAACCTCGAGTAGTCATCAACAATCACCAAACAATAGATTTTCCCTCCCAAGTGGCAGTGCAAATGGGTCCAAACAAATCAATGTGAAGGACTTCTAAAGGTCTAGAGGTGCTAATGCCTATGGGGTGAAAGGTGGAGTGGACTTGCTTTCCTAGTTGGCAGCATCACAAAGGTGGTCTTTTGAAAACTTGAGTTTGGGGACACCTCTAACTAGGTCTTTTTGGATCACTTTTTAAGGTTTTCATACTTGCATGACAATGTCTCCGATGCCATAACCATGAATCTCAACAACAGTTTTTAAGCAAATGATGCAGCAATTCAATGTTATTTAAATCAGCATGTACACATTGTTGATCTTTTTTTCCTGCAAAATAGTATTGTTACTTAAACTTACAATGCATGAATTTGCAAGAATTGCACGATGAAGCCTTTGTCTACAGAGTTGACTAATGCTGAGCAGGTTGTTCTTTAATCCATCTATAAGCAAAACATTTTCATCATAAGGTTCTTGGAATTATCAATTATACTTGAGCCAACCACCTTCCTGGTGGTGTTGTCTCTAAGAGTTACCTTGCCTCCAGTCCTGGACCCAGCAAAACAAATTGATTGGCATCACCAGTCATATGTCGAGAGTTTCCGCTGTCCAAGACCACTACTTTATGAGGCCTTTAGTGAGAGCCCACCTACAAAATTATCAATGTCAGATATAAGAACCTAAACAGGTTTGGGTTCCTTCTTATGAAAAGTAGAATGCAATGCATGTGTGGTATGCTGTATTCATGCACTTTGGTATCACACCACGTGTTACTATGGTGAACAGTGCAAGTGTGTGAGATGTGTTCTAGCATGCAACATGAAAAACATCTAACACATGGAAAATGATTTTTTAAATTATTTGAGTTATAATGCTTTCTAGGTTTTGGCTTTTGATCAAGTGTTGGTGTCATCCTAGTTTTCTTAAATGTATCTAATTCATTTTGAATCCTCAAGTTTGTACTTTTTAAGGATCATTATCAATCCTTAAATTTTTCTCCATCTCTTTAGAATTCTTAAAATCAGATTCAAGTGAGGTGTGTTTGACTTTTAGTGACTCATGCTCTTCAATATTTCAAAATACTTTTTTTTTAACTCATTAAATTCATCAAGTAGAATCATGTGATTTGAATCAATTGTGAATGATCTTTGAGAATAACTTCATGCTCTTTTTGTAAATTCAAAATTCCAATTTCAAGCTAACATGTGTTTTCTTTAGTTTCCTATATGATGCATGAATTTTTTCAGAAACTTCAAGGAGTTGATCGTAGGAAAGTTCACATACCTCTTCTTGATCAAGATTATCGTTTACCATTTGCACAAGTTAGTTGTCTCCTTCTCTGGTTCCGTCTCCAATGAATCTGATGCATAATCCGCCCAAAATGCCTTTTGAAGTCTCTTTTTGTCTTTTATAACTTGGATTTTCCTCCTCTTTTTCCTTGCTTGTGTGCGTCTTAAGTGTAGGGCAATCAGCTTTCACGTGTCGAGCTTCCTGCATTCATAAAAACCACATCAGACGATCCTTTAGATATTTGTTATCTTTACCTTTTCTCTAATTTTGATGATGCTTTTGCTTCTTCCGTAGAAAGCTTTTGAATTGCCTTGTGATAAAGGCAATATCATCGCTCTCAGACCCGGAAGAATCAGGTCAGATTTATGCGCCTTAGTGCCACTGTTTTCTCCTTCTTTTTCTCACATGCATCAAGATTTCTTTGATTCACCCTTTGCTCGTAGCAATGAGTGAGCCATAAGTTATTAATCGAATAGGTGTTTAAATCCTTAGATTCAGTTATAGCAGTGATTTTAGCATCAAAAGAGGAATGCAAGCTCTTAAGATTTTGTTTCTTTTTCATAGTTTGAAAGTTCTCTTTCTATGACATGCAAAGAAGTTACAATTTGAGTAAACCGTGTATACATATCAGAAATTGATTAAGAGGTTTTATACAAAAAAGTTCATAGTCATGCAAGAGTATTCAAACGAGATTATTTCACTTCATTGGTTCCTTCATAAGTAATGCAAAACTTATCCCAAATCTTTTTCCAGTTGAGCAAGTAGAAACACGTATGTAATTCTCAGACTTTAAAGCACAGAAAAAATAGTTCAAACACTTCGCATTCAATTGAGCTAAATCTCTTTCATCGGCAGTCCATTCATAAAAGCTTTATGTTTTAATTCCTTATTTAATGAGTAGGTGGGAATATCCTTCTTTAATATAGTATCCACATGCGATAGTCAGTTGATTGCGAAAAAAGTAGACATGCGAGTTTTCAAAAATCAAAAGGAAGGTTGTTGCAATTCCCAAAGTTAGCCATGGATCAAAATTCAAAAAGTTTTCAAACTTTGTTTTTATGAATCCCGCTCTGATCCCACTTGAAAGTTCATTAGGGATGTTAGGCCCTATGAACTAGTCCCGTGGCTAACCAAGAAGGGGGGTGAATTGGTATTTTTAAAAATTCTTTAAAACCACAAGAACAAATATCACAAACCAAAATCGCCCGGAAAAACAAGTACGGAAAATTAAAGTGAGGAGCAGTAAAAAGAACACAAGGGTTTATGTGGTTCGGTCAACTTGACCTACATCCACTCCCGGAGGTGCCCTCCGAGTATTGCACTACCAACGTGACTCTCCTTTAGCCCCCACAGCTAAGCGGAGAAGCCCTTACAAAACACCTCCTTTTTGCCACACCCGGCAAGGCAGAGAACCCAACTCCTTTGCTTCCTCCTGAAGCAGGCAGAGAACCACGATCACTTGCTGAAACTTATCTCTCCCAACCCTTCCAAGGACATGAGACTCTAGGGAAGAAGAAGTGGAACAATGCTTGGAGCAACCCTTGTGAACCCCCTCACAAGCTCTCCCACAGATCTCTCTTTCTCTCACTCTCTCTCTCTCTCTCTCTTCTCTCTCTCTCTCTCTCTCTTCTTCTCTCTCTCTCTCTCTCTCTCTCCTTTAGGTTTTCTTAGGTCAAGACAGCAGCCAAGGATGTTCAAAAATGTTGAACAAGAGCTCTTAAATAGAAGAGCTTCAAAGGAGCTCATTAATTGCAAGTTGCCGACTTTATCATCTGGTCGATCAGTACAAATCTCATAAGATCGGCCAGAGCATCCTGAATGCAAACTAGACAATTAAAAATTTGTTTGATCGTCCCGGATGATCTCACGATCGTCCAGGCCGATCAGTTCAAATAAGGGGAAAATCGTCCAGAGTATCGCCCTGAATTTGAGCTTTCGTTCTAAATCGGCCAGAGCATCGCCTTGATTTGTACTGGCCGATATTTAAGTCCAGGAGCAACCAAGGGTTTTTGAATGGATCGTCCGAATGATGTGATCGTTCAATTATCCTTAATTACTCCCATGATTGCCGGATCAATTTATTCATAATTATACAATATCATTCAGCCGATAAAAGAATCGTCCTGGCCGATTTCCAAAAATATAGAATACCTAAATGATCATGGCGGCAATTTCTTTCTATATTGAGCATATCGTCCAGGCCGATCAGTTAATTACAGTGCCTTAACTAAGAAAATTTATAAATCTTTGTTTTGAACTTAATCGTCCGGGCCGATGTGAGTAAACACAAGTTCTAAATTCTCAAGTGTGTGTGTAGAATTACTTAACATCAGTCACTTCAAACAATTACAATTGACTCAAGAAAGAAAAAGGAAATTACAATTGACTCAACCTAATCTACCCAGTCTTGATCTGATTCTGATTTCCGTCGATCTTGATCCTGAAAATGTTAGTAGTAATGGCAGTCGAAAAGAAGCAAGAGTGTTTGCTAATCATCAAAACAAATTTATGGAATCTGCAACAATAGGAGCCATAAGCGGAGGGGAGAGGATAACAGGAATGATTCTACCAACATGAATAAAAATTAGAGTAATAAGAGCAGTTTAGGAGAATTGAAAAATCTTTTAAAATGATGAATAAAAGATTACTCCCTCAAAAGTGGATAAATCCTTAATTCTTCTCCTACTATGTCTGTAATGAATTTTAGATAAAGAAATCCCAATTCCTCATCTTAGCAAGAAGCCATCTTGCTTTAGACCACTGCATATGCTAAGGGTACGTAAAGATATATTATGATTATGAAGATGGTTCACAATGTTTTAAAGGTTTATTTAGTTGTTGGTCAAAAGGAGTGCATTAAATCTTTCACAATAAAAGACATTGCTTCTTTTGTAGAACATCAATAGAGTCATAAATAAACTTTGAGGAAACCCAAGGCTAGCTAGTTTATCTCTGTGGACATATATTTCTATATGTTTTATGTTAAGTTTAATATATGTGTTGTTTGAACATTTTTGTGTTAATTATTGTTTGGACAGGTTTGATTATGTTATTGGTGATGTTCCTTTCTGAATTTGATGTATAAATGCAAATTGTTTTGATGTAAATTGTATTGTTTATATGTGTTGTTTATATGTGTTTTTTATACAGGAATTTTTTTTTTGTGCTCCAGGTTTTCGACGGAATTTTCACCGGTCGTTCTGCCGGTACGACGTATAACATTTTGGCGAGGTCATATTCGATGGTTATTCATCGTCTTTTTAACGATGGACTATCCACCGGAAACTACCAGCGGAATAAACGACAGTAAACGAAAATGTTCGCCGACGAGATTTTATTATTTTTCAGCCGGAAAGTGCACCGACAAAAAATTTTGATGCGCGATATTCCGGCGGAAGTTTTTCGACGGTACTCCGCCGAAAATCAACAATTTCCGACGCATTTTTGTTTTACGACAGATTTGGTCCGCCGGTAAAGCTTGTTTTCTGTAGTGGCTAATCCTTAATATTGCATTTAAGTCTATGTGCCTAGAACACAAATCATTAATAAGACTTCCCACACAAGCATAGAAAAAAATATATATAAGCAAATCCTAGAACTCAAGCTTATACACTAAAATATTTTTAAAAAGAAATCTATGTATAAGATTAACCATTTGATTATTGTAAAGAAGAGAGGCGAGTGATTAGAATAAATTAATTTTAATTTCACAATAGGAGGAAGGAAAAAGGTCAACTTGATCTACGTCCACTCCCCGGAGGTGCCCTGCGAGTATTGCACTACCAATGTGACTCTCTTTTAGCCCCCACAGCTAGGCGGAGAAGCCCTTATAAAACACCTCCTTTTTGCCACACCCGATAAGGCAGAGAACCCAACTCCTTTTGCTTCCTCCTGAAGCAGGCAGAGAACCATGATCACTCGCTAAAACTTACCTCTCCCAACCCTTCCAAGGACAAGAAAATCTAGGGAAGAAGAAGTGGAACAATGCATGGAGCAACCCTTGTGAACCCTCTTACAAGCTCCCCCTCACAAGATCCTCTCTCTCTTTCTCTCTCTCTCTCTCTCCTTTAGGTTTTCTCAGGTCAAGACAATATCCAAGGATGTTCAAAAATAATAAACAAGAGCTCTTAAATAGAAGATCTTCAATGGAGCTCATTAATTGCAAGTTGCCGACTTTATCGTCTAAGACGATATTGAATGCAAACTGAACGATTGAAAACTTGCTTGATCATCCTGGATGATCTCACGATCGTCTAGGCTGATTAGTTCAAATCAGAGGAAAATCGTCCAGAGTATCGCTTTGAATTTGAGTTGTCCATTCCAAATCGGCCAGAGCATCGCCCTGAATTTGTACTGACCGATATTTATCGTTCAGGAGCAACCAAGGGTTTTTGAATGGATCATCCAGACTGATCTTACGATCGTCCAGGACGATGTGATCGTATCAATCATCCTTAATTACTCCTATGATTGTCGGATCAATTTAGGCATAATTATACAATATCGTCCAGGCCAATAAAAGAATCGTCCTGACCGATTTTCCAAAAATACAGAATACCTAAATAGATCATGGCGGCAATTTCTTTCTATATTGAGCATATTGTCCTGGTCAATATAGGTATCGTCCAGGACGATCAGTTAATTACGGCTGCCTTAACTAAGAAATCCTGATTAGATCTTTTGTTTTGAACTTGATCGTCCAGGACAATATAAATATCATCCAGGCCGATGTGAGTAAAAACAAAAGTTCTAAATCTCTCAAGTGTGTGTGTAGGGTTACTTAACATCAGTCACTTCAAATAATTACAATTGACTCAAGAAAGAAAAAAGAAAATTACAAATTGACTCAACCCTAATCTGCCAAGTCTTGAGCTGATTCCGATTTCCGTCTGATCTTTGAATCCTAAAAATGTCAGTAGTAAAGGCAGTCGAAAAGAAGCAAGAGTGTTTGCTAATCATCAAAACATAATTCATGGAATCTGTAATAATCTCTCCCTTTTTGATGATGGCAAACACTTTGACAATTAATCCAAAAATAGTAGTGTAAAAATATGGAATTGAAAGTGCAAGCATACAAAAGACCCCTTTCCCCCTTTTGACATCTCAAAAAGGAGGAAACTAAGAAACAAATCAAAAGGCCTCTTTTTTTTGTTTTTTTTTGTTTGTTTTTTTAACCAAGGCATGAACATGATGTAGTATTCCATGTAATTGATTTGTAAAAATTTTGTGAGCTAATGAATCAACATAAAAAAAATCCATAAAACGGTATAATATCCGATCATGATTACCCTTAGCTCGGACTTTTTTTTAGGGTAGAATTATCTTTGGAAATCAATGACTTAACTCAAATAATTAAATTGGATAGAAAAAAGGATCCATTCATCACTAGTTTCCAGAAAAAAATCTCTTATAGAATAATGAACCAAAGTGAATTTGTCACAATCACAAAACAATCGAAATCAAGCCTTTGATATATGAAATCTTCTAAGTTTTAAAAGATTTGAAAGGAGATGAGAGCTTGCTTTTGGTGGGCTCATTTTATGCCTCTTGTCAATTGAATGACGCTTTAGACATCTTTTAATTTTTGATATAATTTATGTATATATATTTTTTTCAATTTTGACGTTATTGCGCATCTTTTGTTGATCTCATTGGCCAAATTTTTTATTTTTGCAAGCTTCATCCTCTTTCAAGAACTCTTAAAAATAATCTTAGTTGTGAGTATATCTTCTAGATATTAGAGAATAGAAGCTCTCTCTCTAACATAAGGAAGAACAATTCACAAAATAGAATCAATAACTAATGACAAGACTAATGAGGAATCTTGATGTGCCAAAAAGACTTTGATCATTATAAATACAAGATAGATTTTCTTTGGCAAGGTTAGAAAAGATCTTAATTTCACACACAATTGTTAATTTGAAATAGATTTTTGATTAGAAAAGAAAACTGTGCCACTAAAATAGATTAGAAAAAGAGCACAATTAACTGTATACTTTTACCATCTAATAGATTTAACAGATGTAAAACATTGACTACAAATTTTTAAAACTAAGGACAAGGCATACGATATCATTTCAGCAATGATTTTGAAAATCAAATTAAAAGAACATGAAAGTAAAATAAATCAAACAAAAACTGAAAGTAAAGCAAAAAGAAGAAAAGAACAATAAAGAGTAAAAAGGAAAAGCAAATCAAAAAAAAAAAAAAAAACAAAAGCAAAAGGAAGAAAGTAAATGATCAAGTTCATGCATTTATGTCAATCACACCCAATCTGGTCCTTAAAGAGCTGAAAGTGTCGAAGGCCAGTGGTTTAGTAATGATGTCAGCCAATTGATTTTCAGTTGTCACATGGTGTAAATCAATATCTCTCTTAGTCACATGATCTCTGATAAAGTGATGCATAATGTTAATGTGCTTAGTCCTTGAATGTTGGATAAGATTCTTAGAAATTCATATGGCACTACTGTTGTCACAAAAGATTAAGATGGTGCCTACAGGTAATCTTAAATCCAATACCTGTTGTTTCAACCAAAGGACTTGGGCCACACAACTCCCCAAAGCAATGTACTCAACTTCAGCAGTGGAACGTGCAATAGAGTTTTCTTTCTACTAGACCATGAGACCAAAGATTGTCCTATAAATTGACAAGTTCCTGAAGTGCTTTTTCTATCCACCTTGCATCCTGCAAAATCAGAGTCAGAAAATCCAATTATCTCAAAAGAAGTGCTGTGCCTCGGATACCAAATCTCTAAGTTTTTGGTCCCCAAAAGGTATCTAAAAATTCTCTTAACAACAGTCAGGTGGGACTCCTTGGGTTCAGCTTGAAAGCTAGCACAAAGGCAAACACTAAACATAATATCAGATCGGCTAGTAGTCAGGTAAAGTAAGGATCTAATCATGCCTCTATACTTCTTTTGATCAACAGACTTACCACTTGGGTCCTTATCTAATGGAACACTAGAAGTCATGGGAGTATTAATTGGTTTAGCTTTATCCATCTCATACTTCTTCAAAATATCATTTATGTATTTTGTTTGATTTAAAAAGGTTCCATCATCCAATTATTTTATGCTAAAACTCAAAAAGTAGGACAACTCTTCCATCAAACTCATCTCAAACTCTTTACTCATTATTTTAGAGAACTAATCACAAAGTTTTTTATTAGAAGATCCAAAAAATATATCATCCACATAAATCTGAAAAATAAGCAAATCATCTCCAACTTTTCTAAGAAAAAGGGTGGTGTCTACGCTCCCCTTAACAAACTCCTTTTCTAGTAAAAATGTGCTAAGCCTCTCATACCAAGCTCTTGGTGCCTGCTTTAACCCATACAAAGCCTTTTTTAATTTAAAAATATGATTTGGACATTGGGAGCTCTCAAAACCTGGGGGTTGTTCTACAAACACATCCTCTTTTATTTCCCCATTTAAAAAGGAACTCTTAACATCCATTTGAAAAAGCTTAAATTCTTTATAATAGGCAAAAGCTAATAGCACTCTAATAGCTTCCAATCTAGCTACAGGGGCAAAAGTCTCCTCGAAGTCTATCCCTTCTATTTAGTTATACCCCTTAGCCACTAATCCTGCTTTATTCCTAATCACTACTCCAAAATCATTTACCTTGTTCTTAAAGACCCACTTTGTTCCAACTACACTTTGTCCCTTAAGTCTTTCTACAAGCTCCTAAACATCATTCCTAACAAATTGATTCAACTCCTCTTGCATGGCTAAAATCCAAAACTCATCAGTAAGGGCTTGGTTTATGTTGGTGGGTTCAGTCATTGAGATAAAGGCAGAGTGGTTCACCTTCTTCTTAAGTCCATGTCTAGTCCTAACTCCATCAGAAAGGTCTCCTAAGATCAAATCCTTGGGGTGACTTGTAGAGTATCTCCAATCTCTAGGCAAGGTGTGAGACGGTCCAACCCTTTCCTCCAGATCTATATTTTCTACTCCTTGGGTGACATCTCCTACTCCTTCAATGTTTTGGTGACCTACTCCCTTCTCCAAATTTTTACTCCAGTGGTAACCTCTCCAACATCCTCATTATCCTCAACTCCAGGCATTTTAGAATCAGACTCATCAAATACTACATGTGTAGTATCTTCCACCATCAAAGTCCTCTTGTTAAACATCCTAAAAGACTTACCAACACTAGAATATCCCAAGAACACTCCTTCATCAAATTTAGGATCAAATTTGCCCAAGTGAGACTTCCCATTATTGTGAATGAAAATCTTACAACCAAAGACATGAAAGTGGGAAAGATTGGGTGTCCTACCCTTAAGGATCTCATAGGGTGTCTAATCTAGTTTGCCTCTAACATTCACTCTATTCAACACATAACAAGCTATGTTAACCCCTTCAGCCCAAAAGTATTTTGGAAGTGAATACTCAGCAAGCGTGGCTCTAGCAGCTTCCACCAAGGTCCGATTCTTCCTTTCAGCTACCCCGTTCTGCTGAGGGGTCCTAGGAGCTGAGAAGTTGTGGCTAATCCCCTTGTCCTCATAAAAATCTCCAAATCTTTTATTCTCAAACTCTCCCCCATGATCACTATAGATGGTCAAGATCTCACAACCTAGCTTTTTCTGAATCCAAGTATAAAAAGTTATAAACTCCTCAAAAGACTCATGTTTATGTGAAAAAAATCTAGTCCAAGTGAACCTCGAGTAGTCATCAACAATCACCAAACAATAGATTTTCCCTCCCAAGCTGGCAGTGCAAATGGGTCCAAACAAATCAATGTGAAGGACTTCTAAAGGTCTAGAGGTGCTAATGTCCTTAATGGGGTGAAAGGTGGAGTGGACTTGCTTTCCTAGTTGGCAAGCATCACAAAGGTGGTCTTTTGAAAACTTGAGTTTGGGGACACCTCTAACTAGGTCTTTTTGGATCACTTTTCTAAGGTTTTCATACTTGCATGACATAGTCTCCGATGCCATAACCATGAATCATCAACAACAGTTTTTAAGCAAAATGATGCAGCACATTCAATGTTATTTAAATCAAGCATGTACACATTGTTGATCTTTTTTTCCTGCAAAATAGTATTGTTACTTAAACTTACAATGCATGAATTTGCAAAGAATTGCACGATGAAGCCTTTGTCACAGAGTTGACTAATGCTGAGCAGGTTGTTCTTTAATCCATCTATAAGCAAAACATTTTCAATCATAAGGTTCTTGGAATTATCAATTATACTTGAGCCAACCACCTTCCTGGTGGTGTTGTCTCTAAGAGTTACCTTGCCTCCAGTCCTGGACTCCAGCAAAACAAATTGATTGGCATCACCAGTCATATGTCGAGAGTATCCGCTGTCCAAGTACCACATACTTTCATGAGGCCTTTAGTGAGAGCCCACCTACAAAATTATCAAATGTCAGATATAAGAACCTAAACAGGTTTGGGTTCCTTCTTATGAAAAGTAGAATGCAATGCATGTGTGGTATGCTGTATATCATGCACCTTTGGTATCCACACCCAACGTGTACTATGGTGAACAGTGCAAGTGTGTGAGATGTGTTCTAGCATGCAACATGAAAAACATCTAACACATGGAAAATGATTTTTTAAATAATTTGAGTTATAATGCCTCTTCCTAGGTTTTGGCTTTTGATCAAGTGTTGGTGTCATCCTAGTTTTCTTAAATGTATCTAATTCATTTTGAATCCTCAAGTTAGTACTTTTTAAGGCATCATTATCAATCCTTAAATTTTTCTCCATCTCTTTAGAATTCTTAAAATCAGATTCAAGTGAGGTGTGTTTGACTTTTAGTGACTCATGCTCTTCAATTAATTCACAATACTTTTTTTTTAACTCATTAAATTCATCAAGTAGAATCATGTGATTTGAATCAATTGTAGAATGATCTTTGAGAATAACTTCATGCTCTTTTTGTAAATTCAAAAATTCCAATTTCAAGCTAACATGTGTTTTCTTAAGTTTCCTATATGATGCATGAATTTTTTCAGAAACTTCAAGGAGTTGATCGTAGGAAAGTTCACATACCTCTTCTTGATCAAGATTATCGTTTACCATTAAGCACAAGTTAGTTGTCTCATCTTCTGGTTCCGTCTCCAATGAATCTGATGCATAATCCGCCCAAAATGCCTTTTGAAGTCTCTTTTTGTCTTTTCTAAACTTGGATTTCTCCTCACTCTTTTCCTTGCTTGTGTGCGTCTTAAGTGTAGGGCAATCAGCTTTCACGTGTCCGAGCTTCCTGCATTCATAACAAACCACATCAGACGATCCTTTAGAATATTTGTTATCTTTACCTTTTCTCTAATTTTGATGATGCTTTTGCTTCTTCCGTAGAAAGCTTTTGAATTGCCTTGTGATAAAGGCAATATCATCGCTCTCAGACCCGGAAGAATCAGAGTCAGATTTATGCGCCTTCAGTGCCACTGTTTTCTCCTTCTTTTTCTCACATGCATCAAGATTTCTTTGATTCACCCTTTGCTCGTAAGCAATGAGTGAGCCAAGTAAGTTATTAATCGAATAGGTGTTTAAATCCTTAGATTCAGTTATAGCAGTGATTTTAGCATCAAAAGAGGAATGCAAGCATCTTAAGATTTTGTTTACTTTTTCATAGTTTGAAAGTTCTCTTTCTATGACATGCAAAGAAGTTACAATTTGAGTAAACCGTGTATACATATCAGAAATTGATTAAGAAGGTTTCATACAAAAAAGTTCATAGTCATGCAAGAGAATATTCAAACGAGATTATTTCACTTCATTGGTTCCTTCATAAGTAATGCAAAACTTATCCCAAATCTCTTTTCCAGTAGAGCAAGTAGAAACACGTATGTAATTCTCAGACTTTAAAGCACAGAAAAAATAGTTCAAACACTTCGCATTCAATTGAGCTAAATCTCTTTCATCGGCAGTCCATTCAGTAAAAGCTTTAGTTTTAATTCCGTTAATTTAATGAGTAGGTGGAGAATATCCTTCTTTAATAAGTATCCACATGCGATAGTCAGTTGATTGCGAAAAAGTAGACATGCGAGTTTTTCAAAAATCAAAAGGAAGGTTGTTGCAATTCCCAAAGTTAGCCATGGATCAAAATTCAAAAAGTTTTCAAACTTTGTTTTTATGAATCCCGCTCTGATCCCACTTGAAAGTTCATTAGGGATGTTAGGCCCTATGAACTAGTCCCGTGGCTAACCAAGAAGGGGGGTGAATTGGTATTTTTAAAAATTCTTTAAAACCACAAGAACAAATATCACAAACCAAAATCGCCACGGAAAAACAAGTACGGAAAATTAAAGTGAGGAAGCAGTAAAAAGAACACAAGGGTTTATAGTGGTTCGGTCAACTTGACCTACATCCACTCCCCGGAGGTGCCCTCCGAGTATTGCACTACCAACGTGACTCTCCTTTAGCCCCCACAGCTAAGCGGAGAAGCCCTTACAAAACACCTCCTTTTTGCCACACCCGGCAAGGCAGAGAACCCAACTCCTTTTGCTTCCTCCTGAAGCAGGCAGAGAACCACGATCACTTGCTGAAACTTATCTCTCCCAACCCTTCCAAGGACATGAGACTCTAGGGAAGAAGAAGTGGAACAATGCTTGGAGCAACCCTTGTGAACCCCCTCACAAGCTCTCCCTCACAAGATCCTCTCTCTCTCTCTCTCTCTCTCTCTCTCTCTCTCTCTCTCTCTCTCCTTTAGGTTTTCTTAGGTCAAGACAGCAGCCAAGGATGTTCAAAAATGTTGAACAAGAGCTCTTAAATAGAAGAGCTTCAAAGGAGCTCATTAATTGCAAGTTGCCGACTTTATCATCCTGGTCGATCAGTACAAATCTCATAAGATCGGCCAGAGCATCGCCCTGAATGCAAACTAGACAATTAAAAATTGTTTGATCGTCCCGGATGATCTCACGATCGTCCAGGCCGATCAGTTCAAATAAGAGGAAAATCGTCCAGAGTATCGCCCTGAATTTGAGCTATTCGTTCTAAATCGGCCAGAGCATCGCCTTGAATTTGTACTGGCCGATATTTATCGTCCAGGAGCAACCAAGGGTTTTTGAATGGATCGTCCAGAATGATGTGATCGTATCAATTATCCTTAATTACTCCCATGATTGCCGGATCAATTTATTCATAATTATACAATATCATTCAAGCCGATAAAAGAATCGTCCTGGCCGATTTCCAAAAATATAGAATACCTAAATAGATCATGGCGGCAATTTCTTTCTATATTGAGCATATCGTCCAGGCCGATCAGTTAATTACAGCTGCCTTAACTAAGAAATTCTTATTAAATCTTTTGTTTTGAACTTAATCGTCCGGGCCGATGTGAGTAAAACACAAGTTCTAAATCTCTCAAGTGTGTGTGTAGAATTACTTAACATCAGTCACTTCAAACAATTACAATTGACTCAAGAAAGAAAAAAGGAAATTACAATTGACTCAACCCTAATCTACCCAGTCTTGATCTGATTCTGATTTCCGTCCGATCTTTGAATCCTGAAAATGTTAGTAGTAATGGCAGTCGAAAAGAAGCAAGAGTGTTTGCTAATCATCAAAACATAATTTATGGAATCTGCAACAATAGGAGCCATAAGCGAGGGGAGAAGGATAACAGGAATGATTCTACCAACATGAATAAAATTAGAAGTAATAAGAGCAGATTTAGGAGAATTGAAAAATCTTTTAAAATGATGAATAAAAGATTACTCCCTCAAAAGTGGATAAATCCTTAATTCTTCTCCTACTATGTCTGTAATGAATTTTAGAATAAAGAAATCCCAATTCCTCATCTTAGCAAGAAAGCCATCTTGCTTTAGACCACTGCATATGCTAAGAGGTACGTAAAGATATATTATGATTATGAAGATGGTTCACATGTTTTAAAGGTTTATTAAGTTGTTGGTCAAAAGGAGTGCATTAAATCTTTCACAATAAAAGACATTGCTTCTTTTGTAGAACATCAATAGAGTCATAAATAAACTTAGAGGAAACCCAAGGCTAGCTAGTTTACTGCTGTGGACATATATTTCTATATGTTTTATGTTAAGTTTAATATATGTGTTGTTTGAACATTTTTGTGTTAATTATTGTTTGGACAGGTTTGATTATGTTATTGGTGATGTTCCTTATCTGAATTTGATGTATAAATGCAAATTGTTTTGATGTAAATTGTATTGTTTATATGTGTTGTTTATATGTGTTTTTTATACAGGAATTTTTTTTCTGTGCTCCAGGTTTTCGACGGAATTTTCACCGGTCGTTCTGCCGGTACGACGATATAACATTTTCGGCGGATCATATTCGATGGTTATTCATCGTCTTTTTAACGATGGACTATCCACCGGAACTACCAGCGGAATAAACGACAGTAAACGAAAATGTTCGCCGACGAGATTTTATTATTTTTCAGCCGGAAAGTGCACCGACAAAAATTTTTGATGCGCGATATTCCGGCGGAAGGTTTTTCGACGGTACTCCGCCGAAAATCAACAATTTCCGACGCATTTTTGTTTTACCGACAGATTTGGTCCGCCGGTAAAAGCTTGTTTTCCTGTAGTGGCTAATCCTTAATATTGCATTTAAGTCTATGTAGCCTAGAACACAAATCATTAATAAGACTTCCCACACAAGCATAGAAAAAATATTAATAAGCAAATCCTAGAACTCAAGCTTATTACACTAAAATATTTTTAAAAAGAAATCTATGTATAAGATTAACCATTTGATTATTGTAAAGAAGAAGAGGCGAGTGATTAGAATAAATTAATTTAATTTCACAATAATAGGAGGAAGGAAAAGATTCCAATGAATGATTATTCATCAATAACCTATCAAGCTTAATATGTATGGGTTGATCACTTCTTTGATCACATAAGGTATGAAAATACCCAACAGAAGAAACTTGTTGAACACCAATATTGAAAATAAGAATATTATAATCCCACAAGTTGTTATTAGGAATAATATTGCCCCAAAATTTTAGTTAGAGAATCTACAACAATTAATGTCTCCCAATAAAACCCAAGGATAGGAATGGTTAGCAATTAAGTTCAGTAAATAATTCTATATGACATATATCTCAATAGAAAAATTGGAAGCATAAACAACTATAATTAGGAATAAAGAAGAAGTGACAATCATCAAAGAGCCATGAATAAGTTGGTTAGTAGAGAAAATAGAAGTAAAAGAAACATAGGAAGCATTCCATTTCAACCAAATCCTCACAAGATCTAAAAAATTAAAATTATTATATCTAACTTCATGTTGAAAGAACCTATGACTAATAGAGAATGAAGGGTCATCCACAGAATTAGAACTAACTTTAGCTTCAAGGTTATAGAGCAAATCCACATTAAAACTATGAAAAATATCTTTAGAAGAAGTAACTTTTTCCATACTATTGAAACCTCTAACATTCTTAATTGAAATATTAGGAAAATACATTAAGATTGAGATAAGAATTTCCTTCCTTCCTGACATTCTTGGCTCTAGTAGACTTTCCCAAAAAAGAGGCAACTTTGTGATTTATTGACCATAAATTTTATTAGTAGATGTAGCATGAGACTTATCATAAGGATGATGAGAATCACTTTTCTTCTACTTGAGAGAAATTAAATCCATTGGCTGCAGGCCTTGAAATTTATTTTTTAGATTATTTTCTAGTGAAAATTTCTTAGATATGGTGAAATAATATCAGGGGGGAAATCTTTTGTAGGTGAATTCAAATTTGGAATATCAACTTTCACGGCCAAATAGAAAGCATCCAGTATGTTAGCAATAATATAAGCTGGGTGAACTTTAGAAACATTAAAAGGATTAGGTTCATAAGATAAGGTAGAAGGGGCTTGATTAGAGATGCTAGGACCAGATGGATGGGAAGGACATGAAGGTGCACTCAAGACCTTTGAGCTTCTACTTCTACCCTAGAAGGTTCTATCAAAATAGTTGATGATTGGGGATTGGTGGGACAGAGAGAGGAAGGATGAACAATTGAACCTCACCCTAAATAAGAAATATATTTCTTGTCATAAATAACCTTTAGAGAAACAATATCCCTAGCAACAAAGGCTTTAATTTCTTCAAAAAGGGTGGACTATTTATTAACCAAAATATAAACACAAGCAAAAGTAAACTAGCAATCTTAAAAATTCTGGCCTCAACTAACCATCAAACCATCAAACCAATAGAAAGTCAAAGATCTTCATCTGAAGAGCAATTAAAACAAACTACTCACAGTCAGGATGAAGTAAAGGTGACCGTAATTGAATAATGAATGAATTTCCAAAGAAAACCATGGCCCCCTAACCATACCAAATCAAAATATTCTAGATAAAAAAACTTAAGCAATAAAAAGCCCCACTATAGGAAAAATCATTCTTTCTAGGAGACTTTTTAATGGACATAAGACTACTAGAAATATCAATGAAAATATTAGTGAATTCTTTGTCAGAATTTAGTTTGAAATTACTGGTGGATATTCTGGTGAATATGCTGTCGAAAACTTTCTGGCATAAATTCTGCCAAAGAATCTACTGGTCATCTTAAAACTGGCAAATTGGTCTAACGGATATTCCATCATAATCTGTGATTGAATGTCTATTAGCTTTTTTATAGCCAATGAATTATTTTCTGGTGAATTAATTATTTCTATTGGAAAGTTTTTGGTGGACTATTCGCAATAACAAGCCCTATTTTGCCACCCCACCTCATCTCCCATCTTATTACGCAAATTTTCACATTTGCTCCCATTCCCGCTCGCATTTGCAAAAATTGTATCCCATGCTATGTTCACTATCAGTTCTCTCTCATGCTTCATTCACCGTTAGTTGCTATTCCTACTCCCATTCATGACAATTGTTTCCTATGTTCCATTCGTTGTTGGCTTATGTGCTCCATTTTCCAATGCAATAATTAAAATTTCATGTGAGATTGTTAAACCTTATTGAACTGCCCTAGGCACACCAAGAGGGGGGGGGGGGGTTGAGTTGGTTATTTAAAAATTGTCTCAATGAATTTTTTTTTATTATTTAAACAAATTGCAAACTCAGGTGAAAAAACTTAATAATAATATATATAATTATTATCTTTTTGATTTTCATAACAAATATCAATGATAAAATATTTTTTTAATTTTATTTACAAATTTTATTTTCTTTTTTCAATAAGAATCAAATAAAACACAACTTTATAATCAAAACACAAATGTGCAAGAATAACAAATGTTTGAGAAACTAAATACATAGGAAAAATAAAAGTGCGAAAAATAAAACTATGTGCAAGAATAACTGTGTTTATTCTCCAGTGTCCTCTTCTCTAGCTATTGTACTAAAATTTTAGTGTCTCTTTTAGCTAGCAGAACAAGAGAGAGAATCCCTTACACACTCTCTTCTACCAAGTCGATTCGACAAACTACTGGAATCCTTGACCCTCTTGGTGAGGCAGAGAACCTTAAATCCTTTTTTTCTCTCTTAGTAAGGGTAGAGAACCTCGAATCCTATTTAACCCTCATGGTGAAGGCTGAGAACCTTGATTTTTAGCCTTGAAGCCTTTCTCCCCAAAGTTACCCAAAAGACCAACAAAGACACCTGGAGGACAAAGCTTGCCAGAGCAACTGCATGAACTCCCTCACACTACTTATCCCACTTACAAAACTTCTCCTTCTCCCTCTCCAAGATCTTAGACCTCACAATGCTCTCACACAGAACTCCTTTAACATTTAAAGACCCCTAAAGAGTTTAATAAGAATGTTTTTAAGGCTTAAAAAACCCTTAAAATTTCAAATCAATTGAAACTATTTGTATAATATGATCTAAGATTATATAGTATGATTAATTAAAAAATCTATTTCATCCAATATGACTTGAAATGTCTTAGTGACACCTATTCAAGTTTTTTCATGCTAATAATATAGTATGACCATGAGATTATACGATATGATTAGTTCAATGTTCTTTAGATCATATAGGATGAACTCCGAGATGGTTGAAAATCATCTCTTCCATTTGTCTAGTACTATTGATATTATATTGTATGATTAGTTCAAAAAATAAGGTTTTAGTTATGATGATCATCGAGCTGATTGAAAATTATCTCTGCTAATCATTACATCATATTGTATTATTTTTAATATTAATTAACCCTTAATTTGATATACTAAGCATATGGATTAATTTAGATAAGTTTTTAAATATAATATATTACGATTTGGATGGTATAGTATGATCATTTCAAAATTAAAAAAAATTAAAATCTTACCAAAATTTAATTGGCGACTATAGTTTTCAATTTAAACGGATTATACAATATGATATGGTTCATACAATATGATTAGTTTAAAAATATCAATTATATAACTAGCTATTTTAAATATTTTTCTGGATATTTGATCATACAATATGATATGGATCGTATGATATGATTAGTTTAGAAAAATTTGATCTTAAATTTTCTTACTCTCCTACATGTGTGTGCACGGTCACAAAAATATCATACACTTTTTATAGGACTTTGACTAAGAAAATATAAAAATAAATAAATCTAAAAATATAGACTCTTGTAAAATATTTTTCTATTTTACCCAATCTTGAGCTGTGAAACTTCTTGCATAGTGTATGATATACCAAAAATGTTAGCACATACAAAAATGGATATACAATACAAATGCTAGGAGAAGTCAAAAAATAATTATTAATATTTTTATCATCAAAATTATAAACTTGGGATCCTATATTACAACAATCTCCTCCTTTTTGATAATGAAAAATATTTTTGGTTGAATTTCTAAGATTAGTTATAGTTTCTCATAATCTCCCCATTACTAAGTGATTAATTTAAAAATAGGGAAAGCACATTTTTTTTAATTTTTTAATTATTATTATTATTATTATTTATTTATTTAAAATTAGAAAGGAAAGCAACAAAAAAAATATAAACATAGGAGAAGCACACTGAACTAAATAAAATTTGAACGATTTTCAACCAAGCATCTACTCCCCCTTTTAAAATTACCAAAAAGAGGAACATTGATACAAATAAAAAGCACAAGCAGAAAAATAAGAAATCAACTAAATGAAATATACCAACACAGACTACAACACATTATATACACTAGAAGTGAGATGGTCCCTAATCAGATGGTGGTGGTGGCTGAAAATATTTGTGAAGAATAATAAAATGTTTAGTGAACCACTCCTTATCTGCCTCATGTTATCATTATACCTATTGGTGGTGTTGTAGAAGCACTTTGTTTTACTATTGTATCAAAGTCCAATGCTGATTGCATTCATCAATATGCAAGGTGATCGTAATGTTCAAGCTAGCAAAACCTTCTACCATGGTAATGTAGAGATCACCTTGTATTGCATGAGCTGGTGCAGAAGAAGGTACTAGTGTTGGAGCTAGTGGTGGAGCAGGAAGGTCTCCCACTTCCTCATAAAATTTAAGATCTTCTATTACTCATCTTATTGTCTTCATTAAAATAGAACATAAAAAAGAACCATCAGTAAAGAAGATGGGAAAATTATCTACATTGCAAGATAGCCAATTTGATATTTTTGGTTTAGGTCATAGGCAACTAGATGTCCTAAGGCAATATTTTACTTATGTCGGGTGGATGGGATATGGATGGCAGTGAAATTTTAAAAATAACTGATAATCAAGTGGACTTCATTGAAATGGGTGTCAGACATAATGAAATAGGTAACCAAAGATAAGAGTGGAGTAATATTGACTATTTCCTAAGCCTTAGGAAGGACTAAAGTTTTAAGGTCATGTTGGATGACTTGAGCATCTTAATTTAGGGAACAAACTTAAGGCTGATGTTGATTCAAGGGGACATTCCTAATAGTGAGGTTTACAGTAGTCTAATCATAATCTCCTCAAAATGAAAGTAAGTGGGGCTTATGCCTTTTAGTGGATAGGTGTTGGTTTTGGGTTGGGTCCTCTTTTGTGATTTCTATAGGATGCCTACACACAAATGAAGTCATCACAGAATAATCAACATTTATTTTTAGGCTTGTAAGGAATTCAAAGAGAAGCTCAAAGTTAAAAGGAAATGAAAGAGTTAGAAGGAAATGTAAGGTAGTGGAAGCAAATAAGTATAGGATATGATATTATAGTATATTCTGATTCAGGAGTTAGGATGGAGTAATGTGAGAATTTTTTAATCGGTAATAGGTTGAATCATTCTCAATAATTTAATATCTATCATCCATAAGATGTTGAGAAGAACTTCTTTAGAGTAAGTGAGCTCTCTTACTACCTCCAGCCATTTCAAATCTCAAAGATAGGAATAGATGTGAGTGAAGGAAAATTGAAGTTGAATGAGTGAAATCCTTAGAACCCCTTTTATTTTATAGAATTTTTAGTAGATTGTACAATACGATATGAGATCATTCATTACAATCAGAATGAGACAGTAAGGATGATTTGTCTAAAAAGATGGTTGAATCGTATAGTATAAACCATATCATACTAGACAATCTTTATAAAAGTGGTTCATCCTGATGAGTCAAATGGTATAACCTTTGACTAAATAATCATGCAACACAAATAGTTGTTCATATAGTATGATATATAATATTATTATATCAACTAATTTAAATTCATCCAACGACTATCAAAATGATGATCATATTGAAAGTTTGATAAAGATGTTAAGCCTAAGTGAACATATCCCTAGGCACACCAAGAGGGGGTTGAATTAGTGAATTTAAAAACTAATTGATAAATTTAAAATATTTATATAAATTTTTATTTTTTAATATTTGAAAAATAAGTAGCAATTATCACTTAATGCAGAAGAAAGATAAATTTACCAAAATAAGAAAATAATGATGATGAAATTCTAATTAGGAGAGCTAAGCACTGAGTACTATTTTCACCAAGAAGTTATAACATAATTAAAGTGCCAAAAGTATAATGTGGAACATAGAAATATAAATAAACACACCAGAGATTTGTAGTGGTTCAATCAAATAATGACTTAAATCCACTCCCTAGAGTCCTCCACTCCGATTATTACACTGTCACTATAGTGTCTCTCTTTTTGCCCTCACAGCAAGGCAGAGAAGTCCTTACACAAATCACTTACACTCGCACTGGAAGCTTTGTCACCCTCCACGAGACAACAACATACCTTTAATCTTTATCTCCTACTTGAAGATGGCAGAGAACCTTGAACTCCTTTCTCATCCTCTTTGTGATGGTAGAGATCCACATCCTTGGGCTGAAGAATCTCTTCCCAAAGCCACCCAAGAAAACTAGACAAACACTTGGAGGAATAAGGAAAGACACTTGCATGGAGAAACCTTATGATCTCTTCACACTATTTCTCCCTCACACATAAGCACTCCCTCTTCTTCACAAAGCTCTCATTGATCTTCATCTCAAAGCTCCTCTCATGAACACTTAGCAGCCAAAGACTTAAAACAAGTCAATGAGACAGATTAAATATAAGGCCTCATGAAAAGCCTTTAATTTAATTCTAGCAACACTTATCATAAAGTAAGATCCTGGATCATCCAGTATGATTAGTGAAAAGTACTTATTTAGTACTGTACGAAGAGCTAGGTATTGTATGATAACTTCAAAGAATTGAGTTGATTATCTAGGATAATTTAGAGTATCCTCCAGTACGATTAGTGCAAATGACTTTCATTATCATCCAATAGGATTAGTGATGATTAAATTATTATCCCATACATGAATCAAGTTGTACAATACGATTTGTAAAATCATCCTGTATGATCTGACTTGATTAATTAATCCAAATTTGTTCCCTAATCACAGGATTAATTTAGGCAAGGTTTAATTACGTTGCGCAGTATGATACTGATCGTACTGTATAATTAATATAGCATTTGAATTTCAAAATATTACCCAAATTATAATTGGTGACTAGGATCCTTATTGCAATTGATCATCCCGTATGATATACATCATATAATATGATTAGTTCATCTTATATTAATTATCATAATTTGCCATTTTAATCATTTTATAATTAGCTAATCATAGTATACAATATAGATTGTACAGTATGATTAGTTTAAAAAATTTAACTTCTGATATTGTCACTAACTCACTCCTTTGAGTGTGTGTGCATGATTACCGAGTTTAGTATTCACCAAATGCATTACTTGACTCAAGAAATATAAAAATACATAGGAATTGAAATTATAGATATTTCAAGACATACTTAACCCTAGTCTACCCAATCATGACCTGATCAAACTTACAAGTGTACGGTGGACTTGAAATGTTAGTGCATTAAACAAAACAAATATATAATAATAATAATAATTTATAGGAGATAACATTATAATAAATCAAATAATATTTATCATCATCAAAATTATAGCACTTGGGTCTAAATTTATAATAATCTTTCCATTTCTAATAATGACAAATATTATTGGTAAATATTTCAAATATATTTTTCCTATTTCCTAAACTCCACCTTACTAAGTGAATCTTTCCAAAAATAAGGAGTTTTTTTGGTTAAACTAAAAGTATAAGGAAAATAATGCTTATGCAAATATCATACAAACATTAAGAAAAGAAAAAAAAATCATTCCAATCATAAAGTACAGCCTACCAACAACAAACTACTCCTTTTGACATCATAAAAGGTGGAAACTGCTAAACAAAGACACCAAAGAGAAACACATAAATCATAAAGCATAGAATTAAAAACAATACAGATGTAGGAGTGAAAATATAGAGTAAACTAAAAGTATGAAGGATCATGATCAGGTGGAGGTGGGGGTGGGGGTGGTTGGAAGAATCGGTGGATTGAAGAAAATTGATCCCTAAATAAAACTATATCATTATATTGTTATTGTTGCTGTTGTGCTACATGAAAGTTCATTAGGGATGTTAGGCCCTATGAACTGGCCCAAAGCTAATTAAAAGAGAGGTGAATTGGTAAAAAAAATATCTTTCAATCAAAACTAATATCACAACAAAGAAAATCAAATGCAAAAATTAAATGCGGAAGTAATAAATGAAAGAAACACCAGATTTATATTGGTTCTGTCAAACCTTGACATACGTCCACTCCTTGGAGGCACCCTCCAAGTATTGCACTAAACTAAGTGTCTCTCCTTTAACCCCCACAGCTAGGCGAAGAAGCCCTTACAAAATCACTTCCACCTTCCCCGGTGCGGCTGAGTCGCCGGGTCTTTTGACACTAAAGGGATCTTCTTCTTTGGTGAACTTCCCTCAAGAAGCCTTGAATTCGACGGTATTAAGGTGCAAGCCTGCCAGCAACTGTGTGGAATCCCCCTCCACACTCCCTTGAGTCCCCCCTCACAGGATCTTCTCTCTCTCAGACTTCACCCGTTCCTCGCTCCCTTTCAAGCTCTCTCTTCAAGTTCCCTCCAAAAGAAAGAAGCTATAATGGCTGCCAAAGACACTTACCAAGAGTTATGTTATAGCTTAAATAGAAGATCTCAAAATGAGCTCATTAATCCAAGATGATACTAATATTGTCCTATACGATCAGTGCAAAATAAGCCCAATCAGTCGGGACGATTTGAGACGATCAGAAGAAATTTGTTCATATCATCTAGGATGATAATATATTATCCTGGACGATCAGAACAAATCATGGAATATTATCTAGAACATCGCCCTGAAAAAGAGCTATAATTGCTTTCCTTAAATGCCAGATTAATTTAGAAAAAATGTTCTGGATCGTCCTGAACGATATTTTATAGTCCTGGACGATCTTCTGGACGATGTCCAAAAATAAGTAATTCTAAATAGATCTGGTGGCAGATTCTTTCTGTTTTGAGCTATCATCCTGGCCAATACAAAATCATCCAGGATGATGTTATTTGCATAATGATGGCTGCTTTAATGTGGATGCCCTAATTAGGGTTTCTGCTTATGAACCCATCTTCCAGGAGGATATAAAATCATCTTGGATGATGTTACCAAAAATAGTAAACATTAGGGAACAGTCAGAGAATCTTCCAAGTTACAAAGCATCAGGAGCCACACCACATACAATAGACTCAAGAAAGGAAAAGGGTTACAAATTGACTCAGACCTAGTCTACCCAATCTTGAGCTGGTTCCAAAATATAGTATGATCTTGTGGACCTACAATGTTAGTAAATAAGGCCGTCGTAGAGAAATAAGAGTATTTGAAATAAGAGTGTTTGCTATCATCAAAATCATAATCCATGAAAACAGATCCGCAACAATCTCCCCCTTTTTTATGATGACAAACATTATGACTTGAATTTACAAATAGGAAAACATTTTCTCCTAATCTCCCCCTCACTAGAATAAAACTTTAAAAATAGGGGAGATAAAAAAAATTTATTATTTTTTAATTTTTTTGAAAGAAAGAAAAAAAGACAAAGGATACAAATTCAACAATATGTTCTCTCCCTTTGACAATATCAAAAAGAGAAGGGGCACAAACAAAACGATTAACAACGTATAGCCCAGAAAAGGTTAGAAATTTAGAATTTCATAATCCAAACTCAAGTTCTTTAAAAAGGCTCAAAAACTTTTTAATTCAATATCTAAATCATGGAATAAATTAGAAAAAGAAACACTAATTTTTCAAAACTCCTTTCATAAAATATATCTAATAGAATATTAATGCACGAATTGTTGAATCAGGAATCATGTTTTTTAAAATCAAGTATTGAAAGTATCAAGGATTTTCTTAAGCATTTAAGAAGTACAAGAATGGTAAGCATTAAATTTTATGGGCTCATTTTATGCCTCTTGTCAATTTGAATGGCACTCTTTGCGCATCTTTTAATTTTTGATACACTTTTGTGTATATTTTTTAATTTGACGTCTTTGCACATCTTTTATTTTTGGAATCATTGGCCAATTTTTTTTAATATGCCACCTTTCTGAAATCTTAAAAACAAAAGTAAACCCATCCTATTGATAAAGCAAATTCTTGATTAAGAAAATTATGAGTTAGATTCAACAACTTGCAAAAGATCCCTATGCGATAAATAAAATGTAGAGAGATAAAAAATTTTAGTTTCAAAGACTAATTTAAAATATGAAAAAGATTTTAAATCAAAAGTAGAATAACCACTTTTAGGAAATAGAGATTGAGAGTCAAAAATATGAGTTTCCTTCCTTTGACTATTTTTAGATAAGTCAATCACAACTTACCAAATATTTCAAGAAAAAACAGGAAGTAGATTTTTTATTTTTAGAAAAGTGAATGTGTGTGTTGATCAGAGAAAAAATTTCACGAAACAAGAAAAAAAATCAAAGAATAAACAAAGACAAAAACACAAAATAAAATGAAAACAAAACAAAAAAACAAAAAATAATTAAAAACAAAATACAACACAAACACACAAATAAGGCTTTTAACCATTATCTTTCTCATGGTCAAATGCTTCAGAAACCAGGTCTACCCAAAAGATTTTTTGCTTTTCATTATTTGAACAGTTTATAATTTGCTTTGCTTTAGCTTTTTCTTTTGTAGGAAGTGTTATCAAATTATGGCACTGATTTTTCATATGTCCAAGCTTCCTACATCCAAAGCAAACAACGTCAGAAGAAATCTTGACATTCTTACAATTTTTACCTTTATTCCACTTTTGTTGATGCTTATGATTTGGTGAGCTTTTTAATTTGCTTCACCAGTTATTACTTTCGTCAACAACTAAGCTATCGTTTTCCGTATCTTCAGCTTTTAGAACAATCGTTTCACCTGCATCCAAAAGTCTTTGACCCAAACTTTGCTCGTAGGCAATGAGTGAGCCAATCAAATTATCAATAGAATAATCATTCAAATTTTTTGATTCATAAATAGCAACAACTTTAGCATCAAATTTATGTAACAGACAACAAAAAAATTTGTTAACTTTTTCAAAATTTGAAAATTCTTTTCCTAAAGCATGCAATGATGTCACAATTTGAATAAACCTAGTATACATGTCTAAGATCGCCTCATAAAGCTTAATAGAAAATAGTTCATAATCATGCATTAACATATTCAACTTAGTTTGCTTGATTTTACTAGTGCCTTCATATATGGTGTAGTTTATCCTAAATTTTCTTACCAGTAGT
Source organism: Dendrobium nobile (assembly GCA_022539455.1). Classification (NCBI taxonomy): domain Eukaryota; kingdom Viridiplantae; phylum Streptophyta; class Magnoliopsida; order Asparagales; family Orchidaceae; genus Dendrobium; species Dendrobium nobile. Next base: position 32,456,222 of record CM039729.1, read on the forward strand.
GCACGTGGATACTAACATAAAATCTTCAGAATTTAAAGCACAGAAAAAGTAATTTAATGATTTTGCATTCAATTGAGCATTGAGTTGTTCTTCCCTGTTCCATTGATTAAAAGGAACATCAATTTTAATCCCATTTATAACACGTGATGGTAATGTATAACCAGTTAAAATCGTATGCCACATACAAAAATCAAACGATTGCAAGAAAGTAGACATGCGAGTTTTTCAAAAATCAAAAGTAATATTATCAAATAAAGATGGTCTGGTGATTGAATAACCTTCCGCAATATTACGATTCTCAAAGTTAGCCATGGATCAAAATTTAAAAAGTTTTCAAACTCAGTTTTTATGAATCAAGCTCTGATACCACTTGAAAGTTCATTAGGGATGTTAAGCACCTGTGAACTGGCCCAAAGCTAATTAAAAGAGAGAGGTGAATTGGTAAAAAATATCTTTCAATCAAAACACAAATCAAAACCAATATCACCAAAAAGAAAACCAAATGCAAAAATTAAATGAGGAAGTAATAAAGGAAATAACACACCAGATTTATATTGGTTCGGTCAAACCTTAACCTACGTCCACTCTTTGGAGGCACCCTCCAAGTATTGCACTAAACTAAGTGTCTCTCCTTTAGCCCCCACAGCTAGGCAGAGAATCCCTTACAAGATCACTTCAACCTTCCCCGGTGCGGCAGAGTCGCTGGGTTCTTTGACACCAAAGAGATCTTCTTCTTTGGTGAACTTCCCTTAAGATATGCCTTGATTCCGACGGTATTAAGGTGCAAGCTTATCGGAGCAAACGTGTGGAATCCCCCTCAACACACCCTTGAGTCTCCCCTCATAGGATCTTCTACCTATCAGACTTCACCCGTTCCTCACTCCCTTTCAAGCTCTCTCTTCAAGTTCCCCTCAAAAGAATGAAGCTACAATGGCTACCAAAGACACTTACCAAGTGTCATGTCATAGCTTAAATAGAAGATCTCAAAATGAGCTCATTAATGCAAGTTATCGACTTTATCATCCAGGACGATACTAATATCGTTCGGTACGATCAGTGCAAAATAAACCCAATCAGTCGGAACGATTTGAGATGATCAGAAGAAATTTGTTCATATCATCCAGGATGATAATATATCGTCCTGGACGATCAGAACGAATTGTGGAATATCGTCTAAAACATCGCCCTGAAAAAGAGCTGTCCGATGTCCAATCGTCCAGCGTATCGTCCCGGACGATCCTTCGATCGTCCAGAATGATTTGATTATCTAATCAAGTCATAATTGCTTTCCTTAAATTCCAGATTAATTTAGGAAAAAAATTGTCCTGGATCATCCTGGACAATATTTTATAGTTCTGGACGATCTTCTGGACGATGTCCAAAAATAAGTAATTCCTAAATAGATCTGGCGGCATATTATTTCTGTTTTGAGCCTATCATCATGGCCAATAAAAAATCATCCAGGATGATGTTATTTGCATAATGACGGTTGCTTTAATGAGGATGCCCTAATTAGGGTTTCTGCTTTTGAACCCATCGTCTAAGACGATATAAAATCGTCCTGGACGATGTTACCAAAAATAGTAAACATTAGGGAACAGTCAGAGAATCTTCTAAGTTACAAAGCATCAGGAGCCACACCACATACAATAGACTCAAGAAAGGAAAAGGGTTACAAATTGACTCAGACCTAGTCTACCCAATCTTGAGCTAGTTCCAAAATACAGTATGATCTTGTGGACCTGCCATGTCAGTAAATAAGACAGTCGTAGAGAAATAAGAGTATTTGCAATAAAAGTGTTTGCTATCTTCAAAATCATAATCCATGAAAACAGATCCGCAACACTACATAGTTATCAAAGCGAGCTATATCATTGTCATGCTGCTGTTGCTACTCTGCTATGTAGGTATCAAAATAAAACTCCCACTAGTCAAACCTCTTGACTAACATATCATACTGAGACTGCTGATGGATAGGTACTAGTGTTAGTGCTGAACCTCCCTCTTCTTCCAGTGGCTCATCATCCATGTAGCAAACATTGTGATAATGAGTGCTGTAAAGGATGTGGAAGGAGCTATTGGAATAGAAAATTGAAAGGTGATCTAGCATTGCAGAGAATTGAAAGCTATATTTTGATTCAAGGATGAATACAATTATGTGACCAAAAGCAAGATTGGGTTTCTTTTATGTTTAAGTTCTCGAATACAGGCTAGATACTTAAGATATTGAAAGATTAGATAAGCTACATTGAAATCTATTTAAACCATTATGAAATAGGTAGTCATGGATAGAAGAGGTATGATATTAATTCGATCCCCAACTTTTGGAATTATTAAGTTGCGAAGGATATGCTGGATGATTCTAACATCTTGCACTAAGGTATTAACATGGGAGATACAATATCTAAGATTTGATTCCCTAAGGATAGTGTTTGCAAGGGTCCAATCATAATTAGGATTTAAAGGTAGAAAGTGAACTTTTTCCACAGTTATAGAAAGCTGAAGGAATTCATGAAAATCTTGATAGGTAATTTCATTAGGCATTCTATTTATATAAGATTAGAGGGTAGTACCCTTACTATTATTTAGAGAATAGCAAAAAATTTGAAAATAAGTTCAGAATTGAATGGGTAGGTAAGTGTGAGATTAAATTGAAGGGTGGTACGAACAAGAAGAGAGAGAGAGAGAGAGAGAGAGAGAGAGAGAGAGAGAGAGAGAGAGAGAGAGAGAGCACCTACAAGTTTAAAACTTCCTAGTTTACTATCTTGGAACGTGTGATCCAAAAAATTTTGTATTGATTATAAGCCTCTTCGTCAAAGGCTTTGCCAAATCGAGGATCCAAGGGGCATCGAGAAGAACTTCTGACTATAGCTCGTGAACGCATTCCTCTAGCCATTTCAAAGTAACTTTAGGGAGGAGGTAAAAATAGTGAAGAAAATCTTTGATTTTTCCTCTCCTTAAATAGAGTGGCCATATTGTATAGTACAATGAAGACATTATATAGTATGATCGAGTGCATTCAAATTCATCCAGTCCGATCAGTCAAAAAGGTGGTATTATTATACAATACAATCTGAATCGTGCCAGATGATTAGAGAGAAAATGTTCATCCTGAGGCATCAATCTGGATGATCATTGACTGGTTAGATCATCGTATACAAATGTATTTACACAATACGATGCGACATTAAATATCATACCGACAGGATTCAATTTATCCAACGTATACTACCACATTTATCATATAATATGAAGTAGGTCTTCATACAGTATGATCACCAATGGTTGATTAATCTATTAAATATGCTATGATTAGTGATTAGGTATTTTGTTAATATTATACAGTACGATGTGAATCGTATAATATAATGTGAAAAAAAATTCAAAAAATGGTGTGTGATGATCTGGAAAGCTCCATTAAATAAATCAAAAAATAAAAGAAACAATACGAACAATCATAAAACAAATTTAAAAGAAAGACACAATATACTTTTTTTTTAATTTTCATGTTTTTCCTTCACAAAAATAAAAGCAACAATACAAGCAATCATAAAATAAATTTAAAAAAAGACACAAAAAAACACTTATGTTTCCTATTTTAAATTATCTTGATTCAAGCATGAATATCTATAACACCTAGAAGGTGCATAAGGTTTCAAAAGCTAAGGGTTTTATAAAAATATCTGCCAATTGATTTTCAGTAGTTATATGATATAGCTCGTTATCCCCTTTTATCACATGGTGTCTGATGAAACGGTGCCTAATGTTTATGTATTTGGTCCTTGAATGTTGGATTGGATTTTTTTTATATACAAATGACACTAGTGTTATCACACATGATTTGATTGGTGCCTACAGGGAGTCTAAGATCTAAGATTTGTTGTTTAGGCATAAGACTTGTGTAACAAAACTCCCTACAGTTATATATTCTACTTCAACGATATATAGAGCTATAGAGTTTTGTTTTCTAGTGGACCATGAGACTAAAGATTATCTTATAAATTTGCATGTTTTAGAGGTGCTTTTCTTATCAATCCTACAACCTATAAAGTATGAATTAGAATATCCTATGATTTTAAAAGATGTGCTATGTCTAGGATATTAGATTCCTAAGTTTTAGGTTTCTATAAAATATCTAAGATTACTTTTAGCAACACTTATGTGGGATTCTTTGAGATCAGCCTAAAATCTAGTACAAAAATAAACACTAAAGATGATATCAGGTCTACTGGTAGTCAAGTAAAGGAGTGATTCAATTATCCCTCCATACTTCTTCTAATCAATTGAATTTCCATTTTGGTCCATATCTAACAGAATTCTAGAGCTCACGGGAATGTTTATTGCCTTAGTATTATCTATTTCATATTTCTTAAGGATATCTTTTTGATTGACTAAGAAAAGTTCTATCATCCTTTTGCTTCACAATAAATCCAAGAAAATAGTTTAGCCCTCCCATAATGCTCATCTCAAACTCCTCACTCATAGTTTTTGAGAATTTATCACAAAGTTTTTATTTGTTGATCTAAATAGTATATCATCAACATAAATTTGAACTATGAGAGGTATTCTCCTTCTTTCTTTAGGAATAGGTTGGTGTCTATACTATCCTTAATAAAAGCTCTATCTAAAAGGAATATGCTCAGCCTCTTATATTAGGCTCTAGGTGCTTGCTTTAACCCAAATAAAGCCTTTTTTTAGTTTGAATACATGAGTAGGGAATTTAGAATTCTCAAAACCTGTGGGTTGCTCAATATATATATATATATATATATATATATATATATATATATATATATATATATATATATATATATATATATATATATATATATATATATATATATATATATATATATATATATATATATATATCTTATTTAATTACCCTATTTAGGAAGGCATTTTTAGCACCCATTTGATATATCTTAAATCCTTTAAAGCAAGCAAATCCTAAGAGTACTCTAATGACTACTAGTCTAGCTACTAGGGAGAGAGTCTCTTCAAAATCAATTTAATAAATTTGATTGTATCCCTTTGCTACTAATCTAGCCTTATTTCTCTATACTATGTTAGAGTCAATCATTTTATTCTTAAAAACTCATTTAGTTTCTATCACACTATAGTTTTTAGGTGTACTCACCAACTCCCAAACATCATTCCTAATAAATTGATTCATTTCTTCTTACACTACTAGGATCAAAAATTCATGAGCAAGGGCTTAATCAATGTTGGTGAATTCTATCATGAAGATAGATGTAGAATGACTAAACTCCTTCATAAGTTCATGCCTAGTTCTAACACCTTCAAGATGAATCTCCTAAGATCAGTTCTTTAAGATGACTAGATGAGTATCTCCACTCTCTAGGAAAGGGATCCTAAGATTCTACTCTATCTCCTAGGTTAATGGCTTATACCCCTTGAATTAACTCCACTTCTTCTTCTTCTAGTTTAGATTTAGAGGTCCTATCTAATTCATTAAACATAATATAGGAAGACTCTTCTACTACTAAGGTCCTCTTATTGAAAACTTTATAGGCCTTACCTACAGATGAATAACCTAAGAAGACTCCTTCATTAAACTTGGGATCAAATTTTATTAAGGGTGAATTACCATTAATAAGAATGAAGCACTTACACCCAAAGACAGAAAGATGTGAAAGATTGAGTGTCCCACCTTTAGGTAGCTTATAGGGTGTCTTATTAAGTTTAGATATAATATTTACCCTATTTAGAATATAACAAGTAATAATTACTATTACCCAAAAATAATTGAGATTATAATATTCAGCTAACATAATCCTAACAGCTTTTACTAAGGTTTTATTCTTTCTTTTAACTATCCCATTTTGCTGAGTGGTGTTAGGGTAGAAAAATTATGTTATATTCCTAGCTCCTTATAATAAGATTCAAACATTTCATTATGAATAATAGATATCTCACATCCTAATTTTCTCTGAACCAAAGTGGAGATTGTTCTAAATTCCTTAAAAATTTCACTTTTATTAGATAAGAATCTAACCCAGCTGAATCTAGAGTTATCATTAATAATAACATGCCCAAAGATCTTCCCACCTAAACTAGATGTGCTAACAAGCCCAAATAAGTCCATATACAGGATATCTAATGGCCTAGAGGCAGTGATGTCTTTAATGGAATGAAATGAAGATTTGACTTATTTTTCTAATTGGATGGTATCACAAAGGTGGTACTTAGAGAAATCTAACATTTGTATGCCTCTAACTAGATCATTCTTTGTAATCTGTTTAAAGGTTTTCATGCTTGGATGACATAGTTACCTATGTCATAGCCAGGATTCATCAATAACAAATTTTAGATACAAAAAAATAAATAATTAATACAATTCAAATCAAACATGTAAATATTATTTATTATTTTATCATCTAAAATAATTTTTCCACTTAAACTTATTAGGCATCTAGTAGATAAAAATTTAATATCAAAACCTTTATCACATAATTAACTAATACTAAGCATGTTATGCTTCAATCTATCTACTAGCAAAATATTTTTAATAATACAGTTCTTTGTATTAACAATCATACTTAGCCCACCACTTCCTTAGTGGTGTTATATCCCAGTGTAAACTAGCCTCCAGCTCTAGCCTCTAATGTGATTAATTACTTTAGAACTCCAATAATGTGTTATGAGGATCCCCTGTCTAGGTATAACATGTTTTTACTAGGCCTTTTGTGAGATCACCTCTACAATATCAATCAAGGTTTAGATATGGGAACCCAAGTGAGTTTGGGTTCCACCTTATTCTTTAGTGGATGAACACCATACATGCTATGTTTTGATGCACTTGATTTATGCCTCCAATCAAGGTGTGTTCCATGATTTATAGTGTAACTACGGGCTACGAGTCTTATCATGCCACTAGAATAACACCTAACACCTATAAATTGATTCACTAACCTATGTGAATGGTTGTGCCTCATTCCAGGGATATAAAATACATGTTATGTTTTGGGGTTATACCATTATGCTAGTGTAGACAATGGTTTATTATTTTGGAGTGCATAAATTTTCTCTTTCAAAATTTATTTGCTCTCTTAAAACTTTCGATGTCATAATTCAATGCATCCTTGCTAGAATCTAATTCGGTTATAAGTATTTCTAATTCTTTGGATGATTCTTCTAAATCAGTATGCTTAATTTTTAAGGATTCTTATGATTTGGTTAATTCAATATGCTTCCTATTAAGATCATTAAATTCATCAAGAAAGCATGTTCTTTTTCTAAAGCAATGTGTTCTATTTTAGGGATATCATGCCCTTTTTGTAATTTAGAATATTTAAAGTTCAAATTAGTATGTAGTTTCTTAAAATTTCTATATGATTCATGCATATTTTTAGAGAAAACAAATAAATAATTGTTGGTGAGTTCACATACCTCATCTTGATTAGAGTGATCAAGCCTATCATTTTCCATAAGGCAGAAATTAATTACCTCCTCGTCTACTACTTTTTTTGATGAATCTGAGGCAAAATCTTCCAAAAACGTTTTATGCATCCTTTGCTTCCCATTTATGAAGTTTACTTTTATTCACCCTTTTCTATGGTATGGTGTGTTTTTAAGTTGGGGCATTCATATTTCAAGTGGCCTGGTTTTTAATATTCAAAATAGATAGTTTCAGATGAAACCTTAGTAATTTTACCTAATTTATATTTATTTCAGCTGTAATGATGTGTTTGCTTTCTCTTCAGAAATCTCTTGAATTGTTGCATCATCAATGCTATGTCATCATCTTCTTTAGCTGTAGAACTGTCACTTTCTAAACCACTGGCTTTCAGTAAAACTGTTTTCTCTTTCCTCCCATTGAAAGTTCCATAAAGGAGGTTAAGCCTAAGTGAACTATCCCTAGGCACACCAAGAGAGGGTGAATTGGAGAATTTAAAAACCAATTGCTTACTTCAAAATGCAACACTTATATTTTTGAATTTTTTTAATAATTAAAAATAAGTAACAACTACTACTTAATGCTGAAGCTAATTCTTTTATCGAAATTCAAAATAATGATGAAGATATTCTAATCAATAGAATGAAGCATTAATCATAATTTTAACCAAGCTATTACCACTGAATAAAATGCAGAAAAATAAAGTGCAGAAAATAAGAAATTAGAATAAGCGCTATAGAATTTATAGTGGTTCGGTCAAACAATGACCTACGTCCACTCCCAGCAGTCCTCCTCTCTGAGTTTTACACTAAAATTTAGTGTCTTTCTTTTAGCCCGTATAGCTAGGTAGAGAAGCCATTACAATCTTTTCACTAACTCGATGTGGCAGAGAACCTTTGCATCCTTTCTCACCCTCTAGGTAACGATAGAGAACCACAACCCCCTTTCTCACCCTCCTGGTGATGGAAGAGAATCACAAACTCCTTCTCTCACCCTCCTGTTAATGATAAAGAACCACAAAATCCTTTCTCAATTTTTTGGTGATGGTAGAGAACCACAACCTCCTTTCTCACCATCCTGGTGATGACAAAGAACAACAAACTCATTTCTCACCCTCCTGGTGATGGCAAAGAACCAAAAACTCCTTTCTCACCCTCTTGGTGATGGTAGAGAACCACAACTTTGAGCTAAAGAACTCCTTCCCAGGGCCACCCAAGAAACCTAAATATACACTTGGAGGAAACAAAGAAAGGCACTTGCTTGGAGCAACCATCTGAACCCCTCACACTACTTCTCCCACACAAACTAGCTCTCATTTTCTTCTTCTAAAATCTCTCCTAAATCTTCTTCTCTAAGATCTCTCTCAAGAACACTCAATAGCCAAAGACTTGAAATAAGTCTAAATAGAGAGATTAAATACTAGGCCTCATAAAAGTCTCAAAATTCAATTATGGTGACTCCGATCATATAATACAATCCATGATCATAAGGTACAATTAGTTCAAATCAACCTGTTACTACTACACAAATTGTAAAGCACTATACAATTAGTTCATTTGATTGTGCTGATCATTTTGTAAAATATAAAGTATTGCCCAGTATGATTAATTAAAATGTCTTAGTTTATCATCCCATATAATTGAGAATGATAAATTTTCATCCTATGCAGGTATTTGGTCATACAGTATGATTGGCTCCAATTGTCATGTAAGATCTTATTAGATAATTTAATAAAAAAATGATTCCTGAATTAAAAATTAATTTAAGCAAGATTTAATTACATCGTACAGTATGATACCTAACATACAGTATGATTAGTATAAATTTTAAATTTTAAAATGTTTCCTAAATTGTTATTGGCTGCTGGGATCTTGATTTCAACTGATTATCTTATAAGAGCTTGATCATATAATATGACTAACTAATCAAAAAATCATTAAAATGGATTAATTATTGATTATTAAAACAATTGTATTAG